>CM053600.1:154176238-154221654 GCA_028646575.1 Pseudocheirus occidentalis | reverse complement strand
GATTGTGGGAGGGGTCTTACAGTGGGATCAATGTTCTGGGCTGGGGGGTAGGGACAAAAAGGGGAGAAAATTTGTAACTCAAAACCTTGTGGAAATGAATGATGTAACCAAGAAAATAAATTAAAATTAAAAAAACAAAACAAAAAAAATAAATTAGTCTTAGAGAGTTTCTTGGAGGTATACGGAGGTTAAATGCCTTGGCACCCTTACTATTTCTCAGAGGCAGCATCTGAATTTTGTTTTTCCTGATTCCCAGGGTGATCCTTCATCTACTCTGCCACTCTGCCTCCTACTAATAATGATAATAACATCTAACATATATAGCTTCAAGGTTGGCAAAGTACTATACATACCATTATCACAATTTGCTCCATAACAACCCTGTGAAGTTGGTACTCTTGAGATTCAAGATCCCACTTTACACATGACAAATGTGATTTACCCATGAGATTGCAAGGCATAGTGGCTAGCATGTCTATGCTTATGATCTGTGCAATGATGGGATAGTCACTTAACTTCTCTAAGACTCGATTTTTTCACTTACAAGTGAAGATAATAATGCATATAATATCTCTCTTGCAAAGACGTTATGAGGCTCAAATGAGATCCACAACCAGAAGTTTTCATTAATTAACACGCTATGTGTTTGACCCTGTGGATACAAAGACAAAAATGAAGCCAGTGCATCGGTATAAATAAAGCATCTTGCAAACTGTAAAGCATTGTAAAAATGTAGATGGTGATGATATAATATCATGGAGATGGGAAGAGGAGATGACTTTCCAGGGGAAATGTCACAGGTGAAAATCTGGCCTGGGACTGGGATATTGAGGTAAGGAGGAAAAGAAATAGACATAGAATAGGGTGGGTTGTGAATAAAAAAACACTGGAAATTTCTAGAGAACCTGAGGTGGGGAATCCAGAAATGGGGAATAGGAATGAAGAAGCTTTAACAGCAGACGTTCAGCTCTGGGAATTATAAATTCAGTTAGTTCAAGGAATTTGTAGATTCATAGTTTCTTGGAATTGAAGAGGCCCCTAGAAGTCATCTAATTCAATTCTTTGTTTATGCAGATGAGGAAATTGATGCCCTGGGGATCTTTCCACTGCTGTGAGTGGAGTCTAATAGGATGAGTTGAGAAGGCCATTTCAGAGGCTATTATAATAGTTCCAACTTGAGGTGATGAAGGCTAGGATTAAATAGTATCAGTGGAAATGGGAGGAAGGGAACTATTGTGAGAGACATCATAAAGGGAAAATGAATAAGACTTGGTAAATTAATGAATCTGAAGGGGAAGGGAGAGGAAAGATATCTCTGACATTTCAAGCCTAGGTGACTAGAAAATCTTAGCATAAATGGGGAGGTAAGGAGAAGGAAGGTCAACTTTAGCTATGTTGTATATGAGGTTGATTGTTAAGCATCCAGGCTAAGACATCCCCCAGGCACTTAAAAGTGACTGCAGGACTTGACCATTAATCAGCTGAAGATTAACTATCCAGACTGACCATATCCAGTTGGGAAAGGGAATAACGGAGGGACTATTGCCAGTAAATCTCATTCATCTGAATGGTGTTTATCCAAAGTAAATAATCAGCTTGTCCTCAACAGTTAACCAGAATATGGAAGGTTTGATCAAGAGAACCAATTAGGAAGCTATTGGAATAATCCCAATAAGAGGTTATGAGGGCCTGGATTGGGGTTTTGCTGTGAAGAGTAGAATGGAAGGAATAGATATGAGAGACATTGTAGAAGGAGAATAGATAGGACTTGGTAAACATACTGGATCTTGGAACTGAGGGAGATGGTTCCAACATGTTATGCCTAAGTGACCGGTTACATGATGGTGTGATTTAAAAGAAGTTTTAAAAAGTCAGGAGCAGGGGCTGGTTTAGAGAGAAAAATTATTAGTTTAGTTTTGGATATAATGAGCTGGTAGTACCCATATAGCATTGTATCACAACCAGGTGAATATGTGCTCACTTAGGGAAAAAGATTTATAGTCATTTTTAGGTCAAAAATGCATCTCTCTCTCTCTCTCTCTCTCTCTCTCTCTCTCTCTGTCTCTCTCTCTCATACATGCACACATAAACATATATATATATATATATGTCAAGTGTTGATAAGTCAATGATTTCTTGTTCCATCAAATCTACATCCTCCAGTCCTGGAACTACCCCTGAACAGAATTTCCTTTTAGGGGGAAAGGATAAGAAAATCAACTCAATATAGAGATATCCCTCTGCCCTTCTATATAATAAAATCAAACTCCACATTTTCTTTAGGGTACTGCACAGCTGGTAGCATTGGTGGTCCATAGCTTGCCACTGCTCAGTATATGTATAGGATTCAATTTTGGGTCTTAGCCTATGCTTAAATAAATAAATTTTCCCCAAATTCTAATTCCTCTTTGTAGCTACTCTAGGGAACTGCTTCTTGCAATCTTTATGCTTACCCTCTAATCCAGAAGTTCTCAACCTGTGGGTCACGACCCCTTTGGGGGTCGAACAACCCTTTCACAGGGATAACAGAAGTTGTCTATGACCATCGGAAAATACATATTTCCGATGGTCTTAGGAACCAAGACACGGCTCCTTTATTAGTCTCAGGCGGGTCCACCCACATGCAGATAAGCCCACCCAAGAGTATTAAAGGGTCGCTGCATTAGGAAGGTTGAGAACCACTGATGGTCTAATCCAATGCATAAAAGATGTCAGATCTTCCTTTTATCTCCCAGGATACAAAGATTTGCTCTTCCTGTTTTTTGATTATCTATTCCTTCCTCTTGGGCCACTGTCATTATAAGTAAGGTCTACTATACATTTCCTCTCTTTTTCTTTCCTCTGTCTTCAGCTTAACACAGTGCATTGGGGTTTCCGGGGTTTATCGGAGTCCCTAGGGTGGGGGCTCTCAAAGTGTGGTAACTGGACCCTGAGGGGTTCCCAAGACTCCTTCAGGTGATCTACTAGGTCAAAACTATTTTCCTGATGACCCTAAGATATTATTTACCATTAAAATCCTCCTCCTTTTTCTAACTTCGTGTCTGTGGCAAGCTGAATTTTCTTCTGTCTACGTACGTACGTACATACATATATCATATGCATGTATGTATATCTATATACACACATGTAGGTATGTGTGTATACATATATACAGCAACAGATTGAATGCAGAAGCAGATGTGAAAATCCAGCTGTCTTCTATTAAGGCAGACATTAAAGAAATATGCAAAAATATATAAAACAAAGCTGATTTCATTCGTTTTGTTTTGTTTTGGAAAATTCTGTTACCTAATTTATCAGATTTCATTTCTAAAATGGTAAATATCCATAGGCATAACCCACATGAACAAAAAAATCATTGGGGTCTTTAATAATTTTTAAAAATATAAAAGAGTCTTAAGAACAAAAAACTTGAGAACAGCTGCTCTATTGAATAGGGCCTTAGGGCCAAGAACATCTGCATTCAGATCCTGCTTCTGGCACATACTGGTTGTGCGGCCCAAGAGAAATCATGTAACTTCTCAGTGCTCTGGGAAGCTCCTATCAAAGAGAATGTATGAACCTACCTGTATTGGTAGAGGCAGTTTCATCATACCCATGAAATGATAGTTCTAGTCTCTATCACTTATTCCTGTCCCATTGAAGTAATTATCAGGGAAAAGAGAATATACAAATTCACAAATTGGGAAAAAGTAGCTAAACAATAGCATGTCAGTCTCTGGCTAGGATGGTCCAAAAGCTTTTTAGTCTAATGTTTAACTACAGTACTAGAGACCTAGCTTGGTTGAGAATCCTCTCCAGGCAGAGAACCATGATTACAACTGACTCCCTTGTGCTTTCAAAGTGAAAATGATATAGTCTGTCCTAAAACCTTATTTTCTTTATTACTGTTTTTGTTTTTTATTGACGCAAATTGGACATTTAGGACTAAACTTCTTGTTTCATTCTACAATCTGTTTCATTCTTTGCCAATCAAGAAGGTCTTCTCTTTGCCTAGCAGGGTTTTGGTACTCTGTCATTATTACGACTACAACAATCTTTGGCTAAGTAACTATCTCTTCTCCCTCCACCTGACCTGGAGACTGGGGAGGGTAGAGGATAGGATAATTTTAAAAAGAAGTTGTCATACATAAAGTTTGCATTTTCACCTCAATAAAAAAATATCCCTCTAAAAGAAATATTCCTATAAAAAGACACAAAGGTCTTCTATCATACCTGCCAGCACACATCGAGGATGATAAAGATGACTATACTAAGAAACTCTACCTGAGTACTCTCTGTGGCTTTTGCATGTTCTGGGAAGTCCTGACCAATTATATACCAAAGTCATGTTCTATGCCTTATTATCGTGTGTGTATGTGTGTGTGTTTGCATATGTATGTATGCCATACTTCCTGTGTTACTCAGTCATGGCCCTACAAGAATGGCAACAGCCACCACCCTGCAAACAGCAATTGATATTAGAAATTAGGAAGATCCTTGGAAGTTTGCCAAATAAGAGCCATCTCACACTGGAGGTAAAAACACAAGACAGTGAGTAAATAAAGAGCTTTATTAAGTGGAAAGACACACGTTGGTCCTTGAGTCAGGACACTTGCTTCCTAAGTAAGTGTGTGTCATGGGGCCCAGCCATTTGACTTCACCAAACCTCAACTGTCTTATCTATAAAATGGGGGTAACAATGCCTGTGCTATCTAACTTCCTGGGGTATTACAAGGGAAGAATTTGATCAACCTTATATTGCTCTGTAGTGGGAGTTATTATTAATAAATGGAATGTTGAGTTATTTCATAATTCCCCATACAGGGGAATCCCCTAATAAATCCCATGTAACTATAGGGATTAATTACCCCACCTATCCCTGACTAAAGTAATGGCACATTACTCTCATATACTATTCTATCACCATGAGGTTATTTCATATTCATAATGTTCTTGGGACTGATCATGTCACCTCTGCATTTAAACCTCAGGTTTAGGTGCTCTGGGATCAAATATAGCCTCCTTTGTTTGGCATTTAAAGCCCTTTACAAGTTGGTGCTAGTCGACATTTCCTGCCTCAGCACTCCTTCCATGCATTATTTAGTTCAGCCAAATTCACTTTCTTGCTCTTCCTTATATGGGACACTCCATTTTCCATCCCTCTGCCTTTGTCCCATCTATGAGATCCAAATTCTATCTCTCACTCCTTCTCTGAGATGGTAAGCAATCAGATATAGATTATACATGTGCAATTATGTAAAACATTTCTATATTAGTCATTTTGTACAAGAAGACTTGAATAAAAGTCTGTATTTGAATAATATCAATTTTTTTCTCTGGAGGTGGACAGTACGCGTTAGTCCTTTGGGATTGTCTTGGATCATTGTGTTGCTGAGAATAACTAAGTCATTCATCATTCTTCATCAAACAATATTGCTATTACTGTCTACAATGTTCTCCTGGTTCTGTTCATTTCACTATGTATCAGTTCATGTAAGTCTTTCCACATTTTTTCTGAAATCATCCTGCTTGTTATTTCTTACAGCACAAAAATATTCCATTACAATTATATACCACAGCTTGTTTAGCCATGCCCCAAATTAATGAACATCCCTTTGATTTCCAGTTCTTAGCTACCACAAAAAGAGTTGCTATGAATATATTTGTACAAATAGAACCTTCTCCTTTTTTAATGTCTTTGGGATACAGACCTAGCAGTGGTATAAGCAACCCACTTTAACTCTCTCCATCTCAGTCTCATGATGGCACAGTGGACAGAGCATTGGGCTTAGAATCAGGAAGGCTCATCTTTAAATGGGGTCACAAAGAGTCAGAACAAATCAAAAAAGAAAATGGAGATAATAGGTTCTAGAGACAGCAGGGTGTAGCAGAGGTAATGCCATATTTGGAGTTGCAGAAGAACTGGATTTGAATCTTGGCTCTGTCACTTACTGACTTTGTATCCTTGCACAAGTCAGTTCCCTCTGAGTCTCATTCATAAGATTTTGGTCATGACACAAATCACCTACTCTACAGAGCTTTAGTGAGGAAAACACTTTGCCTATCTTAAATATAAGCTGAAATATGAAGAAATAAGAATTATGAGGATCAAATTAGCTGATGTTTTTAAAGTGTATTATAAATACACCGGCTGTTTCTGAGTTACTTTAGCAATTCTAGACAACTTTGGTCTTTAGAAGTCTTTAATAAGAGATTTTTATTGAATAGGTCCCTTATATGAATATTCCTTCTACTGGTTTTCATTTTTTTCTGCTTTTCACGTGGATTCCCTAGAACTCATTTAGGAGGATTTCAGTTTAGTTCACCTAAAGGAATGATGCTGCATGATGCAAAGAATCCTTTAAGGAAATGCCAAAAAAAAACCCCACCTTACTATGGACTCTGCTTGTACTATTCAGGACTCTAGCTGGTTCAATTACCCTAAAAACAGCTCTCGATTTTGCTGTAATAACCCATTCATCTTAGAATAAGCATCTCAGGAGGTTTGGACGTCAAACAGGACTGTGTACTCTGTTGGTGTATTCAGTGTAATTGAATCCAAGACATAAAGTGGGGATTTCCTCAAAAATCCAGCTAGGTGTAAAGACTATAGGAATGAGTGCTTCAGGCAGAAGACATTTAGGATTTTATAGGTTCTCTAGCAAATGAGGAAGAAGTTCAGGGTATTGAAGAAAGTTGAGAAAGGAAAAGAAGTCAACCAACCCTGAACATTCTCCTTGGGGATATGATAGAAAGGGCAAGAGTATATTACTTAAAAGTCATGAGATCAAGCCTTGCTCCCTACCTCTGGCATTTACTATGTGATCCTGGACAAATCAGCTAATTTTTCTAAGCTGCAATTTCTTCATCTGGAAAGTTGAGAAAATAAAACTTATACTATCTTCTTCATCAGGCTGGTATGAGGAAAGTACTTTGTGAAACATAAATCAAAATGTAAATGATAAATGTGATTATTATAAAGTTGTCTAAGAAGGGGTAGCCATGATTTGCTTTATCACTAAGAAGAGCCATGATAGTCATGGTTCCCCATTTATCCCCCCTATATCTGTTGCACTGAGTATAAGAAGCAATGTTGGGGCCAATAGACAAGGACTTCATGTATAATTGTGTGTGTATTTGTGGGCTTTTGTGTTGGAGGTGAAGAAAAGGCACGCACTTGAACATGCACGTGGCACTAATGACTATATCAATTTTTACTTTAGGTTGTGTGTGTGTTGTTGTTGTTCAGTTGTGTCCAACTCCTTGTTATCCCATTTGGCATTTTCTTGGCAAAGATCCTGGTCTAATTTGTCATTTCTTTCTTCAGCTCATGTTACAAATGAGGAAACTGAGGCAAATAGGGTGAAGTGACTTACCCAGGGTCACATAGCTAGTAAGTGTTTGAGGCTAGATTTGAACTCAGGAAGATGAGTCTTCTTGACTTCATGCCTGGTGCTCTATCCTGTACAACATAGCTACTCCTCTGTGTGTGTGTGTGTGTGTGTGTACTTATCTGTTCTTCACTAATTGTGTGCTTATACTGCTAATGGTTTTTACGAGTTATAAATGAACAAAAATGGCATTAGTTGAACATGGCAAAATGAAAATCATACTTGAATTTGCTTTTCAGTCTTTAAGGCTAACTACAGCATTTTTCCAAAGTTAAGATATGCCAACAGCCCCCAATAAGAACAGATATGTTAGTATGGGGTTAGATCTGAATTTCCCACTTAAATTTAATCACTATTTTTTCTGATGATTAAGGGGTCATGATCAATTGATACCAGTATATTAGACTCTACATTGATAAAGAATGGTGTCCCAATCACCTCTGGACCTCTCACTAATTTGATTTCATATTATTAGGCTCTTAATGATCATTTACCTACCTTGACCCACTTTGATTCATAAATGGGCGGATTATTCTAAATCATTCCTCTAAATCTTCTGTTCACCACTGAGAAAAAAGAGAGGCTTTGGGAACTAGACTTTTCCTTCTTGGCAGGCTGAATATTCTTCAACTATGTACATTCTGAAGAGCAGACAGCTATCTGTGCAGCCTAGATAAGTTCCATCCTACCTGAAGGCAAATGAAGAGATACTCTGGACTATTTGCATTCTATCCAGTCCTAGGCTGACACAACTTTATGATCAGGTCATTTAGAGTTCCATTGTATGAACCTACACCCCATCCAGACCAAGAGAAAAAGCCTGAATTTCCATCCATGACTTTTCAACCTGAATGTGGTTGAAGATGGGGTGACTAACTACAAGTTCATCAACTCAGTGGAAAAGAGGAAGGAAGGAAAATGTATCTGCCACATTCCTATCATAACAGTCATGGTATTTAGGGTTATTTGCATTGTTTTTGTTTGGAGGAAGGGTCATGAAAAGGGCCTAACGATGCTTATTGATGAAAACGGGAGAAGGAAAATGAGAAAAAGAGAAGTAATGAAGACAGGAGGGTACATATGTAGCCCTAAACATCTCCATACACACCCAGAAGATACATGCATTGTATTTATGCCTCACATACATCTCATGTGTATGTCTGAAGCCAGTTAAGATGAAGACTCTTCAGTCCTCAGGATGAGCCTTCTCCCAAGTTACATGGGTCCCTTGGGACAAAGGGGCTTTGATCCCTCAAGAAAATAAAAACAATTATCTCATTTGATGTCATGACCCGAGAGGCTCATTGACGTCAGAACTGCTCACCCTAACTCCCAAATGACCCGCAGTCAGAAGCCAGCTCCCAGGCCCCCTTGGAGCTCCCATCTTTCACAGAGACACTTTTACTGCCTTTAATTCCTCGAAACTGGGAGAGGTGCACGTGGCAGGAAGATAAAGACTAAGAAATGACATAGGCCACTTGTAGTGGTATGAAGGAGGCTTCTCTGGGTAAAGAAGACTAGTGTTAGGGAGGGACAGCAAGTGCTAGACTAGAAGGTGGTGACTTTTGTGTTAGTATCTTCATCTTGCTTACCTGTAATATCTTGAATCAGTCAGTTCTTCCTTTTTGCACCTCAGTTTCCTCAGCAGTAAAACAGGGAGAATAGCCCTGCTCCATTTCCAAGATTATGGGGATGTTGAGAAGACTTGTCCAGAGGTCATAAAGAGCTTCTCAGACAAAGTGGTTATTGCTATAAACAAGATGGTAAGTGGGGGAGAGACAAACAGAGAGACAGAGACAGAGACAGAGAAACAGAGAGAGACAGAGGGAGAAACAGAGAGACAGAGAGAGACAGTGACAGAGACTGTCTGGCTGGCTTATTGGTTGGTAGGCACTGGAGTATGAGAGAATCTCCTTACTGGGGTGGCTGCTCCTTGGTTCATGGTTCATTCAGGCTCTGGCATTAGCTTTGTGGTTTCAGGAATTTCATTTTACCTGTTTATTCAAGATGCATCAGGTACCAAGAAAGTGACACACAGTCAATAAAGTCACAAGAGATTGTCCAGAGTGCCAATTTGAAATTTATTGCCCCAAGTGGAACATTGCATTTGGCTCATTTGATGCATATATGTTCTTCCCAGTATGAAAACTTACCTAGGAGGCATAATAATAATAAAGGATGGCTTCAAGACCATGCAGGTGGAATCTGGGAGGTTACATGGTCTTAAGGGAGACTATCATCATATAGGATACCATAATGGCTCTTCTGTAGATTGATCTGTATCTGTCAATTAGATGAGAAAACTCATGCTTTCCAATCAGGATAATTCTACCCTGGAATTCAACTTATTCTGTGAGCTTACTGGTGTGGAAACTCTCTCCACTGGTACAGATTACAATTCTGCCTCATCTTGTCATGCTGTGCAGCACTTATTGGTGTCCTATGAATTTTCTCAAGATTATTTACCCTGGAGATGCACTCCTAGAGGTCTTCCCCTGTTTTTATTAGTAACTAGAGATTACCAATAAAGTACTCAGGCTACTTACTTCTCTTGACAGTGCTGGAGGCACACTGAAAAATCCTTATTCTTTGCACACACACACACCCCCCGCCGCTTCTCTCTCTCTCTCTCTCTCTCTCTCTCTCTCTCTCTCCTTCCCCTAGATTCCATGCTAAGAGGTTACCTTTTGGTTTACACCTGTCATTCATGAATTATTATTTCTAATACTGCAGGCAGTGTGTCAAAAGAGCCTTGGGTTCAAATCCCATCTTTAACACATGCTAATAACTAAGAGTATCCATAGGCAAACAATGTAATCTCCTTAACCACAGTGTCCTCTTTGTAAAATGGGACTATTAATGTCCATGGTACCTACCTGGCAAGAATGTTGTGAGAATCATGTGAGCTAACATATATAAAGAATTTTGAAAGCCCTAAAGTATCATAAAAATGACAATTTTCCTTATTATTATTTTAATATTAATTACATGGAGATATGTGTCCAGCGTTCCATCCATTATATCACTTAGCTGTCTGAACTAATCAATGGTTCATCTGTTGAGCCACCATTATAACAAAAGTCTCTTGACTGCTAGTTCTGTTTTTTTTTTTGCCTTTTCACCCTACAATGTTCATGTCTTCAAAACCAGGATTAACAGCCACGAGTTACGTTACCTATGCTATAAGATGAGCATTGCTTGACTCTGGAGTGACCTCTGACCCTCTTCTCAGATCCCTCTCAGGCCACATCTTAGTTTCACCAAAACTATTTGTCTGGGACTCGGTAAAATTCCAGACAGGGAGTTGAAATCCGTCTAGGTCTCAAAAGGGAGATTTGGAACAATGGAAAGTTTTGGTTTTCTTTTTTTCCTTCATCTAAGGACGTCTCGTCCAGATCAGAAGAAACAACTGGCCCAGGATGGGAAAGGATTATAAATCTCTGAGGATTTTTCTAAACCTCAGAGAGGAAACACATCTTTGTGGGTTCCCCAATTATGGGTCAGCGCTAGGGAAGAGGAAGAGAGTGGGAGAGCAGACTATTTCTCTGCTATCTGAATAAGACTTTCTTTTTCTCTCGACTTTGGAGACATGCTTATAAAGAGCAAGCATGTCAAAAGTCCTAGGTTCTATTTTTCACCATCATCACCATTTGTAGATATTGATCAAGGGCCTGCTGACTGCAACATTTCTACAAGAAAAATATTCCTTCTTTGCTCAATGTTCCCACCTGTAAATTATAAACAAAAATATGGATTTTTCCCTTCAAGTCTTCTGAAGAAAGAAGTAAAATAGTTGGGGACCACAGCATCACATACTCGAGTTAAATGCTCTCTCACTGAAAATCTAGCCTTGTGTCACATCACTCAGGCAGTGTGTCAAAAGAACCTTGGGTTCTTAAGAGAACAGCAATGCCTTTTGGTGATTCGGGAGAGTGTGGTCCCCTCACACTTTTTTTTTCCTTTTCAGAATGCAATAAGTACTTTCCCTTCCCTAGCAACTCAGAAGCAGGTTATGGGATCCTGATGGCGTAGAATTTCTTGTTTCTCTATGGTATCAGAGAGAAGAGTGTAGAAAATCAAATACCACACTATGAAAACAGGGGGAATAGGACTATTGCCCTCCTCCCTCATTCGTATGTCATTCATGTTGTGGGTTACATCTGTGGTCACTTTCCCCTTCTTCCTTCCCTCAGTCCTCCCTAAATCACACCCCACCTAACCCATCTTAAGGAAAAAGCCAGCCTCTTCTAGGCACTTTGCCAAGTATCTCACAACCTTGGTCTCAGGTTTTCTCCTTCCCAACAAAGACTTAGGGATGGGGGACCAACAGAGCTCAAGTCTATTATCAAGTCATCTATCAAATAGATGAGACCTATTTTTTTTTCTGGTTGAAGTAGAGAAGGCTGAAGATAGGGTGGCAAGGAGAGGGGATGGTATCATGACCTTTTAGTTCCTAGACCTGAAATAATCTCTTTTCCATACTTCAGTTTTTTAAAATTCCTTTCTTCTCTTTAACATTCATTTGAAAGATTTCTTTTTCTATGAAACCTCCCCAAAACTCCTCCCCAGATAATTAATTACCTTAATTAAGTTATCCCCAGACCTCACATAAGTTATGTGATGTTCTAATGCAATTATCATATATTATTTTGCAAAATTATATATATATATATATGCATTGAATGAATACAAGTTTTCTAATGGACTAATATATATGGGATGGTGACTGACTGGAAGTTTTCCAGCTCCAATGAGGGCAAAGCTAGCAAGAATTTAGACTGGCACAAGGAAGAACTTTCTGACTTTGGGAGTTATTAATTAGGCTTTGGAATGAAAAATCATAGTTGCTCCAGGTCCCATAGTTTTAAACATTGGGTAAATTCCCTTTTATGTCTGAGAGTTTCCATAGCCTCCTGTATTGAGGCAGGAGGATGGATATAATGATCTCTTCAGTTTTTTTGTGTTTTTGGGGGGGGGGGTTGGAGGGGAAAGGCAGGGCAGTTGTGGTTCAGTGATTTTTCCCAAGGTTACACAGCTGGTGTTAAGTGTCTGAGGTCAAATTTGAACTCAGGTCCTCCTGACTCTAGGGCCGGTGCTCTATTTGCTGAGCCACCTAGCTGGCCCTGGTTTTTTTTTTTATTCTTAGTATTTAGTGTCTCTAAGGCTCCAAGTACAAAATTCACCAGTTGTCAAAAAATATTTACAGTCTGTTTCTCCCTGGCCTCTTCTTTCTTTTTCCTTAAAGGAGAGAAACTTTGCTAGAAGATGATATCCTAGAATGATGCAAGGCATTTACTTTGGCCTATGCTTGGAGCCCTGTGTTATTAGAGGGTGGTGCTGGGCTTTCTTGTGATTCCCCAGGGTCAAAGCCTGTTTCACCAATGTGGTGACTCATCTCTTAGTAAAACAATCCTCCACATGCCACCCGAGTGGCTCCAGTATGGCTCTGTGGTCAGGTATCCTGAAACTCCGGGAGCTTGTAACCTCCTCATGCTTTCCAGCAAAATGACACCACACAAAGTATAGGTCCAGGCCCCTGGGGATGACGCTCTGTCTCTCAATCCCTGATCTACTTTCTCTGTTTGCTTTTCTTTAGTTCTGTCTCTTTTTCTATCTCTATCTGGCTTGCTCACTGTCCGTGTGTGTGTGTGTATGCGCATGTGTGCGCGCATGTGTGTGAAGAGAGAGAACAAGAAAAAGAGAGAGCTTGTGTTTTAGTTGTTTTTTTCTTCTTACTATAGTAAATGTCACATACAGATGTTCCATTCAGATGTAGACTATGAAATCTAAGTCAGACCAACACTTCATTCTTGAGTTTGCCTTCCATATTTCCTTTTAACTGACCTATTATCACCATAACCAGGCTCCTCTAGCTTGATGTGTGTGACAGGGAGGGAGGAAAGGCACAGAGGGACCTACTTTTATGGGAAATCAGGTTATAATGTAGAGGGGGACAGTTTCTGTGACTATATAACTAGTCTTTACTAAATACTTTTTGATAATGATGGTGATGAGGATGTGAGAAAAGATACTAGGGAATTACTGAAGGAAAGGAACTGAGATGCAAAATGAGGTGGATGCTTTCATACACAGTCAATTAGTGGAGTTTTGTTGCTGAATTATATTTACTTTCTATAAGGGAAGGGTTTTACTTATTTTTTTTAGAAGAGGGAGGTTAAAAGTGGAAGAGGAAGTGTCCAAAATAAGGAAGAAAAGGGAATCAATGAATCCTTTCAAAAATAAGGTGAAGAGAGCAAAAAACAAGTTCAAGAGAGGGCAAAGATGAGCTGGGCAGTGTTGGAGTTACCATGTTAAACTTGAAATACACTAAAACAAATGAATAAATGAAATAAAATAAAATAGAAGCCGAAGCTGTAGGTAGTGTCAAGGCATAGTTTAATACCCAAAGAATGAAGACCCCTTTCCACCTCCCAAAATCACACACACACACACACACACACACACACACACACACACGATCATAGTTGATTTCACACCTCACTAGGGACAGCTACATGGCATGGTGGATAGAATCTTGGGCCTGACATAAGGAGGATCTGAGTTTAAATCCAATCTCAGACAGTTATCAGCCCTGTGTCCCTGCAATCTTCATTTGCCTCAGTTTCCTCAAGTATAAAATAATTATAGCATCTACTTCACAGAGCTGTGTAGATTAAATGAGAAAATAATTGCAAAGTACTTAGCATAGTTCTTGGTAAATGTAAATGTTTCTTCCCTCCCTTTCCCCATCCCCTGAGATAGTTTCTACAAACCTAGAAAATGAAACCCATGAAAAGTTCAGAGATCATAAACTTAATTCAGTCAAATGTGTCACTACAGGGACCCATAAGGAACAAACTGGTATTGTATTGCTTTACACCTATCATAGAAATATTTAATATTACACACCATTTGAATCATCTAAACTGATTTATCACAATCTCAAAACCCAATGTGCAAGTCTTGCAGTTGGCTGCCATCTTTATTTCACCCCATCATCAGATAAAAGGACATTTCCATTTGGGAGGTAGGTATGGTATCCTATTACCAACTACCAGGTCAGTCCTTAGTCCAAATACTGAACCCTGCCCACTATCCCCTATCACCCAGAATATCTTAAGTCTGATACATGGTCATACAGCAACAAAACCCCCCGGCTTGGGAATAGCCAATCTAATTTGAACATCCTTAGTTTCCCCATCCCCATTTCCACTGCTATTCCAGTCTTCTACACCATCCATAAACATTTCAGTTTGAATAAATTAAAAATAAATGACCATCTACAAAAGATTAAAGATCATTGACTTTGTTCTGAGTCCCATAGTGGAGAAATGACTTATCCAGTATAGCAAAAGTGGAAAAGCCCAGACTGAAACCTAGATTTCCTAATTTTTTTCACTATATTACCCAGACTATTATGTTTAAAGAGTTTTTTTCTGGTGGGGAGTACACTCTATATTGTTACTGTATTATGATTGCTTCCATAGGTGGAAAGGGACTTGGTAGCTAGGGTTATAGTGCTGAAGGGTCCAAAGCTTGGATTTTAGTCCTGCCTCAGATACTTATGAGCTACATGACTTTGCAAGCCACTTATACTCTTGGTCTCCTCATTTGCAAAATGGAAATGATAAAGCACCTACCTCAAAAAAGAGTCAGTGTGAGGATTGGATGGGATCACATATGTAAAGCACTTTGCAAATCTATAGCATCATGTAAACTATTATTGTTATTATTTCCTAACTTCAGATAGTGCCACTCAATATCAATTAGGTATTACTACTACTACTACTACTTCTTACTACTACTACTACTACTAACCTACGTCAGATAGTATCATTCAATTCAATTAGATGAGTTTTTTTAATGTGCTATATAATTAGCTGAGGCTGGGACTTGCATTAGTCTACAATTTGGGGTCTCTCATGGTATAAACAGACTTCTTAAGCTAGGGAGAGGAGAAAGATAAAACTAGGAGATCCTTGATTAGAAAAGAGCAAACAACTGTGCTGGTTGGAATAAACAGATCCTGAGCTCAGATACCAGACAGTCCCATTTATAAGCAGAGGCCAGAAGCATAAGGCAGAGTCGACATTAGAAACACGTACCAAAGGATTGCAGCATTCTAAGGAAACCAGTGAAGAGACACAATCTGGGTTAAGCAGAAGGTCCTGGTACTCAAGAATAATAAAGGTTTGAATTTCACAAAGAGTCTAAAACAATTGTTCCTTTAATATCCCATCACAAACGGCTGGTTCCACCTTCCAGCTTCCCTAAGCAAACCCCAGATGAACAGCTCCTTGCTGTTAATTGTAAGATTATTCTTGGGAGGAAAGGTGGCCTCTAAGGGGTTGAAGACAGTATCTAGGCTTAGCTTCATGATCCTATAGATTTAGAGCTGAAGGGAGCTTAGAGGTCATCCATTTGAACATCTTCTGTTTACAGGGAAAGAAACTGAGGCCCAGAGAAGCTAAGGTACATACCCAATGGTACAAAATAATAGCGTCAGGTTTCACACTCCGGTTGTCTGGTTCTAAAACTAACTGAATCATGTTAATAATTGAAACATTAGAGATTGAATAAACTAAGCACATCATACCGCAGTTAACACTATACAGCTGAGCATTAAATTATAAATTCACTGCCTTCTTTTGTTCTTTAATTATTTCATGTATGTCTGACATTAGTCCAGCAGTATCTTGAATCAGGAATCTATTAAAAAATATTTTTCTGAATTTAGTGTAGAGTACAGCCCAGTACTGAGCACCTAATTTAATCTGTGAATTGTTCTGAACAAAATAAAATAACTAGGCAGCTGGATGGCATAGGGAAGCTAAGTGTATAGAGTATCTACCCTGGAGTCAGGAAGACTCATCTGCTAGAGTTCAAATCTGGCCTCAGACACTTATTAGTTGGGTGACCCTGGGCAAGTCACTTAACCCTATTTACCCTTCATCTGTAAAGTGAGTTGGAGAAGGAAATGGCAAACCAGTATAGTATCTTAGCCAAGAAAACCCCAAATGGGGTTATGAAGAGTCAGACACAACTGAAAAACAATAATAAAAAATAATAAATGTATTAGCACTTAATAAATCTTATAAGATTTTTACCTTTTAAAACTTTAATATGAAATATGTCCTTTATTATGATCAAAAAGTGAATTTCTTCAGTAAAAATGACCTTTTCCCAATCTTCAGAACTCCAGTCTTTCTGTTATGCATTTCATGGCAAGTGTTTTATTTTTTATTCATAACAATGGTTAGCAGATTTTTCTTTTGCTAATCTTCTCACTCTTCTCCCAAATTCTAGAGGCCTATACTACATTGTAGAGGAATCAATAATAATTTTTCTAGCTGTGAGGTCTCTCTGAAGTGCTTAGTTAATTTTCTAAGGAACTAAGTTCTTAGCAATTATTTTCACCTTTTTAACCTTGCTTTTGTTCATATTTACCTCTTTAATCATGGGTCTGAATTCTCTTAGAGATTTTTTTTTTACTTCACTACATTAACAGAACGAATGCTGAAATATCTATAACAGTCATTGAAATGTGCTCTTTAAGAAGGATAACTTTTGCATATTTCTTTAGAGTAATATTTGGTCTATAAAAACACAGAATTAAAAACAATAAAAGAGAGCAATAAAATATGTGTTTGTCATGAACCTCATGCTCAAACTAAAGTTGGAGGGAGGAGCTCAATTCAGTTTCATCTGTTCAAGGTTAGATATTCTGAGTCAACTAGTGTCAATACAAGCACAGATATAATCATTCTTGTTACAAAATTAAACCATATCAAAATTATTTCTTTTAAGTACTTCATGTACATACACTAACAGCTTAAAAAAAACCCTTTAATTGATAGAAAATAGAGATAATTTCTCTTTTCTGTCTCTCAATGCAGTCTTAGTCTATGGTCTCTGTCCCCTACCCCTATCATCTCCTTTTCTTCTCTGAGAACTCCCTAATGAATCTATTTTCCTTAACTACTTTGTAGTATCCCTTGCCTAGACTATTTTACCTGTTTCATTCTTTCCCAGTTCCCATATTGTCCAGTCCCTTGAATCAAAAGTTTTTGTGCCTTAAGCTTATTTTCTCCTTTTTACCCTCTTCCCTATCATACTCAAGAACAATGACTTGGGTTGTTTTTGTGTGTTTTTGTTTCTTAAGTGGATAAAGATTTCTAATTAGCCCTCTGTCTTCCTACTCCCTGCTTTCCCCCACAACATTTAATGACCAAAATTGTGTCCTTAGGATGGGAAAAACCTAATAAATCAACTAAGGGACTGACCATAAATCTCTGACGACATCCCAGCTATCAGTGTTTTAAGTAAATACAATCAGTTTAATTTTTATAGAGTTTTGATGACTAACTACCCTGTGGGGAGAGTCTGGGCTCTTGGCTTTTCTCAAGGTTTTCAGCCAGGGCCAAGAAAAATGTATTTAAATGCTGAAAGTGTCTTCAAAAGTTCATTGCATTAAATTCTCTGCCTCTAAGGACCCACTGTGTCTGACCCTACTCAATCTTCCTTGGGAAAAGGTCCCAGGCACCTGGAATATAATAGTGTAAGTAGTGATGGCTAAAACCAAAGGTGAGTTGGAACCAGCTCTAACCTCATGAAATACCATTGTTAAATTTTCATTATGATCATTTTATACCTCAGAAATGGCAATCTCTACAAATTAGTGCTTGATTTATTGTTTTGTTGACTGTCTAGACTTAAGAAACTGTTAATGATGTGGATTAACCTTAAAAAATATGTGTGCATACCTCCCCCTAGTCCATTGTTAAACATTTACTGGGATACCTCTGTGTTTCTCTAGATGTATAATTTTAGGTCTGTAGAAGTGTGGTAGAAGGTTCAAGGAATTAAGTCATTATGAGACTGGAGGTCTGGTGACTATAGGATGACAACAATGACAACAACATTAACAATGACTCACATTTATATAGCACTTCAAGGTTTGCAAAGTGCTTTTATATCCATTACCTCATTTGAGCCTCACAACAATTTTATCTATAACTATCTTGCTTTATGAGGATAAAGCACCATTCAGAATAATAGATTATAAAGGATCTTGAGAGTTCATATCATCTAACCCTCCCTTCTAACTTACCCATTAGTGTCAATGGTGCCAAAATGCTCCCCTAGTCACCCAGGCTCCCAGCCCAGGTACCATTGTCAATTTCTCAGCCTTTCCCAGCCCCCTCCCTCTCATATCCAATTAGCTGCCAAGTCCTGTTGATTCTGTTTTCCCAGAATGTCTTGTCCTCCCATGCCCCATATCCTCTGACACTTCCAGGCAGAACTTCATCACCTCACACCTGGAGTATTGTAATGGCCTGGGTGCTCTCCCCATCAAAGACTCTCCCCACTTCAAACCACCCTTCCCTCAAATATTAAAGTGATCTTTTTGAAACATAGGACTGACCATGTTACTCCCTTACTCAGAAAATCTCAATGACTCTTTGTTACCTCCAGGATCAAATGTAAAATCATCTTTTTGGCTTTCATATTCTTATAACCTGTCCTCTTCCTCCTTATAGTGTTCTTACAATTTGCTCCTTTCCATGTCCTTTATAATCTAGCGACATTGGCCTCCTTGTTTCTCACACTTCACACTCTATCCCTTAACTCTGAGTATTTTCACTATCTCCCTTGCTATTGCTAATATCATACTCTATTTCCCAACTCTGGACTTTTTTTCTGATTCTTTCCCATGCCTAGAATTCTACCCCCCTTTTTCTTCTCCTGGCTTTCTAGCTTCTTTCAAGTCTCAGCTAAAATCTCACCTTCTACAATAAATTTTTCCCGGTCTTTCTTGATGCCAATGCCTTCTCTGCTAATTATTTCCAATTTATCTGGTTTGTAGTTTATTTTTATGTAATTATTTACATGTTGCCCTGACAGATTGAAAACTCACTGAAGGCAGGATTTTTCTTTCTTTCTTTCTGTTCTCCATACTTAAGACAGTGCCTGATGCATAGTGAGTGTTTAATAAATACTTGTTGATTTGACTTGATTTGATGAAATACATGCCTTCAGCCACAGTGATACCTAAGTCAATTAAAAGAGAAAAGAAGTTATCCTATTTAAATGGACATCTCAATAAAAAAACAAAAACTTTTTTTAAAACTTACTAGTTAGTTGCTCATTCCAATGTGTAACAATCCCCACTGTCACAAAGCTTTCTTTTATCTCACCCATAACTACTCTACTGCACCTTTTGGAGTTATTTCTTGATTGAAGTTTAGAGAAGCTTGCCTAAGAGAGGTTCAGAGAATTTTGTGAGTTGGAAGGGACCTTATAAATTACCTACTTCAACTCCTCCATCTATCCTTGCCTCATTTTATGTCTGGAAACCATGACTAGGAGAGTTTGAGTGACTTCCACAAGATCACCCAATAGTAAAGTACTAGGGCAGAAGCCTATTTCACATTTTAATCTTTTGTTCCCAAATGCAGTGCTCTTTCCACTGCACAATGCTACTGTAACTCACAGTTCAAATTCTATTTGTACAAAACTTTCCCCATTGCTGAAGACTGATTTACTCAATGTTCCATGCCTTTCTCAGGGGGCATAGTTGTCCAAAGCTTGAGAAATGAGAGATCCTGTTCTTTTGACTTCCAGGTTGGAGAAAGAAGACTCACAGTTCCAGGATTCTTCAATATCCCTGAAGGAAGAGAAAGAGTTTAGGAAGAGGCTTACTTGCTGACGGGCAGTATATCATGTGTCTCCTTTTTCTGAGGAGGAAGCCAGTAGAACAGGATCTCTTTTTCCCCAAGCTCTGATCAACAACTCCCTGGAAAAGGCAAGTGTAATGGCTATGGGAATCTGAAGATCTTCCCTGCCTCTTGGCCCCTGGATAGGTTTAAGTGAATCTGATAACCATCCCTGATTTGAAAATATATGCTGCCTCCTAATAGGCTGAATGTGGTCTCATGGAGGCTGTGGTGAGAGGCTTGTTTTTCAGGAATGCCCACACCTTGTTACTTTGTGATTGGGCAGTGGGTCAAGAGAGTTGTGACATTCTCTGAGACAGGAGAAGGCTATATATACCCTGATGTGAAGTTTTGCTTTGAGACTCATTTTGGGAAGAGTTGTGTGATTTGTCCAGATGGGACTCTGGGCAGCCATTGAGACCCCCAGCATTGAAAACCCAGATGTTACTAATTCCCTCTCTGGTAACTAACTAGGTATGGATGTAATGGTCAGACAGCTGGAAGCCCTGTCTGATGAATTGTGTTATTTTATGTTGTAACTTTGGTTTGTATTCTCTGAAGTTCAGTAATCATTTCTGAGTTAAAGTTTTATTATTCCTGGTTAAGTGAGAGACATACCTCTGGATTCTTCATAATGCAGCAGATGTCTCTGGTTCCCAATGAACAAAAGTTCGAAGAGGAGCTCTAGTATATAGGAGGAAGAAAAGGATAATAAAAGGAAAATCAAGAGAGTTTCTAGTTATTTAAAAAGTGGATATATAAAGAATCATAGCACTTAAGTAGTCAGAAAGAGTTCAGTCTGGAGCTGAAACAAGGATTAGATACTTTAGACCAAAAAGTGAATGTCCTGACTACCTGGGTTAAGAACATTTAGCCTTCAGAAGTAGAAGTGTATAGGAACTAGAAAAAGAATGTCCATTTCTTGAAGAGACAAATAGAAGAAACTGGCATAGGCATAGACTGGGCTCACTTGGGTGACTGAACAGATATATTTTAACGTAATGATGTTAATTGAAGATGCATATTCTAAGCTAGAAAAAATCTGGGCTCCAAATCTACTCTCTGTACATATAATTGTTGACCTGTGCATTGTTTATTGCCTTGTTACTCCTCCCACGAGAATCAGTGTTGCTTGCATTGCATTAGATCTGAATGGCCTGAAACTGTGCCACACTAGAGACTTACTAGGAGTTGGGGTACCAGGAAAAAATGGAGTGCCTAAGTAACCAATGATTCAGCCACCCAGAATCTACCATCTTTGAGTCAAGACAGGTTAGAAAGGGAATCTGCTATGCCATCAGAGCCTTAGAGAGTTTGATAAATAGAAAATCACACAACTTCTTTAATAACTTGCTGTTGTGTCCTATAAGGAAGTTCACTAATGTATCTAACCCTAGTCTGCTGCTACTGGTTTTGCTCATTCCCATTTTCCCCCTCATTTTTTTTTTTAGAAAACTAAAAACAGTATCATATACTCTGTTACATTAACTATGTAAGAGTAAAGGTAAATGACCTCTATGATATCCATATGATATGAAAATTAAAAACAGTGTCATATACTCTGTTACATTAACTATATAAGAGTAAAGCAAATGACCTCTATGATATCCTCTTGCCTCGACTAAAAAACTCAAAGTCTTTTAACTTTTCCTCATAATTCTTGTTTCTTATTACTTGAGTGATTTTGTTTACAATTGGTTCTAGAACTTCTATTCTAAACTGATCTAAATTCCAGGTGATTTCAGATTAGAAGGCTCAAGAGGAAGATGTTTCGCCTCTGCTGATGCTAGTTCCTTATAAAATGATCAGGTAGCATCATTATTAAGTAATCCATTTTCTCTGTTTCTTTCCTTTACCTCTCCTTTTCTTTCTTTTCCCATCCACCTCTCTCTCTCTCTCTCTCTCACTCACACACACACACACACACATGCCCACACTGTCCCTTGTAACTATCAATATTAGTATTTCACAGTTATCCTGTTTTATTTGTGATCTAAAAGGCTTCTGACTTATAATCAGAGAGTACTGGGGCCAGAAAGAGCTGAGAGACCATCTAACCCAACCCCTTTAGCTTACAGTTGAGGTAACCGAAGCCTGGAGAGGGAAGAGACTCCTTAATCTTACTTCCTCTAAGATAGATGTTCTTAGCCTGGCTTCAAGAAATAAAAAAAAAACTTGATAACTGTAATATAGTTAGTAATATTAGTTAGTAATTAGTTAGTAATATAATTAGTTCCTTTGTAGCCCTTTGTATTTTATCCAGGACATTTATAATATCATTTTGAGAAGGAGTCTATAAGCTTCACTAACAAAGTAGTCTGAGGCACCAAAAAGGTTAAGAACTTCTACATTTAGAAAGGTTCTTCAACTAATTGCAGAAGAAACAGGCATTTTTCTCTGAATCTAATTTTCAAATTTCTTATATCATTCACTAATCTACTAAATTCACCTATTCTTCAATTTTTGCATTATATACTTAATTTTCAGTGTTAATGTTTATCTTGTCCATATGGCTACTATTTTAATTAATTCAATTAATTTATTGTCTTAATTTAATTTTGTAAATTTGTTTGAGGGCAGAGGCCTTTTATTGGTTTCAGAGACATGACATTTTCCTATCCTTTCTCTCATCTTTTCCTTCTTGATTTTCTTTTCTTATTTCTTATCTTCTTCCTGATACCTTAATGTGGGGGTTGACCCATGGGTATGTCTTAAACTTTCTTTTCTCTTCTCTCCCTTCAATATCATGTATTCTCATGACTTCAACTACCACGTCTTTGCCTGTAATGCTCAAATCTATTTTAAGACCTGCCCTATCGTCTGAGTTTAGCTCCTAATTTAGCTCATTTAGCTCAGAATGGCCTACAACTCTCCAACTGACTCCAGAACCTCTCCACCTGGATATGCAACTGGTATTTCAAATTTAATGTGTTTCCAAACCTAGCTCATTACTTTTCATCTTCCTTCTTTCTTACTTTACCATTTCCTTCTTTAATTTTGACAGCCAACTTTAATTTCTCACAGCCAACTAATTATCAAGATCTCCTGATTCCATCTTGAAATGTCTTTCATCTATTCCCTCTTAATTCCTACTGCAGTTATCAAAGTAGAGACTCTCACCGTTATCAGTTTTAGAAGCCTCCTTATTTCTTTTCATCCTGCTTCTCCCTTTCAATCCATCTTTTATACCTCTACCAAAATTATCTTTCAAGCATAGAGGTCTTGTTGTGTCTGCTAAAAATCTTTAGTAGCTCCCTAGTACCTACCAAATAACATCCATACTTCTTGACTTGCAAGTCTTCATCCCCCTCCCCCTTCCAGTTTGGTCCTATCCTCTTATTCCAGATTTATCTCATATATATTCCCTCTACTTATATTTTCCAGTCAAAGTGCTCTCTAAAAATGGACCTTACCCTCAGTCCTCTGTGCTTTTATTCACCCTTTTCCCTAAAATCCCCTCCTTCTTCCTTTTTGATCTATTGAATCCCTATCCTTGTTGAATCCCTTTAAAGTCCAACTTAATTGCCACCTTCTCCATGAAGCTCTCCCTCTTCCCCCATCAGTCTCTCCTCTCTCCTCTCAGACTATCTAGGTAAAACAGGGGAAAGAATGCTGGACTTGGAACCAGAAAAAACTAAATAAATGATAAATATTTATTATATGTTGTGTCATACTGGGTTTTTTTTCTGTCACACACACTTTAAGTGATCCCCAGAAGAACATCATATGTTGATAGCCATGATGTATTTCATCAATTATGATGGCATAATGAGGAAGAAAGAGGAGACTAGAAACATAAATTTAGACCTGAAAAGAAGCTTGGAGGACAACCTTTTCCAACTCCTTTATTTTATATATGAGGAACTTTAAGTTCAGAGAGGCCAAAGGATTTGTCCTGGGTCACACAGGGAGCAAATGGATGGTCTGAGATATGAACCAAGGTTCTCTGGTCCCAAATAAATCATACTTTTCCCATTACATGAAGAGAAGGATTCAAAGTGGAAGACGGATGAACAAGAACAGGAAGAAAAAGAAGAAAAAAAACAAGGAGGAGGCGGAAATGGAGAGGAAACAGGAGGAGGAGAAGAAAGAGAAGGAAGAGAAGAAGAAGAAGAAGAAGAAGAAGAAGAAGAAGAAGAAAAGAAGAAGAAGCAGTGATGACGTCATATGAAAATGAAGATAAATCTGGCACCTTGTGTTAGATAACTCAGATGTTTCTCCTCTTTCCTCATGTGAATGCAACCAGAATTATTCAGTCATGCCACATAACTTACATTCTTATAACCTGGTTTCAGCTGTGGCACCCCACACTGAGTCACTTCCAGTCAATTTCTGCCTTATTATGGGCTAGTGCCCAGTCTTGACAGTAAGGAATTTCAGAAGGAAAGCAATCAGCTCCTTATACAGTCATATAACTACCTCAACTAAATTCTGCTCAATAGTGAACACACTTTATTTTTCATTGCTTCTGAACCTTTCATGGAATTTGCAGTTCACTAAAAGGAGACAGGAAAGAGCATCTCTAAACTCTTCTTTGCTGCTTATTATTCATAGAACATTATTGCTGAAAAATACCTTAGAGATCACCCAGTCCAACCTATCATTTTCACAGATGATCAAATGGGAATTCAGAAAGAACAAATGGTTCCTTCTTGATTCCACATCTATTTAGGAGCAGAGTTGAGAATAGAACTCACTTCTTTCTACTACACTCAATTATTTTATAAGTGTTCAACAGAACAGAAATTTTATTATCTAGTTTATTTTTCAAATATTGCTACTTAGGATAATGTGAAACCCAAAAATTCAGTTTGGGACTTGGATTACCTGTTGTCCTTATTGTTTGTTTTTGTTTTAAAGGCAGGGAATTTCTAGAGTTCTGTTTAGCATTGAACCTCACATTTACCCGTGTAAAGGTCATTACAATTAACCTGAGTTCAGTTGCCATTTGTGTTCTTTTAGGCGTTGTGTTTAGTAATCCCTTGTTTCTCCTTCCCTTGCTCTGTGTTAGTTCATTCAGTTCTTTCCAAGATCTTGATATTTAGCTCCAGAAGATTGGAACTGTATCCTACTCATCTTTGTATCCTATGTAGTTTCCAATCATGTTTTGCCCATAGAAGGTGCTTTGCAAATGTATATTGATTTTAATGAAATTTACTAAACTGAAACAAAGAATGTGAAGTTTTCTAAATTAAATTAAATCAGAAAGTTTAAAGCTGAATTTTGGCATGTTATGGTTATTGTCACAGATACACTGTTATCATCACTATTACAGGAAGTATTTTCTTCTACTTTTAAAACTCTCTAGGGAGGAAGATGTTACATCTACTTCTGTTATTCATATAAAACAGAACCTTTTTAGTTTCAATTTCTGGGATTTTTCTTGGAGATGTCTTCCTACATGTCACATGAGACCTGATGAAGGTCAAGCACTGCACTAATCCTAAGTTTGGGAAGGATGGACATTAATTTTCCCTTATCAGTTCAAACTAATCCATAGAAGAAGAGCTCTGTCAAATTCTACTAAGCTGATGTGACTTTGAGTATGGACTCAATAACCAATGAACCACATGTCAGTTTTCTAATTACCAACTTAGATAAGTTCTCAAAGTTCATCAGAAGACACAGAAGAAGATGGCATGCAGCTTAGCTATAACAATCTGTGATGATTCTCTACAAATTTATAGCATGGTTGTGATCTGTAACACTAGAGGAAATACAATAACAAAAGTATGGATCTTTGAAATACAGGAAAAGAAGTGAGGATTTTAATGAACTGTGAAATCAATATGTGTTGATCATCTGATATGGCAAAGAAGAAAAAAAAAGCTCCTATCATCTTAGAATGCTTTAAAAGAGACACTGGGGCCTGAATCGCACAGGTGCTAATCACTCTGACTCTGCCCCAGTAAGAACTACAACAGAAGTATTTGTTCAGTTCTGGGAACCATGTTTTAGCTTCCAGATGGCAACCAGAATGAAGTACCTCAAATTCATGCCATATGAGGATTGGATGATGCCTGGGGATGTCTAGCCAGAGAAGAGAAGATTTAACAACCTCAAGCTGAATTTTAAAGCTATTATGTAGAAAAGGGGATTTTATTTCTCCACCTTTTCCCCAGAGAACAGAACTAGGAGAAATGAGTAGAAATAGTAGAAGCAGAAATTGTCCTAATATAAGCAAAAACTCACTTAAAAGTAGAGCTATCTAAAAGAGATATTGAGTGTTTCAATTGTATTCCACTGGCATGTGCCTACAATTAAAATTCTTTAAGCAAAGGCCTACTGACCATTTAACACAGCAGTTCTCAACCTGTGGGTTATGTTCAATTTGTAACAATGAAAACACGTCCTGCATATCAGATAGATTCATACTGCAAAATTACAGTTATGAAGTAGCAACAAAAATAATTTTATGATTGGGGTCACCACAACATGAGGACCTATATTAAAGGGTCGTGGCATTAGGAACCAAAGAACCAAGTTGAGACCCACTGAATGGATCAGCTTATAGAAGAGATTCTTTGTCAGGTATGGATGCAGTAGATGGCCTCTCAGGTTCCTTTCAACTCTGAAATCCAGTGAGTCTATAAAATGTCAATCCTGACTATCACAGAAAAGCAAAACTGAGGTGGAGATGGAAGACATGGAAGAATTTTCTAAGATATGAATGAAATGGATTTCTGAAAGAAGTTATCTTTGCAATATTGCTGAGAGTACCACACTATGTCTGGTTTTATCTTTGTATCTTCACTGCTTATTGCAGTCTGTCATGTAGAATAAATGCTTAATAAATACTTGGTGCTGATAATAATATGGAGGCGGGGCTGTCTCCATCTGGAGGGGATAAGAAGCAGTGTAATACAGTGGAAAGAGAACTGACTCTAAAGTTATAGGTCTTGGGTTTAAGGGCTATCTCTAAGACTTATCCCCTGTGTGACTTTTGACAAGCAAATTAAATAACCCTAATGTCATGGCCACCTCCACTATGTAGTGTAGGAGTGCAGTCTCTAGAATAGCACCTGATATGGATACCTGTAATGTCAGCTTTCACATGGGGTATGTATGTATCTACTGGCTCACTTACTCAAAAATCTGTTCTCAGGCTAGAAATTTAAGGCATCTAAAGAAATATTTTGACTACAGAGTTACACTCAAGTTCCCTCAGGCCCATAGGGATGACACTATTGAGAATAAATATGTATATTCTCCACTCTAGCTTTTGAGCCCCCATGTATGTGTTTCTATTTACATAGACCAGTGTAACAGCAATCAGTTTAGCAGACTTAGGGCTAAGTATGGTAGGTGTGAGCCCTGTATGGAAGGTGTGAGCCCTGTTCACTGTTGAGAAGGTGTGAACTCCCCTGTTGGTGGAAGAAGGGGATTGGCTCAGACAGGAGGCCAGTGTGTAAATAAAAAAGAATTCTAGAGACAGAGAGACAGAATTGGAATGTGGCTCCTCTTGGAGGAAGCAGGATTGTCTCAGCATCTGGGAGCTGAAGAGGCGAATTGGAGTTTTCTTGAGAGAGAGAGAGAGACAGAGAGAGACAGAGACAGAGACAGAGAGAGAGACAGAGAGAGAGAGAGAGAGAGAGAGAGAGAGAGAGAGAGAGAGAGTTTCTCTCCCAGTATCTGGAAGCTGACTGAGAACTCAATGGAGTTTTCCTGAGACCAGAATCTGGTGAAGGCCATCCAGAAGGCCATCCTTCTGGGTCCTAGGGCCAGCTGACCTGCTGGAAGACTGAAGAAACATGACCAGGATAAGACTTTATTTGTTCATGGCCTGGCTGATCCTTGAGTTCCAGGCAAGAGAAGTGGTGAAGGGTTTGAGATGTGCTGGACCCTGTGTGTGCCAGGGACTGCCCTGAGGACTGGACAAGGATCTGGGAGATGTCTACTTCTGAGAACTGGACGAGAACCTGGCAGCTGTCTGCTTCTGAATCCAGGTGACTCTTCGGTGGATTCAGGAGGGAGCTGGGTCCATGGAAGGGGATACAGGGAATTGGAGAGACCACCCAGACTCAAGATGAAGAAAAGGCCTCCTCTTGGATGAAACCAAAGATTACTGGACACCAAGAGGTGGAGGATTTGTGTGGTTCTCTAATGATTGTGTTTAGTGATTGATTGAGTTGATGTATGGTTGCCCCATGAATGGAAGATTGATGTATGATTGCCCCATGAGTGGAAGTTTGATTATTGTATTGTGAATTGATTGAATGATTAAGTATTGATTTGCCCCATGAGTGGAAGACTGATTATTGTATTGTGAATTGATTGAATGTTTGTCTTGATTTGTAATGGAATAAACAGAGTGTTCACTATTACCGTGTAATCTGAACCTTAAAAGCTGTTCACAGTAGCATTTGGGAATCTGCTTGTGCATGGTGTTTAGATTTAAATCTAAAAGTGTCATTCTTGTGAGTAGCTGGTCTATGTAAGTAATGTGTACATCCATACATATACACGTGTGCATGTGTAATGTATGTTTGTATATATGTGTATACATACACAAATATATAAACATATATGTGTGTATGGTTATATCAGGTATTTGCATATTAGGTAAGTACATGAATGACCAAATACATCACAATTTACACATAAAGCAGAATCATAATTTCCTGCTAATGCACCAAAATATCTATGGGAGAGAGCAGTCATATATTATAGAGACCTGGCTGGGAAACACATAAAGAAGGGAAATCCATGCGCTCATGAAAACTCAACCCTGGAAAGCAGATGGTGATATCATTGGTCCATTAGGAATATTTGCACTACATGAAACAACTTCTCTGCTAAGTTCTTGTCTGTTGATCTTCACCAGACTCCAGCTGGACAAATCTTCTCTTCTATATTCAAATGTAGCATTTACAAGTTCTTTCAATTTACAATAGGCATTTAAAAGGGCATTTAGAAAGTGCCTCACTTACTTCCACACACTCTATGATCCAGCTACATTGGGCAACCTTCAATTTCTCAATCATGATACTCTGTCTCCCATCTCTATGCTGGTACATTGGCTATTCTTTAGGCCAAAATTCTCTGTCTCCTTACCTCTTGGTCTCTTCGGCTTCCTTCAAGACCAAAAATAAAACTTTCTGTAAGAAAGCTTTCCTGGTCCTCCCAACTCTTGCTATTTTCCCCTTTCATATGACCTTCATCTACTCTATACATTTTCCTAGTAATTTTTCCTAGTAATTTATATGTTTTTACCCCCATTAGATTTGAGTTCCTTGAAGGAAGAGAGCATGTTTGCATTTCTTTGTATTCTCAGTGCTTAGCCCAGCAATTGGCACCTAGTAAGCTCTTAATAAAAGTGTGTTCACTCACTGACTGACTAATGTGATTGAACATTCCCTTTAAACAGAGAACTTTAAAGCTCATCTGACTGGCCATTTCTGGACTATATCAACCAGCTCAGTCAACTCTTCACTTATAAGGATGTTATGTTGCCCAATCTGAACAGAATGCACAAATAACTTTTCAGGTTGACTCTCTGGTCAAGGTAAACCAGTCTAACTGGCAATGTGACAGCAGAGCATCTTTCCTTCTCAAACCACAGGCAACATGCCCTTCTAAGAAGATTCAAATTGCTTAAGCTTGAGTTGGCATGGAAGAAGAGCTGAATAGTGAGTCTGCTCTGGCTCACTGTCCCAGATCCAGGCTGCTATATCTCCTCTGAGTGATAGGGGTAATCTATGAGCTTTGGGTTTCCCTTCTCTAGTGCTATTAGCTTGATTCCCCATTGGTTTTCACTTCACTCTTAGCTGCCAGTGAATAGCCTCCTCTCTAATTCCATTTAAACATTTAATATCAATTAGATTTTAAAATTAAACATTTTCTTTAAAGATATAGCAATAACAAAAGCAAAAACATTTCCCTCTCCTTTACACCTTGGGGGCATACTCTCCTGTACATCACCTTGACATCTATATAGAGTAGTCTCACACTTAGCATTGTTTGCATATGGCATTAGTTCCATCAAATTTAAACCCAAATTTGGCATCCCTGCCAGAGAAATCCTAATAAGTCAGTTACCTATGAGCTAAACTCCAAAGGTCACTTTGAAAGGTCCTTGAAGCTCAGATTCTTCACTGTCTTCAAAACCCAATGTCAACTCCAACTCTAAGATTGCTAAAGGCTTGCTCTCCTGATCTTTCTACTCACGAGGTTACAGTATCCAAATGGAAAAACACAGAGGCAAAGAACTGAGGTCTATTTTTAATACTCCCATTACTTCACTCTTCTGTTAAGTTATTCAGTCTTCATCATCAGCTACTTTTCCTAACCACTAATAGTTCAATTGCCTAAATCTGAGCCTTGCAGGTCTCAGGAATTCACCTTTCATTTAAAAAGGTAACAAATCACCAGCTTTCCCCTAAGAAATCAATTCCTTTTCTTAATCATAGCTCAGTTTCCAAATAGCTATATAATCCTTAAAATATTTTTAGCTTTATCCTCTACAGTCATAAGATAGTTAAAAGTAAACGAGTTGAGGGACCATAAAATCCTACAGTTACAAGTTTATAGCACAGTCTTCCATTTCATTTTGTGTCCTTCAGATCTTTCATATTCATGTTGTTTCTAGTTTGTTTGTTTTCAATAAAAGTTCTTTCTCCATTACTTTAAAAAATCAAGCAGCTCACATGCAAGTAAGGTATCATTTTACATCCTTCAAAATGTGAGGTGAGTCTTTATTGTTATGCCACAGTTCTATCCAAAACTGCTCAATACCACACGAATCTATGTTTGTTAAACATAGATTTTAGCAATTTTAAAAATTAAAGAGAAGGTCTTTTTCCATTGCTTTCAGATATCAAAATACTCATCTACAATATGGCAATAGTTCTGTTAACAATTGATTTAGATCTTTTTTTACACTTGCTGTACTTTTTTTAGTACTAAAATGCTTCATATCAAATAGGTTTAACCAACTAAGGTCTCCACTGTAAAATAAGAGAGATGGACTGGTTGGAGGCGAGGTCCCTTCCAACTCTGTATCTATGATCCTGTCATATTTTGAATATTGTCTGACCTCATCGGGTTAGAAGAGACATATTTGGAGGTGAGAGGACAGATAAAATGACCTCAGCAAGGTCATTTTGGTCCGAAAATCCTAAAAGAAGGGCTCAGCAACCTTAGAAGCATTGGGAAAGAGCAATGACTGGAGGATCCCAACAAAAAAAAACAAAGAAAAACCAAAACAAAAAACCTGACAGAGCTAGCTCTACAAATGATTTCTTCTTGTTTTCCAAATTTTAACCAACACAGAACACATGTTTACAGAAAGGAGAAAATTGTTTGTCCCTGTGGGATCCGTTGTTTATTCTGATGTTTTGGAACCCCTCCTCTCTCTTTTAGAGGATGAAGCTGTCTGTTTCTCTTCCATTCAGATGGGAGTTATTTTGACTGGGAACACAGCCAGGTAGGTTTGCCATTATTTAGACCAACACCTAGGCACAAACTAGAGCTGGGTCATAGGTGCTTCATAAAGTTTCTTGTTCTGTGTTTATATTGTATTAGCTAATAAGTCCCTGCAGGCTATGCAGTTTAGGGGGGAAGCATACTATATTTAGAGTCAAAAGAACCTGGGTTTAAATCTTGTCTTGGATACTTACTACCTGTTTGGCCATGGGCAGATAACACATTCTCTCTATATATAAAACTCAAACTAAATAAGTTTGAGTTCATTCATCTCAGTTGTATCTGACTCTTTGCAACACCATGTGGGGTCTTTCTTTTTTGAAGGGTGAAGGCAAGGCAAATGTGGTTAAGTGACATGCCCAAGGTCACACAGCTAGTACGTGTCAAGTGTCTGAGGTCGGATATGAACTCATGTCCTCCTGACTTCAGGGCCTTTGCTCTACTTACTGCACCACCTAGCTGCCCCTATTTGGGGGTTTTCTTGACAAAGATACTGGAGTTTGTCATTTACTTCTTCAGCTCATTTTGCAGATGAGGAAACTGAGGCAAACAATGTTAAGTGACTTGCCTAGGGTCACACAGCTAGCAAATATCTGAGGTAGGATTTGAACTCAGGAAGATTATAGTCTTCCAGACTTCAGGCCCAGCACTCTATCCTCTGTACCACCCAGCTGCCCTCAGTTTACCAATTTACAAAAATAAGAGATTGGGCTAGATAATCCCTTCATACCATCCTACCACAACCTCTAGCCTTGTCAGCTATAAAGCCTATGATCTAATGACACTACAGTGGTTTTGCCTGAGTGTAGTAAAGGAAATAGAGGATCTATGGCTACAAGAGATACTGGAGGAGCAAGAACGCTTGGAATTTATACTACTCTTTACTCTCTTCAAAAGGCATTCACATCTATTACTCCGTTTGCATCTTGCTATACTCTGTCAAATAAAAAGGGTAGAAATTATCTCCATTTTACAGATGAAGAATTGCAGATCCACATATTTAAAGGGCTGGCATAACTCACCTAAAGAAACCAGGACTAGAACTTAAGACTTTTGCCTCCTGATATAGAGTGCCCCACCAAGCACTGCTCTAGGCACCAGGGAGGCAAAGAGGAAATAAACCACAATCCCTTATCTTAAGGGCCTTACAATCTAGCAGTCAGGATAAGATATGTGTATTAGTAATTAAAATACAAATTGGAACATTGTCATTTCATTGGTGAGGTCCAAACAAAGTGCTTGGATAGATTTGAGATGGGAGAGATCACTGCCAATTGGGTTGTAAGGGTGAGATCTATAATGGGGAACATTGCCTTTAAACAATATCTCAAAGATAGAGACAGAAGTCACAGGCAGAGAGATGACCAGAGTCCCTTGCAAAGAAATAGTGGCAAGAAAGGATGGGCCAAGGTCTATGGATTGAAACAGTTATTGGCCAATTGTTAAGCAAGGGTTTCTCTTTGATGCTGTCCACTGTAGGGATGCAATAATTGCCTGAAATGGTCTTCAGGTTCTTCTCCAATGGGTTGTGACTGTTGCCTGGTATGGAGGGAAAATGAGTCAGAATCTTCTCTGCATAGCTGACAATGCCTGAAGTCTCAATGACTCCAGAATTCAAAGGCACTTGGACTCTGATGCCAACACTTCAAGAATGTTAAGTTAAACTCAGAGGAAAACAGTGCTGGGTCCAGAACCTTCTGACAATAGTTGAGGTGTCATTAGAGAAAATGTTGACACACCACTAACTTAAACAGGACCACTAGGCAAGATTTTTAAAAAGTGGTTTTCTACACTCAATGATTTATTAGCATCAATTTCATTTTTGCTTCCCACATAGAGAAAGCTTTGTTAGAAACAAGGGTGCTTTCTTACTTTCTCAATATACACATGATGTCTAATAACCTTCCTTTTAATTTTTTTAATTGTAGTCAGGCTGTACTGAGAATCAAATATATTCACTATTTCACCCCCTGAATCAAATTTGAGAGATCATTTCACTTTCCTGAAACCTCACTTTACCTCTTAGGTTAATTTTTTTTAGGTTAACTCCAACCATCACTTCTACATTTCACTTCAACTTGACAGTTGTTTGTGAAGTACAGAATTGCAGTCTGGTGTAGTCAGAAGAACACTACACATGGAATCAGAAGAGTTGGGCTAAAATCTCAGATTTGCTACTTAACTCCTCTCTGAGCCTGTTTCTTCATCTGTAAAATGAAAAGTTTAAGCTAGATAATTTCTAAGGTCCCTTCTGGATCACATGATACTTTTATAGGTCCGGACTTGAGCTGACTGTTAGGGGTAATATAAAAGGCAGACAATGGAGCTTTTGCCCTCAAGAAACTTAAAATCTATTGTAAACTTTTCCTCTTTGAAATCTGGAGCTAGCTTCTAGCCTGTCTCTCAGAACATAATTTATTGTTAGTATCTGTTATTAGAAATTCACTGTTAATACCCATTTCCTGCTCTCCCCTTGATTTTTTCTCCATTTCCTTTGTACTTTTTTCTATTTCATCCTGTCTCATTGTTTCTTTTATCTGAATCCGTACCATGGTTTTCCATCTCTCCCTGTATGTGTGCATGTGTATGTGTGTCTGTCTCTTTCTGTCTTTTAGTCTCTTTTTTTTTGTCTTTCACTTTCCTTTCTGCCTGATTTTATTTCTGTCTCTCTCTGCCATTGTCTTTGTCTCTCTTTATCTGTCTATCTCTCACTTTCCTGCTTTTCTGTCTTTCTATCTCCTCTATCTTTCCCTCACCTTCTTTTCACTCAGCAATCATCCTTTCACTTTCTGGCTTTCATTGATAATACACCTACAGTCACATGATACCCTCCCCTTTGCAGATCTTTAAATGCAAGACAGACCCTCATCTCCCTCTGGTGAGGTTAATAGTCCTGCCTAGAGGAGCAGGGCTGGATCAGCAGATCTGTGGATGGTCCTACTACCCTAGGAATTCTAAAGTTTATAGCAGGAATTGTATTCCCTATTTATCCTGGACCATCTCCAGTTGTCTTGATCTATATCTGGTCACTGGACCCTGATGGTTCTGGAGGAAAAAGTGAGGCTGGTGACTTTCACAGCCTTCACTCACTCAAAGCAAAGTCAATCGCAAGTCATATCATCACCTCCCTTATGACATGGTCTTCTTCAAGAACGAAGGACATACCACAATACACCTGGAGAAACTGAGGCATAGACCCAGGAAGTGATTTGCCCTAGTCTAGGACTCAGGACCCAAATGTCTCAACTTATACTCTCTTTCCAACAGACCAGGATAAAACTTGGTGAAAATAGGTGAGCGCTTTTGGTCCACATTAAAACCTTGCTTGTTGAGCAGATGCAATTCATTTGGAGGTTTGGGTATGTTAGCCATGGGAAAATGTAGAAGTCTTTGATTTGAAGACCAAAAGAATGAAGAAAGATGTCTTCGGCTTCAGACTGCTTTTTTATAAACCGCAATTTAGTAAATTGAATGAATCAGACACACATGGATTAAATTCCCTGAGAAGAGTCTCTTCATCTAGGTAGGAAAACAAGCATTATCCCTGGGAACCTGGGACTCAATAAAAACTGAATATCAATGGCTTCAATGTCTAAGCCTCTTTTCATTGTTTCTTCATTCCACTTTTCATCTCCAAGGGGAGCTCTAAGAGAAGAGGTAGTTAAGAAAAAAGGGTAAGGGAAAAAGGGATGGAGAAATGGACCAAATCCTAGGAGTGTGTATTTTTTTCCCCATTTTTCATTAAATTAAAAGACATAAGTCTTTTATTTCAAGGGACCTACAATTAATAGACATCTGAAGCCAAGGGAAGGCCACACAGTATCATGGAAAGGACAGTAGGAGGCCTAGGGTCTAGTTTTGGCTCTGCCATTAATTCAATCTGTGAGCTAGGGCAAATTACTTTCCATCTCTGGGGATCATTTTTCTTATTTGTGAAAGGAAGGAATTGAACAAGAATTAGAGGGCTTTAACCTTCTTAAGAGTCTGTGAACTTGTTTTAAAAATATTTCGATAATTGCATTTCAAAATAAGTGGTTGTCTTTGTAATCTTGCATTTTATTTCATGCATTTTAAAACATTATTCCAAGCAGGAGATCCACGGGTTTCATCAAATTGCTAAAGGGGCCCATGACAGAAAAACAGACAGACACACAGACAGACAGACAGACACACACACACACACGCTCACAACTGAATCAAAATGATGCTTCCTAATTTTACCACTTCCATGAAGAAGATTGATCTGGGATCCACTCCAGGCCTCAAAGGCTTAGTTAAAATCCCATAATGACAGACTTAAAACAGTAGAAAGGTCATCAAGAGGCAAATTTGTCCATCCCCTCAGTCAGGGCAAAATGGCAGAAACCCAGAATATCCAAAGGTTGGAATGTTGGGCCTCAATAAGACTGTGATCAGGTCTGTTGTTGGAAGAGCTCAGGATGGCCTGGTTTGGATTCATAGGATTATGGCATTTTTGTTCTGATTACTATGGCTGTTATTATCATTACCTAGTTTTTCTGGACCTTTCTTTCCTCTTCTATAAAATGAAGGGAATAATATCGACCCTACTCACTTTGTAGAATGTTGTTGTTGTTGTTGGTAATCAACATCTCTTTTAATTATTTTTCTAAATAATTCTACTTTATTTTAACATTCATTTTTAAAAGATTTTCAGACCCAGTTTGCTCCCTCCCTCCAGTTCCTCCTCTATCCATTGAGAATGCAAGCAATGATATCAATTATGCACATAAAGTCAGGGAAATCTTTGTAGAGTTGTATAAGATAAATAAGTCATGTGTATAAAGGCACTTTCAAATGTGAAAAAGATATAATAAAATTAATTATTATATTTGTTAAAATTTGAAAGTCTTTTAATTATCAAATTTGGCTCTTATAGTAACTTTTTAAGTCAAAAGGAAAGGTAGGAAAGGAAGGCTAGAGAAGGAGAAGAGAGAAGAGGGGAGGAAAAAGAAGAGAAAAGGAAGAAAGAAGAAGGGAGAAAAATACAGAGTTATTAGAATGGAGTAGATAAATAGAACAGAAAACAATAAAAGACATGGAGCTATCACAAAGATTCTGGAAAGACACACAGAAAGAAAAAAAAATTGGGACCATTTCCAAATTCAGAGTGTTGAAAATGAAGAAAAGGCTAAATGAGGACCTACTACATGTTTTTTATCTGTTAACTTCCCTGAGGAGCTCATTCACTGGGTATGGGACAATGTAGACCATTGCTTATGCTTCCCATAATGTAATGCTCAAGTGAGAGCCTTGGATGCTTCACTCACCCAGTATTTTTTTTTTCAGGAATCAAACAAAAGTTTAACTTCAAAGCAAGGGAAATGGCTTGCAAGCAAGGACACATTGCCAGGGCCCTTTCCCTAGTGGGGGGACCTGAGGCAATGGGGCTGAACCTTGATTTATATACTTGTGGCTAGACAAAGAGTCAAATAGTGTAGTTTAGAAATAGAGTAACGTGAGCAACAGTGAGACAAGGTTGCCCAGTGACAAAAGGTCCATTCATAGCAGGGCTTCATATCTGGGATTGTTAGTGCTTGCCCAAGCTCAGAGTCTATCAGTTGCAGAAGGTGAGCACAAAGGATTGTTGTTATGCCAAGCTCAGAGCACAGCTTGTTTCCTGGGTCTTAGCTCTGGAAAACAAGGGGTCTTCTAAGATTTTGACAAGGTACTGCTCAACTGAGAGGAAGAGAGGGAGCTCAGCTATTGTCATTGATAGCACTATCTGCTGTTGTCTTCCTCAACATTTTCAATGTAATGCTCAAGGTCTCTAGATAGTAGGAAGGATTCATTACTGGTAGGTCTTCTCTAACAGAAATGCTGAGAATCAAAGTTCTGAGCACAATTAATTTATTAGTTAGGCTACCAGTAATCAATGAATCAGGCCAATCTCCTCTCTCAATGACTGAAAGACCTTGAGCGAGGGCTAACAGGGCTGGCTTTTCTAATAATTAGCAATATGGCAGAGCAAAAATCTCAAGCAACATAGATGTGTTTTCTTCTGAGTGGATACTGTGGCAGAATAGAGATTACATCATTTAGACCTTCACTTCTGAAACCCCTTTAACCACAGCCAAGACATGTGAGAGAATCACAAGACAAAGGTTCTAAGGAGATGGAAGCTTTTATAATACTTTAAGGGCAGTTAGATGGCGCAGGGCATACAGTGCTTGGCCTGGATTAAGAAGAGTCATCTTCCTAAGTTCAAATCTGTCATTGGATACTTACTAGTTGGGTGACCCTGGGCAAGTCACCCAACCCTGTTGACCTCTGTTTCCTCATATACCCAGAAAACCCCAAATGGGGTCACAACTGAATAATAACATAATACTTTAAACTGATTAAGAGTTGATCTTTTAATCAGGTTTCTCTAGAAAGTGGGTGATAGGTGAGGTTATAAAGGTGCAGTTGAAGCTTTACCTTTAGGCAAGTTTCTCTGAAATGTGGGTGATGGGTGGTTTATAAGGAAAAGGAACTACAAAAGAGAATATTAAATCTAGTTTGAGTAATTCTTAGCAAAATAGAATTAAAATTAATTTTTAATTTTATGGTCTCTTAGAAGTCTTGGGATATAGAGATAGGCTATTATGTATTAGTATAGAATGGGTTCATTGGTATGAGATGTCCTGTAAATGGTGGATTGGACTAAGTGTTGGGGAAAAGAACAGAGAGACTTGGAGGCAGGGGAAAGTACCAAGGCACCAAGGTGCTGACAGGGAGGGAAAAAAGATGATGGGGCATTTCTCTCCCACAATGAAATTCTGTCTTCTTTGGCTCACAAGTAGGACAGGGCTGGGAAAGAATCCATTTGCCCACTGTTGCATACAGGTGAATGCATATAATAGACCAGGCCTGATCCAGGCTGGTCTGGTACCTCATGTGTGAGACTGAAATAAAATGAGATGCTCGTAGAAAAAAAATGACAATCTACGGCAAGGGAAAGACATTCAGAACAGAAAAAGAATCTTTGGTGAGGCTACATCCTTAATTGGGATGGGCACAGCTTTCTTGCCTTTGCTGATCAACTTGCCCAGCCTATGGAAGTGGCTGAACCTTTTTATGCTCTGCTTTTTCATACTTTTTGTATATCAGGACTGTCTAGTACCAAATATGCCTGGGCATCCTAGCTCCTAGGATCAAAGGCTACACTTTGACCACTTCCATAAACAGGTAAAAAGATAAGGCTTTTACTATGACTAGCACTAGCACATCAAGATTGGTACCAGATCCAGTACCTAGCTAGCATTTTATTTGCTTATTTTAAGATCTGATAACTTTCTGAAGGCACAGACAGAATATTTCTAGGAAATTTACAGGCAACTTGTATAGGCCTAGGAGATCCCTGCCATTTCTATGGGTTTATGGAGTTTATATCCCATGTAAGGAAAATACTCTCTCCCTGTTCTTATCTTCACAAAATTATTTGCTTATTCTTTGGGGAAATGTTTACTTAAAAAAAAGACTTTCAGAGATTGTAAAATTATTATTACTTTTGACTTTATCTTAGACGGTTAGAAAAAATTCTATTCCAATTATTCTAAAAATAATTTCTCTAGTTGGTGTCATCTCAACAAATCCTTAACAGATACCGATTTAAATTTTAAATGGTGAGTTACAGTTTCTGGGGATTTCTTGTCTGATCATTTCCTAAATGTTTGTGGAAAAGGGCTTGGAGTTGTTTCCAAGCATTGATTTGGGCCATGGAGTGGGCCCTGACTTCTCCTCCCCAGATTACAAATGTGCCCGTCAAAGAGTGAAATGAAGCCAGGCACACAGGAAAATATGGGGGCTCAATATAGTGTCCTGTTCCAGGGTAGCAGATAATCTCAGGTTTTTTCTTCCCATGGGCTTGTAACAATTTGGCAGCTTCATTGGCAAAGAATTCACTTTTCCAGTTGTGGTCATCCTGACCAAAAAGAAACATGAAGCAGCCCTGAGCCTTCTCAATTGGAATTAAGCTTGTTCCGTTGGGTTCCTCAAAAGGATTGCTGATAACATCAATGATGTCTGCAAAGCCCTCTTTAGTCATCTTGACCTGTTTTGGGTCAATATTCAATGCAGGAACTGTCACACCCTTATAGTGCAGCACAGACCCTACATTTGCCACTGCACCATTGATGACACAGGAGGCTGTGATGTCCTTCAAATGGGAGGCCATGGAGATGCACAGATCACCCCCTTTGGAAAATCCAAGTAGCCTCACTCCTGGACCCTTTACCTGGGAATGGTTTTTCAGGTACTGGACAGCCTCTTCAAAGTATGACAGATGAAGTTCCTTTATGTCTTTGGGGAGGTCCTCAAAGCCACAGCATGCCAGGGCCAGCACAGCAAAGCCATGTCCAGCCAACAGGCTGGCTCTATATTCAAACAGGCCACCTCCAGCTCCAAAGATGTCGATGATCCCAGGGAAAGGCCCCGATCCGGGAGGCAGGAAGAGAGTGCCCCACACGCGCCCTCTCGCACCGGGATCCTCTTCATCCCTGGCCGCAGGAAGGTCCGCTCATGGGCCACCTGTGCCAGCAGCTTGGTGGGCTGGGGACCGTAACCCTCAAACACCTCCAGGTCCACGAGGAAAGGGACCCGCACGTCTTGCTTCACCAGCCGCCAATAAGGCTTGTCGGGTTTTATGCTCCAGCAGAGTCCCATGGGCTCCACGCTGCTGTAGCTCCTCCCCAGAGCGGGCACCCGCGCCAGGTCCAGCTGCCCGCCCGCGTCCGCCTCGTAGTGGGCCGAGGCCCGGAAGACCACCCCTTTCTCATCGAGGAGGGAGGAGCGCAGGGTGACCCGTGGGGCCGGGGCCAGACCGTGCACAGCGATGGCCACAGGCTCGTCCCACAGGCTGCGGGGCCCGGGAGTCACCTTCACGGTCACGGCCGTGGAGGAGGAGGCCTCCCATTTAGGGGAGACCAGAAGCTACAGCAGAAGGGCGGGGGCTCCGGGCTACTATCCAGATGCGGAAAAGCCCGCGGGCCCCGACTTCGAGGAATGGGTGGCCGCGGGAATTTCGCCAACTCTCCCAACGGTTTTCCAAAGAACCGGGGACTTCTCAATGAAGACAGGACGAGGTCGAAGCAGGCGCCTTGGGCAGAACAACTACTGAAAGACCCGGAGCTCAGGGTCAAAATAAACTTCGGGGCGGCGGGTAATATCACTAGACCACAATTTGTAATCTCCTAAACCTGTAATATCATCGAGGCCAACGGGGTGATTCTTATCGAGGAGATCCTAAAACGCTTCAGGATCCCTGCGCACATCCCGTCAAATGCTCACCCAGCACTTGTAGAAGGGAGCCCAGCGTACTCATGTTGTGCTGAAGCTCTGTAATGGGTGACTGGTGTAGAATGACCTTCGAGGCTGCTTGGGACAATTTTACCAAGAGCAGGCTATTCGAATACGGCTCCCTCTTATGATATGTTTTAGCTCATCTAAGAGTATCTGCCGGACTTGGGACTGTCGGCAGGTTTGGGAGAGTGAGAAATAAGGAGTTCAGGTGGAAGAACCCATCAGGATCATGCACTTATCTAAGAGAGCAGGGCGTTACTGGATTCCCCAATGGGAGAAGGAATATTTGCACGTTGAAATTTTTCAAGCCTTGCAGGAAGAAAGAAAGGTGAGAACTATTGCCTCATTGGTTGCAAAGGTAAAGAAAAAGTCCAGATCAAGTATTATATTGGAATGTCCTTGCCTGTCATTCCTCCAATTCTCTAATGGTCCAGTCCCACCAACAGGATGGCAGGGCAGCCATGAGGAAGAGACCCAGATATTTTGAAGGGAAGGGTAAAGAATCTTACCGATTTCCTATCTCTGCTGGGCACAGGTGCCAAGTAGCAAGGAAGATCCCAGAAAGGGAGAAATGCCAAAGAAGAGAGAACAAGGGAACCAGGAAGAAAGAAGGGTGACATCTGAAGCAGAGAGAGCCTGTTACAAAAGAGGTCAAGATAGACAGCAGTGAGGAGTTTGAGAATTCACCTTTCCTTTCTTTTTAAGAATGGCACTGACATTCTCTTAGGTTGATTTAAAAGCAGGCATTTCTTAGGATGAGAGGATAAGCACTGTAATCTCTCAAAGTCCCTCCCAGTCCTGGGATTCTCTGACTTACTGAATGCCTGTTGAACATGCTTGGCAAACATGGCCCTGTGACTGGAAGCATACAGCATCCCTTTGTATCCTATCACTTATTCACTACCACTTATAATTCCTTTTCCCATTTCTCTATCTCTTCTCTGACAAGCCGGGAATTCCATCACATGAATGGACTTGTCCAATTTTTTCTTCCTATTCAGGGTAAGAAAAACTGTTTCAATATTACTAACTCCAGTTTAGAGGAAAAGTAGCTATCCAAGCTTTGGTTCAAGGCAAATCTCTCAGAGTTCATAGAACCCGAAATCTGTGATGGAGGATGATTACAGGACTTCTTTTGCTGGACATTTAAAAACAACAACAGCAACAGGGAAAACTCTCATAGGTCTGGATTGGGGGAAGGCCCAGAGTTGGGGGCATAGATGACATGACCTCTGCAGTGTTCTTTCATTCAAAGATTTTACGATTTTAGCTTGCCAAGTTCAGATGAGCACAATACGCTCTTCCAACCCCCAAACAAAAAATTCTCCTGAACTACTAGATTTCTCCTCAATTTCGACGGGTAAACGAATAGGCAGCCAGTTCTCTCCTATGCTTTCCACTCAGCGTTCCTTGGACCCCATGGGGCCCTTGGTGCCAGGCAGGCTGGCAATGCACTGGCCTTGGCCAAAGTCCACAAATGCAAAGGCAATAGAGAAATGAAAAAAAAAATCTCACAAGGCCAAGCAAGGAAAATCTTTTTTTTATAATGTCAGAAATAGTTTTCATTCTTTTTCTTTTCTTTTTTTTGGGGGGGAAGACAGCCAGAAGAGGTAACACCCTCACAAAAACTAATTTCTTGAGAGTGGCTGAGTCCTCTGTTAATAATTTTCTTCCCACACTTGTTAAGTCAATAATTCTCTGCCTCCCCTTCACTCTCTACCCCTTTATACTTTTCTGTATCCCTTCCAAACTTCTTTTCTTTAAATTCTTCTTAAAATTCACATCCTAGGGCAAGTCTTTTTAGCCTAAATTCTATCTTTTTCTGGGCTTATCCATCTCATTTATGCAAAATGTACAATGCCTCCCACCTAAAAACATACAATGTAATGTCATAGGAGGCTCATTGGACCTGGGAGTCTGAAGACCTCAGCTCTGACACTTACTAGCCAGTTGATTTGAGGTGACACCCAAACTTCACTGACCATCACTTTCCTCACCTGTAAAATGGAATGAAAAGGCTGCTCTAGTTATCTCACTTGGTTTGATCCAGCAAACACCCCTATCTATGTAAAAGACACTGAGTTAAGTGTTAGGGATTCAAATACAATAAATATATAAACACATAATAGACTGATAGATGAATAAGTGAAGGAATGAACAAATAAAGTTCCCAAGGAATTTAATTTATACTGGGAGATTAAACTTGTACCCAAATAAATAAGGTAGAGACTGGACCTGTGTTCATAGATAGAGGAGCTCAGGGAGTTGGAAACTCTTATTAATTCAGGCCAATAGCTTTTCTGCAAATTACAATCTTAGAAAGTTGCCTAGAACACTGAGAGAGAGTTATTTGGCTCATGTCACATAGCTAGTCAGTGACAAAGGCAGCAGTTAAGCTCCGGCCTTCCTGGCTCCAAGGCTAGTTTTCCATCTGTGACACCATGGAGTGGTGTACTAGCAATTGGTGTTGGAGAGCAAGGGAGGAATAAAAAAAAAAAGGATTCTCTGTAAGAGATGAAAGTTGAACTAAATCTTTTTTTTCTTTCTTTTTGGTAGGGCAGTTGGGGTTAAATGACTTGCCCAAGGTCACATGGCTAGGCTTTTCATGTGTGGTGTGTGTGTGTGTGTGTGTGTGTTAAGTGTCTGAGGCTGGATTTGAACCTCTTGACTCCAGGGCTGGTGCTCTACTCACTGCACCACCTAGCCGCCCCCTGGTTGAACTGAATCTTGAAGGAAGCTAAGGATGCTGAGAGGCCAAGGTGAGGAAGGAGTCCATTCTAGGTATGAGAAAGAGTCTTTGAAAAGGTACAGAGATGGAAAAAGAGATGCCAGATTCAAGGAATAACATGAAAAAAGTGGTCTACTTTGCCTAGAGAATAGTATGTGTGAACAGGGGTAAGTGATGTGAGTCCAAAGATGGGCTGGGACAAAGACAATAAAAATGGAAATAATGTATTAGAGGGACTAAGAAAAAAGAGGCACATGAATAGATTGTTGAGGGAGTTGTAGATTGTTTGCATTATCGTGAGAAACACTTTGGAATTTTGTGAGAAAAGTTAACAAATTGTTCATAGCCTTTGGCCTAGTGATGCCACTCCTGGGTATGAGTATATGTACAGGTAGACCAAAGCTGTAAAATCACATATACCAAAATATTCGTGGCAGTATTTCTCTCTCTCTCTCTCTCTCTCTCTCTCTCTGTCTCTCTCTCTCTCTCTCTTTGTCTCTCTGTCTCTGTGTCTGTCTCTCTGTCTCTGTCTTTCTGTTTCTCTTTCTCTTTCTGTCTGTCTTTCTCTCTCTCTTAAAAAAAAGGAAAAAAAAGTAACAGACCATCAACTGGGGAATGGTTGAACATGAATATAATGAACTATTCTTGTACCATACAAATATAAGTAATTCAAAGACACAAGAGAGAGAATTATTTAAATTGATGAGAAGTAAAGAAAGCAAAACCAAGAGAACAGTACATGCAACAACTATAACAATAAAAGCAAAACAAAATTTAAAAATAGCTGAATTCATATTAAAGGCAATAGTAGGGTTCCAAAATTCAGATGAGGAAACACATTTTCCTTCTCTAAGTAGAGTTGTGGAGGACAATAGGCGCTAAAGTTGTCTGTGGTATCAGATATAATTACTGAGTCTATTGGTTTGGCTTCAGTTTTTCTTTGTTACTATGTGACAAGGTGGAGGTTCTAATTAAGGAATTATCTGGAAATACTTAAGAAATGAAATTAGGGAATGAGTAAAACTTAAAGGGAGGAAAAAGGAATAATGAATCTAGATTGGGAAGGACTTTAAATGCCAGGCTGAATAGTTTGTTAATTATATTAGAAGCATTAGGGAACATATGAAGGTTTCTGAGCAGGGGAAGCAGAGAAGATTACTTGGAAAGTTCTGTGGACAATGCGTTGGAGAGCTGTGAGCCTATAATGACAGGGTTCTCAAAGTAGTGTAGGTGAGAACTGATGAGGGAATGCACAAAGTTAGTGGTAGTATAAGGAAAAAAGGGGGCAGATGTGAAATACATTGTGGAAGTAGGATCAATAAGACTTGTCAACTGATTGGCTATGCAGTGTGTAGGAGTGGGAAGAGTGAAGGTCACATCCCAACTGGATGGTTGGGAGGATGGTGATGCCCTCAAAAGAAACAGAGAAATTTAAAGGCTGTAAAGACTTAGAGGGAGAAAATAATGAGCTCTGTTTTGGGCATGTTGAGTTTGAAATGCCAATGGAAATCTAGATGGAGATGTCCAGTAGGTACCCAGGTAATGGGGACCTGGAGTTCAAGAGACAGAACAGTGCTGAATATATAGAATTAAAATATCACAGGGCTGTTGTGAGATTTAAATAAGCTAATATATATGTATATATATATATATATATATATATGTATAAACACAGTGTTTTGTTAAACTTAAAACACTATACATATAAATGTAAATAGTTATTATGGATGCATGTATGAATGTAATGGTAATTAATTTGTTTGATCAGATGTTAAGTAGATCCTAGTAACCTAGTGTTAAGTATAGAACTCTGTCAATTGGTGATAAGGTGTGAATTCCCAGAATTCTGTCCATTGGTGAGAAGGTGTGAATTTC
>CM053600.1:154151032-154175738 GCA_028646575.1 Pseudocheirus occidentalis | reverse complement strand
TTGTAGTAGTTGTTGTAGTAGTAGTAGTAGTAGTAGTTATAGTAGTAGCAGTAGTAGTAGTAGTAGTAGTAGTAGCAGTAATAGCAGTAGTAATAGTAGTAGTAGTGGTAGTGGTGGTAGTAGTGATAGTGGTAGTGGTAGTAGTAGTAGTAGCGGTAGTAGCAGTAGTAGCAGTAGTAGTAGTAGTAGTAGTAGTAGTAGTAGTGGTGGTAGTAGTAGTTGTAGTAGCTGTAGTAGTAGTAGTAGTTATAGTAGTAGCAGTAGTAGCAGTAGTAATAGTAGTAGTAGTAGTGGTAGTAGTAGCAGCAGCAGCAGTAGTAGTAGTAGCAGTAGCAGCAGCAGTAGTAGTAGTAGTATCAATAGAGTGAAAATATTACTTGTTCTGCCTATTTCATGGAATTATTGTATACTTTGAAAATAAAAAATCTCGATACATTTAAGGCATCATTATTGCAATTGTCACATTTTTATTTAAAGTGGTATAAATTTAAGCTTCACATTGATGGGTGAAACATGAATTCACATAATCTCCAAGCCCATTCTAAATTTATCCTAATATTGATGTTTTTCCTGCCCCTGGACCTGCCCTGGAGGATTGTCAAATGTTCCCTCAGGTTATACCAGGGGTGGGGATTCCTAAATGATTTGTTCTGTAAACTTTAGATTCAATCAAAAGGTTGCACTTAAGGATCTAGAAGGTCACATATAGCTTCTAGGTTGTGAGTTCCCCACCCCTGAATTATGTAATTATAGATGGTTTTTCTTTTTGGAGGAGGAAAGACAAGGTAATTGGGGTTAAGCGACTTGCCCAAGGTCACGCAGCTAGTAAGCGTCAAATGTCCAAGGTCAAATTTGAACTCAGGTCCTCCTGAATCTAGGGCTAGTGCTCTATAGTACCACCTACCTGCCCCAGACTAATTGAATGCTGAAACTTACCTTACATTCTATATATACATAAGTCTCAGCTCTCCTTACATGAGACTTCCTCTCTGACTGCCCTCATTAAGATCCCTTGTTAGAAGTACTGGACACAAAAGACAAGACTGTGGATGGGCCTAAGCTCCCACATTATGAACTGGGAGGCAATTCTCCAAGGTCATCAAGCCCACTTTCGTTTCACAGATGGAAAAACAGGCTTCATTTTAGTTCGCTGGACTTGTCCAAGGTCACACACTGAGTTAGGTGACAGTCAGATTTTTGAACTGAGCATCACTGGTTCCAAATTGAATCCTCTTTCCCTTCCTCTAACCAAATTAAGGGACTTGTTGAAAAACATACGGTTTGATTGGAAAGTGGGAATTCTCCCATCTGACCTTGTCTCCCACTAAACGGAAGTGCTCCAACCCTTGGATATATACAAGGCAGAGATGTGAATGTTCTGTTAAGGTCTCTTTTCCACCACAGCAGCCTCTCCCAAGGGGCGTCCTAGAGGACCCTCTGGGCTTCAGAGAGAACAGGTTCCCATGATCCATCCTCAAGCTTCTACAGTGGCCTTGATCTATACCTTCTGCTTGTTGTGTGCAATTTTGATGCCATAAAATTTTAATTTTTTCTATAAATAAATCTAATATTTAAAAGAAAAAAAATTAAACTGCCCTTACAGATCATCTATTCAGTTCCTCGAGCTGCTAAGTGAGGTTGCTAAGGTGCCATGTAGCTCCATAGCATAGTGACCTTAGAGTAAGAAATATCTGAATTCAAATTCTATCTCAGATACCAGCTTAGAGACTAATTATCTTAGGTGACCCTGGACAATTCACTTAACCTCTGTGAATCTCAGTATGTGAAAGGGGGATAGCAATAGGATGCACTTCTCAGCATTATTGAGGGGATCCAGTCAAATAATGCAAATCATTTCACAAATCTGAAGCACGACATAAATGCTCATTATAATTATTACTGTTTAGTGTTGTTGTCGTTGCTACATCCAGAGGCACTCAATAAGTTAGTGGTAGACTGTGGCACAAGAAACCAGCTCACTTGACTCCCAGATCAGAGTCCTCTGTCCTATGACAAATTATTTGCCAGCCCCATCCCCACTATTAAACAAGACTGGACAGTGACCTGCAATATTGTAGGAAAATCTATTCTTTTCACTCCATCTTCTTCACAAGTTTCCACCGTGTCTCGGCATCTCCATTTTGCATTTTCAGATCCTGAGTCCTCAGAGGGGCTTTATGTATGCCCCTGTACTTTCTGCTCCAATGGTTCCCTTGCCCCTTCCCCCCATTTCTCAATGGGTAATTTATGGGCTGGCTGGTCCCATTTCCTCTGACATGTCACTTCTCCTGCATTTACTGTTGTCTCAGCTGTTCTGGGTATTTACATTGCTCCCCTCCCTCAGTAATAGCCCCTCCTGCACCTTTCCTCTCCCATTCCCACACTTCATTCTGTTGGTGATCTGCCACTAGGTCAGATCACATAGGACTGTGATTTCAGGGCCTCATTCTGGAATTGCCATTCCGTGTCTTCTTTCCTTATATCTCCTACACTCTCCCTTTGCCTTCTTTTGGAGGCTACTGAAACAAAAGAATTTGTCATCATGTCTTGGTCATAGACTCTACTAGACAATGGGTTAAGTGAGAGCCTCACCTTCAACTCTTTTTTTTTTTAGTTTCTCTGTTTGAAATCTGGCATTCTTCAGACACTCAAGTGGCTAATGAGAATCCTGAGCATCTTCTCTAATTGTAGAAGGACCCACGTCAGCAATTTCACACTTTTTATTACTATATAGGACCAGGGTCCCAAATGGTGAAGTGCAAATCTGTCTTGGCACTTCTCTCCATCCTGCTATGTAAATAGGTGGAGTAGACTTCCCCAAGAATTTTCCCTTCCCTGTGGTGACCCAGTTATGCTTTTGAGCCTATCCTACTTCTCTTTATAATAATTACAACACCCTATTCAAATGCAACTTTACAATTTAAAAGACAATTTCTATAAATGCCTTCATTTGCTCTAACAGTTCCTTGCCGTGTGCTCTTGAGCAGGTGACAACCTCCTTGACCTTTAGCTTTAGCTAGGGCATAAACTACATAGTCTCTTTTTAGATACCTGTGAGATAGACTTGAAAGGGAGTGATACCCCCAATTTATAGAGGGGAAAAATGATGTCAAGTAGCTTACCCAATGCCACTCAAGCCAGTAAGTGGGATAAGGAGAACTTTGTCCCAAGTCTTTTGGATCCTACTGCAAAATGCTTTCTATTAGACCTTCTATTAGCTCTGTCCATTAGACCATGCTGTCCTATCTTTTGCAGTTTTCCATCCCTACTCAATTGGCATCAAAGTCAGAATTCAGGGTTCCATTCCTTTGGGATTTTGCTAGGCAACCTCTCTAGCTTCCTTTAAAACTTCATTCATTTATTCATAGCACAGCTGAATGCCTTTTATGATTCACCCAATCCCCAGTTATTGACCTTCTCTCTCTCCTCTATTATTTTATATTCAGTTGTTTGTGAACATCCTTTATTACTCCAGCAAAATGTAAGCTTCCTGAAGGCAAGAACTGTTTAATTTTTATTCTTTTCTATCCCTGGAACTTTCCTTTTTCTTTATACATAATAGATGCTTAATACATTTAAAAAAACCCTAATCATAAAAACAACCAAAATAGATTCATCTAAAATGCTGATGACACTATTGTGTTTGTGTGCTATCCATATCCTTTTCTGGGACATTTGGATTTTGGTGTTGAGATGTGCAAATATAATAGAGTGTTACTGAGCCAGAAAAGTGAGGAACTCAGGGAAGTATTTATATAAACTGTTTCAAATGAAATAAGTAGAACCAATAAGACAATATACATAATGCCCACAACAGGATAAATGGAAGAATCCAAGCCATTTAAAGTCTATGTTATTTAATTATAATGACCAAGAATGGCACTGGGAGAGAGAGAGAAGGTGCCTTGCTTCCTTCTTTGTCAAAGTGGGGGAATATGAATGTGGGACATTGCATATGCTGTCAGATTTTCTTTCTTCTTTGCTATAAGAAATGGTCATATTAGAGTTAGGGAAACTGAGAATCAGAGAGTTTTTACACCTCAAAGTTGCATTTCAATTGCAAGCATTTTAACTGAAAAATTCCCCTACCTCATATTGTCTGTATGAGCTCTGTACCAGGTGGGGGCTAGCTGCTGCCTCTAGGTAATATACAAAGAGTCTTGTCTAGTTGGAGAGACAACACTGACATACATAGAACAATTATACTCTGGCTTGGATTATTCTCTAATTAGGTTAAATTGGATATAATTGAATGCAAAAGTAGATGGTACAGACATAATTGCTTTGGGTTGTCTGTTGGAAAAGGAGATAAATGTTGGTTAAAAATATTAAGTAGACTACATGAGAAAGGAGCACCCTAAGGAGCAGACACCCATCCACCTCCTAGTAATGGAACTTGTTCTCTGGAGATCTCCGAGGTGTCCAGAGGAGTCTTAGAACCTTAGAACTGTAGAATTTCAGAGCTAGAAGAAATCTTGGAGGTCATCTCCTCCAATCTTTACCTAGAATGTGAATTCTTTTTCTTTCATTATGTCCCACAGTGTGGTGGGTGAAAGACAAAATGACTGAGGAAACAAAGGTCTGGTCTTCCAAAATATCCATTTATTAAGCAATTCATAGCAATTTCCCAATAAATTGGGACCTCCAGGTCTCCTTAGCTTAGGTCTGGACCCTGGATACAGGGGTATACAGAATTGTATACATTAAAAATCAATTAATCAAGTAAGGTCAATTAATTAAAAGGAAACAAAGCAACATAAAGTAATATGATTTCTAATTGGATGAAAGATTAGGAGCTTAATGAGTGGACAGGTGCAATTCTCTGAATTCAGAAATGTCTATAAACAATCAGAGGAATATAGTAACAGTAATTGATTGAGCAATATGTGGCCAGTTTTCAATAGGACATATGGGCTTCTTGAGATGTACAAATTGTGAGAAAACTCCTTGCATCAGTCTTTGGACCTGACTGGGTTTTTGGTCAGCCTAGGTCCTTAGTTAAGTGTCCCTAAATAGCAGGTAGAGATGGTCCAGTTTCCCATCCATGCAGGATTAGGTTAAAACAATGCAATAAGGTTTTCTCCCAATTCCCACAACTGAATGAAATATTCTCACAAGACAGAATTTAGACCAGACCCATAATTGAATAGAAAGGGAACTGAGTTAGCTCCAGAACTGAGTCACAAGATGGAGTCAGTGTGGTTCACTCAATTCCCACAATTAACCACTTGCCATCCTAATCCCCTTAATTACCTCAATGGGGGCCTTTTCCATCTGTTGCACATTCTCCATGAACCAAACACACACATTAAAGCTTTCAAGTCACAAAGAAGATTCTTATTGATTCTATTTCTACAACATCTTTCCCATCAGTCAACTCCCTTGTCTCCATTTATTATAGCTACCATTAAAGTTGAGCCCTTCATTTGCTCTTGTCCAGTCTATTGCAACAGTCTCTTAATTGGTCTACCTGCCTCAGGTCTCCTCTCAGCAATTCATCCTTTACAAAGCTGCCAAATTACTATTCCTAAGGACGAGATTTGACCGTATCACATTCATGCTTAAAAAACTTATTGCCTCTAGTATAAATAAGTATCTCAATTTGATATTTAATACACTACACAATCTGCCCCTAGCCTGTCTACCTAGCCTAATTTCATATAACTCTCCACATATGTTATGTTAGAGTAAAAGTAGCTGATTACCACTTTTATCATGAATCACATACCTCCTGACTATATGCCTTTGTACAGACTATCTCCCATGCTTGGGAGGCACTCTCTCTTCACTGCTCCTTTTTGGAATCCCTCTATCCCTCTCAAGTTCTGTTCAGGTATAATCTTTCCTGATTCCTCTCTACCTCCTCTATCCAAGCTGTTGGAGCTCTCTCCTATCCCTGTTATTACTTGGAATAACTTTGTTATATTGTATATTTACCTATCCATGTATGTGTTACTTCCCCCAGTGGAATGTAAGCACCTTGAGGGCAGGGACTGTTTCATTATTGTTTTCATATCCCAAGCATCTAGGCAAGTGTCTGGCCATAATAGGCTTACTAAATTCCTATTGGACTGAATCAAGTTGAAATGAATCGGATAAAAGGAGGAGAGAAAGAAAAAAGGAAAAAAGAAATAGAGACATGAAGGTGTAGAATAAGAGGAAAATGGAGAAGAAATTGGGAAAAAAGAAAGAAAGAAAGAGCAAAGAAAATGGAAGTGAGAAAAGGAAGAATGAAAGGAGAGAAAATTTCAGAAACTTCACTATTTCTCTTTGGAGATTTATTTCAGAGAAGACATATCTGTGGGGTTACCCAGAGCTCACTTGGCTCCTGGCAAATATGAGGTATTTGCCAGTGGGAGAGGCTGATGGGGGTGGGGCCCAGAGCAAATGGATTTTGCCACCCAAGGTGCCTGTACCAACTTGGAAAAGATTCACATGGAAAAAGGGAAAGGAGTTGGGGTGGGGAGGGAAGTATTTCTCAGAGAAGCTGAGCAGTTGGCTGAGAATTCAACCATGAGGAGACCTGGCCTGTTAGCAAGTCTGAAAATAATATATCCAGCTTACCCATGCATTTTCTGCTCCTTGGGAAGGGTAAACAGCTCAGCAGAGGATAACCACTTTCCCAGCCTGAGCCTTCTAACATATAGCATTGCTGGCTTTGTTTGCAGGATGGGGAGGGCAGGGCTCTCTCACAGGCTACTGGGTCCCTTTGCCCTACCTGGGACCATTTGATGGGGGGGGGCCTTCCAAGGTAGCTGGAAAGACAAGTTAGCAAAGGTGGAGCATGAATTATGGAACTAAGGTGCCTCACCCCTGGTCTGACCTTAGAAGACCAAAGGACCATGATAGATCATAGTAGATTATAAGATTTAAAACTGAAAAGACCTTAGTGATCCTGTAGACCAGAAGTGCCTGACCTTTCATGGAGCCTTTTGGCAGTCTGTTAAAACCTATGGGCTCCTTCTCAGAATAATATTTTGAAAAACATCAAATGAAACATATATGGTTACAAAGGAAACGAAGTAGATTTAAATAATTATTAATTTTTAAAAAAAATCAAATTTCTAGACCTTAGGATAAGAACCTCTGATAGCTCAACTCCCTCGTTTTTATGCTTTGTCCAAGTCATGTGATTTGAAAGTACTAGAACCAGGGTCAGAACCCAAATCCTTGTGACTCCAAATTCATTCCTACCCATTATTAATCATTCAATTAATCAACCAATAAGCATTAATTAAGCAATTGCTATGTATCAAGTACCACTGTAGGTTTAAATGATATATAAAAAAGGAAAACAATCCTGGCTTTCAGGAAGCTTCCATGAACATATATAGATGTAGAGATGTATGCACAACACCAAAAAGCTAACTGTGAGTGAGGGTGAGTGATGATGCTAATTGCTAGGGTGGGGGGAGAGGGGAGCTGACAAAGCCTCATGTAGAAGGTGGTACTTGAGCCGAGTCTTGAAGGAAACCAGGGATTACTGGAGGAAGACGTGATAATTAAGTGAATTCCAGGCATGGAATGTGAGGAATAGTGAGGAAACCAGTTTGGTTGGACTCCAAAGGGCAGAGGGGAGAAATGTGAAATAAGTTTCGAAAGGTAGAATAGAACCAGGCCCTGAAGACCCTTAAATGACAAGTGGAAGGCTTTATATTTGATCCTGTTGGTAAAAGGGATATATATATATATACATATATATATATATATATCGCATAGAATATTAGACTTGGATTTAGGAAGACCTGTTTTCAAATCCTGCCTGAGAAGATCATTTAACCTCTTGTGACCTCAGTTAAATGAGTTGGTTGGACTAGGTGACCTATGAGGTCTCTTATAGCTCCAAGGCTGTGATCCATTGACTTCTAGATCATGGAGTTTAATTAGGTACCAGTTTCCTAAAAGTTATTCTTAAATGTCTATTCAAATGGCAGACCAAGCCAATTAACCTTTTCATCTGGCTATGTACCCTTGTGCAAATTAATAGCTCTCCCCCCACCCCAATCCTAATACACCATCAGTCACAGTGACAGGACAAATGGTTTCTTCTGTTTGAGTTGTGTCCTGGTTGAAAAAGGTTGCCTTGGCAGTTAATTGTGCTGTCCTGGATGGACTCAGATGAATGAATGTGAATTTCCTCATTTTCTCTTTTGTTCTCCCATTGGTAGAACGTTATTGTTGTTGTTTGTCATTCTTCTCAAAGAGGATCCATGATATCAGGAAGGTGATGTCACAACTTGTAAGTGAATTGGATTGAAGTGAGGCAGGGCTGTGCAAAGTCACCAGCCTTACTCTCTCTTCCAGAGCCATCTGGATCCAGTGGCAAGACATGGATCAGAATGATTGGAGGTGGTCCCAGATGCAATGAATAGATGTGTTAAGGAGCCTATTAAAAGGTCAGAATGAAAACAGCAAAGACTTTGGACAAATTACACTTCCTTGCACCCAGAAGACACACATGAATTGTCTGCAGTGGGGTCAAGCTACATGGTATCATCCCCACTCTCTGGAGATATGATATTAAAGCTGACATTAAGTTTCCTCTCCATCCCAGAACAGAAAACAAAGCCTCCCCAAGTAGCTGGGGAGAGCTTACTCCAGAGCATTTCTGATGGCAAGTAACTTTGGTTATCCCAGTACTGCTCTACAGCCACCAAGGACAAGTAGAAAAAAGAGAAATATCACCCAAGTTGATGGAGATCTCAGCTCTTTCACCCACATGGAGAAGGGTAGAAATGCTATAAATAAATGAGCTTTTAAGGTGAACTGGGAGGACTCAACCTGCTATGACCCGAGCTCAAACTTTCCCAGGTAAGGTTTGATAATATCAGTGTTCACACCTCAGTCTGAACCAACTGGCTCTGCTCAGGTCTATGAGGGAAGGAAGAATTGTCATCTTCATGATTTGGTGATAACATATCCTCTACAGATCTGTGACCTTGTGACCAGAAGAACCATTCAGTGCCTACTAGGAAAAGAGCTGCCCCACTCAGTTTTGTTCCCTGAACTCTCTATCCCAATCTATGAATCAATGAGTCAATCACCAGTTGTCTATGGGCTATCTGTTGTGGAGCCAACACTTGCTAAGCTCTTTGACAATCCCTTTGTATCTTGTTTGAAAAAGTCCCTTTTTGTAAGACTTTTATTACTTCCCCTTCCCTTTGGCATCCCATTTGTAGGAAAGATCTTCCTTGACCACTTTCCCTACGAAAACCCTCCCTCCTCCCCAATGGGAATCTTGCCTCTCTGAAGAACTTTACCATCATTCCTTAGGAACAAATCCTCACTCCTCTCAGCCCCTAGACTTGATTAGACACCTCTTGGTTCGAAGTTGCATTGGGTGTTCTCAGAAACCTCCTCTGCCTTACCATGACCTATCTTCTTTCTACTCTCTGAGAGTCATAGTTAGAAAAGACTTTGGAGATTGTCTAATCCAGAGATATCCAACACGAATCCTGGCTGCAAAATTCCACCATAGGGTACCAGATTAAAATGTAACTGGGAAATATTTAACAAAATTCATAAGAATACAATAGAACATGAATGATGTTAATATATAATTTTCTAAGTCAATATGTAGCCTGCAGTGATTGTCATGTAGGACTTATGTGGCCTTTCTGTTTGACTTGGACACCACTGATTAAATATTCCATTTTACAAATGATGAAACAGAGACCAAATAAATTAAGTGACTTTCCCAAAGTCACTCAAGTAGTCAATACTTAAGCTAGTGTCTAAACCTAGATATTCTATCTCCATGGACAGCAGCCTTTTCCATTGAACCCTGATGCTTTCCAATCATACAATTATAGAATTAATCAATTTGTTCCAGGTTAAATGCATTTACTAGTAAATAGAAGAGGCTGGATCTTGAACACTCAGAAATATCTTCATCATCATGGTTCCTACCACTGATCCCTATCTCACTATGGTGGAAATACTGATCTATTCCATTTTCCTAAATCAGAAAACAAGTTTGAGGGTGAAAAGGATGAAGCACAGCATAGTGATTAGAGTGTTGGACTTGTCATTCCGAAGATAAAGGTTCATTTCTGCTGCTAACATTTATTAGCTATGAGACCCTATGCAAATCACTTACCCTCTTGAGACTCAGTTTTTTTTCATCTATAAAGTAGGAATAATGCTATAGATAGCGCTTATTTCATAGAATCATTGTGAGATTCAATGAGAAAATGTGTTTAAAGCACTTTGCTATCTCCACAGCACTGCATATGTCATAGTACAATGAGGATTATAATTCAGTTTGTCCAAGGTCACTCAGCACATAAGCAAAATATTCGAGCTGAGATCTCTTGCCTGCTAAGGCAGAAACTTCCAAAGTGTGGTCAGGACACCACTGGTGGTCCAAGAACTGCTTTCATGAATTATTCATGTTAAGGATACGATAATGAGGGTAATTTGGTTTGGTGCATAAATTTGTTTCCTGATACTCCTCCTCGCTGATGTCTCATCAGAATTTCAGTTTTGTCATTTGATTCTAGTGAAAAAAATTTATTTTCCCTAACTTTTCCCTTTCCATCAATTTGGAGTTAGTAAAAGAGATAGGTTGTGAACTGGGAAAGCTGGAGGATCAAATCACTGGACCATGTGTTCTCAGCATTTTCCAAGACATTGCAATTTACCTTTGAAGCTCTGTGTGGGGCTCTGGAAAGCTTCATAGGGTGTGTGTGTGTATGTGTGTGTGTGCGCGTGTGCGTGTGCGTGTGTGTGTGTGTGTGTGTGTGATGAGACCAGCACTCCCGAGGAGTTGCTTAAGCTGCCTAGATCTCTCACTCTGGTTCCTCCCTCAAAATGGATTGAAAATTACTTCTTTTCTTGGAAGAGAAGAAATACATTTCTCAAGACTTGGCAAGACAACTTGCCTTTCTATCTTTAAGAGTAAGAGGTGGGGATCAAGTAAGGAAAGGAGAAGGAGGTTGGGATGGGGTAGAGAAAAAAGAGACAGAGATAGAGAAAGAGAGGCTACTCCTCTTTTAACCCCCAAAAAGAATATATTTGAACTATGTTCACCGTCATTGGTATTCAAAAGCATTAGCAACACTTGTCTGCCATTGGAGTTTGAGGAGGTGAGAGGCAGGAGATGAGAAATGAAATGTTCAGTAATAAAATGAAATCAGTAGTCCTGAGACCCTTCCTCTCTTCTGAAAAGACCCCAGAAGTCTCTTCTTGACAGTCATTGAAGGAAAGAAACAAAGGGACAAGGTCTCCACTAATGAAAGTTCCTTCAACATGAGTCTGGTCCTGAGTCCCTTGGGCTATTTTACACTTTGTTTAGTCCCAAGACAGCCTTTTGCTGATTGGCTGGCTTCATCCTGCTTGTATTCCTCAGATCCCACCTGTAATCCAAACCTATGCATAGAAGCAAGGCCTTTCCAACAATACTCTGGCTTTAGACCTTGTCTAGGATGGACTACTATTTCTATGGAGTCAGCAATGGTTGAAATATTCTTTTGGGTCTCACTCCTTTTATTCCATCGTGATCTCCCTGGGCTGGAGGTTGGGATGGGGGAAAGGGAAAGGAGAGCCTCACCTAAGTAATTTGCTCACATTTACATGCCAGAGGCCTAGTTTTGATTTATGGTACTAGGGCTGAGTGACCTTGGGCAACTCAATTTTTTTTTTAATATTTGTATTTTTCTTAGGTGTAAAATTAAAATAATAGCATCTGCCCTAGGAAGTACATGGGTTAGTGGAGAGGTCATTGAACAGTCTGTTGGGAACTTTATACTCTCACACTGATTCTTTCACCAACTTTTGTGGTTGTTCTGTCATTTTCAGTCATCTCTGACTCTTCATGACCTCATTTGGGGTTTTCTGGGCAAAGATACTGGAGTGTTTTGCCATTTCCTTTTCCAGCTCATTTTACACATGGGGAAACTGAGGCAAACAGAGTTAAGTGACTTGCCCAGGGTCACACAGCTAGTAAATGTCTGAGACTAAATTTGAACTTAGGAAGCTGAGTCTTCCTGACTCCTGCTCTATCCACTGGGCCACCACCTGCCCCTTCACCAACTAATCATTTGACATTAAGCTAGTTGCTTCTCCATTTTGGTCATCATTTTCCTTGTGTGTAAAATGTGGAAGTTAGAATAATTATCTCCAATATGTTTTCAAGTTCCAACGACTCTTTGCAGCTCCTAAGGCTGCTTTGAGAATTATCATTTGCAAATTGGTAGAGAGACCTAAGACAGTTTACCAGCTGTAAAATGGGGAACCAGAGACAGTTATCCAGCTAGCGAGCTGCAGAACTGAGATTCAAATCCAAGGACTTTGATCCCATACTCAGTGCCTTCTCCTCTGTATCAGGCAGGACTTTTGACAATTGCAGAGTCAACAAGAGGAAGGATTATCACAAACTCTCATTTATTTTTTGTGTGCAGTATCTATGAGCTTTATTATTAGAAAGATTTTATAGTAAACTCTCATGAATGTATGAGATGGAGGATGATTTATAAAGTATGATGCTGGTCCTGCTCTCAAGGAAATTAGCATCTAGGATAAACAAATAAACTAACATCAGAGATATCAGGGTAGTGGCTTGACCAGAGTATTTAAGCCTGCAGGACCCACCAAGGATTGTGAACCTACTCTGAGGGAAATGCTTTTCTATTTTTTTTTTTATCCCTGGATTTGGGTTGAGGGATAAAAATAATCCTGAAAGTGATTGGAAAAACTAGTATCAAATGGATACACAGACTCAATTCATTTCAATTCAATAAAAAAAAAAATTAAGTAGGTACTACATGTAATACCTGAGGTATTGTGCAGGCAGAATTGGGGATGCAAAAATGAAAACTGCTCATGCTCTGCCCTCAAGGTGTTTATATTCTCTGGTGGGAGGTTGACCTTTACATAGCCTAGTAAAATACTAAGAAAGGCATGCTGAAATAAAGGAGAAATCTAAATAAACCATTCTAAGATAATGTGAAGAGAAGTCTTTGGGATCAAAAGAAATTATTTATTTTTACTTAAGAAGAAAGTTTTTTAGGGGGATAGGATAGAGTATAATGCATCTCTTCCCTTCCACTTAGTAAAAAAAAACTTCTTGGTAACCAGAGAAATGGTACAGAAACCTAGCAATTGTAGGGTTACTTGAGGATATTGTCATATAATACAACATAATACGATATAACATTGTTATGTTATATCATATTGTATTAATGTGTATATATGCACATATACATATATGCATACACATATATATAAATACAGATATAGATAGATAAATATAGGTAGGTAGATGATATAGATAGATGATAGACAGACAGACAGACGGACGGACAGACAGATAGATAGATAAATAGACAGATAGATAGATAGATAGACAGACAGACACAGAACTTCTGGCATATGGACAAAGTATCCGTGATGGTATCTGCTAGCTGCTCCCTTTCCATATCTCTATTCCACTGATTATGTCTAGGGAGAGACAATGCTTTGAGGGAAGAGGCCTCAGGCTTCGTCCACTCTGAAGCCTTGTGGCTTATGAAACTGACCTCAGTTTTTGACCTCTTTGTTTATTCTTTTCTATTTTAGATGAAGGGATTGAAGAGTCCAACCTTGTGAGTAGGGATCAAGTGGTCTAGTATCTGGCTTTGGAATCCAGATAAGCATCTATGCCCCAAAGAAAAAGGAGTAACCTTTGGAACTCAGCCCAGTGGTAACTGAGAACATATCCAGAGCCACACTGTATCTGGGGGTGAACATGACCAGATGAATGTTGTATTGAAAGTGTGCTAAGTTTGAGCCCATTATCTCCTGAAACCAAGGTGGAATAGGGGAAAGTGTACCTCCAAGATGGTGGTGGTGATGGACAGAGATGCTTATATGTCCCTACCATATCTTCAAAGTAAATATGCCTTTGTAAAAGTTAATTGATGTGAAAGGTTAAAGGGATTTATGACCTGTTTAGTTTGGACTATGGGGATGGGAGAACAACAAGTGGGAACTCAAGTCAGTAGTATTAGAAACAAGATACCCCCAAAACACCTCTAGTTACTCCTAGCATCCTGAGAGGCTATCAAATGGATATCAAATGTAGTCAGCCTGGCTTTGGGATGGTGAGCCAGAGGATGCTGAGTGACAGTGGGCTGTAGTGGGAGAGAGAGGAAGCAGGAGACACCCTGGGAAAAATTGTCAAGTGGCAAAGTTTGCCTCTGGAATTTTCATACCACGACACTTTTTTTCTGCTCTTGTGACCCCAAAGGGTCTTGTTTTCCATTGAGAAACAACATATAAATAAGGAATACCTACTCCATATCCAGTTTTATTCCCACCCCATACCTCACTCACTGATTAAATAGTGCTGAGACAAGAACAGGTATTTAGTCAATGTTTGTCGTTGTTGTTAAGGTATTTCACCTCTTAGGGATATATACATTTTACCATATTTTGGGAGAGGTAAAGAGAGGAGTGATTCCAGTCCTGTGATTCTGTTAATGTAAGGAACTTCTCATGAGAAGAGTCCAACCAGCAATCATCTGCTATGTATAATTAAAAAAAAAAGTCAAGAGAAACTGAGAGGTTAAGAGACTTATTCTTGGCCATATAGCCAATATGCATCAGGCAGAGTTTGAACCTAGGTTTTCTTGACAGATAGACCTATTCATTATGCCATGCCATCTTAATGCATTTTATAAGGGCCCAAGGATGAATTTCTAATGTTACCATCAGATTCTGTAAGGGGTTCACTGGAAAAATCTTTTTAAATAAGCCTGTTCCAATCATTTGGTATGGGGGAACCAGTCACTCTAGAAATGTTTAAAGGAAGATCCAGATACAAAGCACAGGGTTGGGATATGATTTCTGGCAAAGGACAAATTATACATAATTGACTAGAGTATCCCCATCCAACTCCAAAATATGGAAGACACAGAAATGATGGAGAATGAAATGATAGAAGAAACACAGGATTTTAAACTCAGAAATCATGTATTCCCATCCCTCATTTTATTAGTGAAGAAACTGAGGTCTAGAGATTAGTAGCCACTCACCCAAGTTCAGACAGAATGGGGTTGACTTGTCTGATACTGTAGAGATAGTAAATTGGATTGGATTTAGGATTGGAATCTATCTTTTGACTTCAGATCAATCAATTAATAAACATTTATTAAAAGCACACAATGTGCCAGAGACCATGATAAGGGCTGGGGATATTAAAAAAGACAAGTTTTTAAAAAAGACAAGGAGCTTCCAGTCGAATGGGAGAAACAATTTGCAAACAAATAAATAAAAAGCAAGCTATGTGCAGGATAAATAGGCAATAATGAACAGAGAAAAGGAACAAAATCCAATGTTCTTTCTGTGCACCTCAGACGAAAGACAAGAAGTAAATCCTTATATTTCCTTTTGATCCCTAAGGAAAAACAAAAAACAGGTGGGAGTGAAGACACTGACGTATTTGTTTATTTCCTTTTTTCCCCCTAAAATGTCGGCCTCCAAGGGGGATATATTTCCACCAAAGAACAAGACTAGACATATGGGCTGAGGATTCCATCATTTTCCATTCCACCACTCTGAACTGAAGAGACCATCCCCAAGACCCCAAAGAGGGGACTGAGAAAAGAGTTTGGCCACTATCAGACTAAAAAGCAAACTCGACAGTGAAACCATTCCCCAAGTCCCAGATTTCAAGCTGAGTCTCATCCAACACCATATTGTTGAAGGAATGTGAATAGAGGCTCTGAGGGCAAGAAGGGAAATTCTACAAGATCTCTAGTTCTGCTCTGAGGAATCTCTGAAAATGCTCTACTTAAGCATGAAATTGGGTTAGGAGGAATCTGTGTGTGTGCTATAAATGGGGTTATTGGAATGTGCCGTGGTGTGGCAGAGAGGAGTTCCTTCTTGGAATTATCATTACTTGGAAAGGACGTGTAGTGGCTTGGGAGACCTGCCAGATGGTCCTCCCAGGGTCTTCTGTGCCAGTGTATCTCTCCTCAAATAAATGTAACTGCGTCACTCCCTATACCAGCTCTGCTTTGGATGACTGAGCATTTGGCCATGTGGTCTGACAGAATCACCCAATGAAGTGATGGATCTCCGGGGTCAATTTGGAAGTATGGGTGCAAGAAGGTGCTGCACTGATGATCTGCTCTGGAGACCAAATTAATTTTCTATGCAACAGGAGAGTGAGTTGGCAGATTGTGAGGTGAAGAAGAATATAGCTAGAGAAGAACTTGGCGTCCAATGGAAGGAAGATGCTATAAATATTGCAGTGGTTTTATTACTATGGAGGAAGAGGGCAGGGACACAGATGGCTGCTAGGGGAATGTAAATTGGTGACTCTCTGAAGAGTGAAAATGTTAAGAAACACAAAAGGTAAGGGAGGAGGATTGTGAAGTCTCAATTAATTGTATATGTTTTTCACAAGCACTTGTGTAATAATAAAAATAATAATACCGCTCAATAATAATAATGATGGCTAACATTTATGAAGGACCTACTGTGTGCCAGGCACCATGCTAAGATCTTTAAATCTGGTGCTCACAACAACACTGTGAAGTAAACACTATTTATTACCCCATTTTACAGATGAGGAAACTGAGGCATACAGGTTAAGTGGCTTGCCTTGGGTCACACAACTAGTGAGTGTCTAAGGCTGGATTTGAACTAATAATAATAATTGTGGTGACAATAGCAACATCAATAACAATAGGTAGTATTTACATTGTGATGTTGTATAGTGTCAGGCATCGTACTAAGCACTTACAGTCATTATTTCATTGTATCCTCACAACAACCCTGTAAGGTAGATGTGGTTATTATTCCCACTTTACAGACGAGGAAACTGAAGCAAACAGCAATTAAGTGACCTGATCAGAGTCACTGTCTGTGGTCAAATTTGAACACAGATCTTCCTTACTCTAAGCCCAGAACTCTTTCAATCTCACCACCTAGATCAGCCTAGAATCAAGGGACTTGGACTTACATCCTGGATCTACCATTTGGTCTTGGGCAAATAATTTCCTCTATTAGACCCTCAGTTCCTGTATCCACAAATTGGCTGTGATGATGCTCATCTTTCTTTCAGGGTAGTTAGGAGGAAAGGATCTTGGTAAACCTGAAATGCCACAGAAATGCTAATGATCACTATTGATAGATAGCCTTAGATGTAAGAGTAGAAACCCTTACTCCAAAGAACTGTAAATACAGTCATTTGCCTCATAAAACTTAATGTCATTCATTGATGGTTTTTTTAAAGTTGGTTAAACCCTTCACCTAGAGTCAGTGTGGTATAGGGGAGAAAAAGCTTGTTTTGAAACCAGGAGGGATTGTGTTCAAATCTATACCTCTGACACATGCAAGTAATTTAATCTCTCAATGCTCTGGGTACCTTTCCAAGAGTATAATTTGAGGGAGTGAGAGAGATGCAGTGAGAGAGATTCCTTGTCCTGGGAGTTCTTACCTGGATGGGTCCCATCCCTATCTGTTGTGCTAAATTCTCCTCTATTTACAATTATCTAGAAATTGGCCTGCTTAGAGTCAGGAGGGTATCTTTCAAGATCCCAGATTCCTTTCAGTCCTGCTGTTCTACAGTAACTTGAGGTCTGAATTTCATGTCACATGTAATAGTGTCTGATGATTTCTGGGAGACCTCATTGAGAAGAAAGAGAACTGGGTTTGAAATCGGAAGACCCGAGTCCAAATTCCGGCTCTCTTATTTATTTACAACCACAGGCAAGTCACCTATGTGGTCTGGTTCCTTGTTTCCCCAATCTGTAAAATGGGGAGAAACATCTGCAAAATGACTTCTCTATATCACTCTCTATCACAGTGATCATATGACAAATCTGTGTTTCTTCTTGAATCTCTATGAAATAGCTTAAGCCAGGACATTCTCATACCCCATTATAGGGTCCTTTTGGGATATTGGAGCTGGGGGGGGGGGCGGGTTGTTGCATTTATATCTGATGAAGGGTGCCTTTAACATCTCACAGTTCTGAGAGACAAGTATGCAGCTGAATATCTCATCCAGCCGCTGGCCAACTGTGCCTGCAATTAGCTGATTGAGGGAGTGACTGATTCCTTTTCACCCTTCCAGCTTTGCAGCTGCAGATAATTGCAGGTGCAGAATTTATTGTGTTTGGGGCTTGGCCAGCACTTTAGCAGAAGAGCTCAGAGGGTTTTCTATCCATTATCTCCTGAATCCCTCCCAGATGCTTGAAGCAGGTGAGGAAGCCTATAGCCCATCATGGGCCCCAGAGCATATTCCTTACTAACTAAATCCATTGAGAAACTGCAGCCTGAGAGTAAGTTTAACGGACATGCTAAATCTTGTTTTATGTCAGTGGGGGGGGGGGGTTGGGGAGTAAGAGAGGGGAGTAGGGATAAAGGTGAGGAAGAGATGAGGCACAGAGCACCTAGAGTGACCAAATATCCATTTCTAACCCAAGAGGATAAAAGGAGCTGATCCTTTCTTCCATCCACCTTGCATGAATTGTGGCCAACCTCTGTTCAAAGACCTAATCTGCTCTCAAATGCCTGCTGTATTCATGATCTGTAGAAGACCAGTTTTAAGACCTTCCACCAAATTCTCGCCATCACCCCACCCTAGCATACTATCTCCTCCCTCTCTTTTATCACTCCATTGCTAGATGGTAGCCAAACCCACTAACCTTTCTAACATACCACCTTCTTACTCTAACCTCCTGAGAGAGAACACAGAAGGGAGAGTGGTGGCGGGGATGGCGTGCTATATCTGGAATCAGGGAAACCTCATTTCAAATTCTGCCATGGCTATTTATTGGCTGAGTGATTGGGTCAAGCACTTAAATTCCCTGACTCTGTTTCCTTAGTTGTGAAATATGTTTCCTGAGGGTAGAGTTTGTCTCTTTTTTGTCTTTGTTTAATCCCCAGACAGGTTGCTACGTGGCACAGTAGATTGAAAGCTAGGCCTGGAGTCAGTGAGATCTGAGCTCAAATTTGACGTAATGGGAATAATCATGGCGTCTACCTAGAAGGGTTGTTGTGAGGATCAAATGAGATTCTCTTTGTACAGTGCTTGGCACATAAGAATCATTTAATAAATGCTCACTTACTTATTGAATATTTACATGGGCCATTACCCCCCCTTAGCGTAAACTTTCCCCTTCTGCCTCCTCAATATCTCTGATCAAATTTTATGTAAAATATTCCTTTTCTAGGAAACTTTCTTAAATTAGACAATCAAATCAACTCCCATTCGAGATGCAAGGGAGTTGTTTGTTTTGTTTTGTTTTGGGGTATATTTGGTATTTATCTGTCATGCCTTTTTTTAAGGAAACTGTGACAATATAACATGGGCAGCTAGGTCTATCAGTGGATAGAGCGCCAGGCCTGACGTCAGGATGACTCACTTTCTTAAGTTCAAATCTGGCTTCGTGTACTTAGTGGCTGTGTGAACTTGGTGAAGTCATTTAACCCTGCTTGCCTCAGTTTCCTCAGCTATAAAATGAGCTGAAGGAGGAAATGCCTAACTACTCCAGTAACTTTGCCAAGAAAATGCCAGATGGAGTCACAAAGACCAAAACAACAAACAGCTGAACAACAACTGACAACACAATACGTACAATCACATGTACATTTATTAAGTGTCTACTGTGTGCCAGACATTGTGCTCAATGCTGGAGATAATAAAGAATAAGAATAAAGAAAGATACTCTTTGTCCTCAAGGAACTTACTATAAATATATATATATATGTGTATATATATAAATTTATAAATAAATATATATTTAGATATATAAATAATATGTATTATATATTACAATACAACATATTATATTATAATAATATATAAATGATATATTATAAATAAATTTACAAGCATAGTAATTTATAAATTTATATAAATATAAACATACATTTATATTTACTTTATATAAATTTATAAATATATATTTATATGTGTCTCCGTGTGTATGCAAGTATGTATATGTATATACACATGCATATACACATATGCATACATATATAGCTATCCTCAAGGAACTTTATCTATACACATATATACACATACCCGTACACACAAATTTATGTGTGTCTGTGTGTATGTATGTATGTATGTATTCATTGGGAAAGGTTCCAATGGAGATGGTGGTTAATTACTGATGTGTGTTAGTAGACAGTTGCAGAAATGCAAAAAAAAAGACATCAAAATATTTTTGAAACACAAGAGAAACAGTGATTTTGTTATGACTTTGTTAAACTTAGTATATAGTTTAAAAATATACTAACAGTCTCACAGTTTCTCAAGCAATCCTCTTTCTTGTTCTTTGAATAATGAAATGTTTTGTTTTGCTTTTCCTTAGTATTGTTATATTTACCAGGGTACATAGAGAGAGTCCAATTAGACAAAGCCTGGGAGTTGTTCTGTAATGTTTTGATGATCTTAAGAAAAGAATGGAAAGAGAGAACACATTGGGGCTGGGTAGGGCGGGGAGGGAGAGAATGGTTGGGAAAAGTTATCTCACATTATCTCACAGGAGGGCACAAGTAGACATCCATACAAAGAGAAGGGGGTAGGAGGGAAGATTGATATTTGAGTCTCTCATCTGAATTGAGAGAGAAAGAAAGAGAGAGAAAGAGAGAGAGAGAGGGAGAGAGAGAGAATTTAGTATAGAAATGCATTTCACTCAACAGGAAAGTAGGAGGGAAAGGGGAGAAGAGGGTGAGGGAGAATTCAAGAGAGGGATTAGGTCTAAGGAAAACAAATTCTAAGAATGTACAAAAATATTTGTGTCTTTTTGAGGTGGTAAAGGAAAGGAATCTGGTGGAGTTCCCATAAACTGGGGAATAGATGAATAAATTATGGTATGTAAATATATTGGAATATTATTGTGCTGAACCCTTATCAGGATTCCAGAGAATGAGGAAGTATGTTACCCACCTCCTGATAGAGAGGTAAAGCATTCAGAAAGCAGAATGAAATATTTTTTTTTTGTACTTGCCCTATGTGGTCATTTGTTTTGATTAACTATACCCATTTGCAATTTTTTTGAATTATTCATTAGGAATGGGTAGAGGGGATGAAAAAAAGACAAATCTTGACTGATTAAAACAAGTAAAATACTATTTTTAAAATGTTACTTTCATAATAAAATAAAAAAGAAATATAAGAACATCAGACAATGGCACTTCACCAGTTGCAATGGATAAAGAGTGATCTCTTCCTTCTCTTTGGGTTTTGACTGAGTTCTCAGGACATGTAGCTGAAATGAGCTGAAGGAGATCATGTATGATCAATGCCAGATGGCAATAAAAGGGGACTTCTAATGGTTCTGCTGTTGCCAAGGCCCCAGGGGAGGAATGCCTTCACATCACAGTTTATCAACATGGTGATCCCAAAGTGGCCCATCTGTACAATGAACCTTGTGTATTACAGGCCCCCATGATCTCAATCATAGTGGCAGGGACATATGTAAATCCTAGAAAATAAAAATTTTTCTGGTGAGAATGAGCAAAGAGTAGGTACATCAGAAGATTGTGTTCCTGTTTATCACGTAAGGCCTCAGGTAAACCCAGATTTAGAGGGGCGAGGTAAGCTTCTCAAGACACTGGGCTAAGGAAGACTTTCCTGAAAAAAATTTTTTTAGGATTTGTTGCATGAAGTGGGGTCAAGATAACTGCTGACTCCCTCCTTGAAATAATAAACTAATTTCCCCATAAAAGACATTCTATCCTTTATGAACCAATGACTTATGTTGACAGCTTATGAATGGCTTAAATTTTTTAGGCAGTTTCCATATTTGTCACCCCCTTCACATCCAATTCATGATATGAGCCAATCTAGGATCCTATAAAATAACTGATACAATTTGATCAGCTTGAGGAGGTGAGATGGTTCAGGGACTGAGGGGGTAGGGGGACGGAAGAGTGTGTTTAGAGCACGGGTCAGCATCTGGAGTAGCAGACAGCCCAAGGCATCGGCAGTGAAGATTGTTCTTCCAACCTTTTAGACAAGCTCACAGTTCCAATTACTGAGCAGATAACATCAGGGCTCCATCCATGGCAATGTGACTAGGAATATAGGCTTTTATAGCTGGAAAAGTGACCTATTAACACCTTAATATACATAAAAGTGGTGAAGGCACAGTCAGTCTAGTTGACAAGCATTTATTAAGTCTTTAATATAGGCCAGGCCATAGATAAGCACTAAAAGAAGGTAAGAATGATCCCTGTCCTCTAGACGTTTATATTTAAACAGGTAAGGCAACATGTAAATAACTAGATACATATAAGATATTTTTGAGTAGATGGACACTAATCTGAATGGGAAAGGCATTCTTAACTGTGAGAAAGGGGACAAGGAAAGGCCTTCTACTGGGGGGGGGGAAAGCTTGCACTAAATCAGGAAAATTAAGAAAATTAATAAAGAGAAAGAGCGTTCTAGGCAGGGGAAGCAGCCATACAAATGCAGAGATGGGAGATGATGTGTTTTGTCTGAGGAAATTCATGTTGGCCATCATGGCTAGATAATAGTATGTATAGAAGGGGATAAAGAATAAAAAGATGAGAAGAGGTAGAAAGATTGACAAGAGCTTTAAATGCCAACCAGGGAACTTTTTCTTTGATCCCAGAGGTAATAGGGAGCCATTGGCACTTTCTGAGCAAGGAGGTGCGATGGTCAGATCTATACTTTAGAAAAATCATCTTGGTGACTGAGTGGAGGACATGTTGGAAACGGGGAAGCCAAGGCAGTGGACAATTAGCAGGCTGATGCAGTAGTGCAGGCAAGAGGGGATCACACAGGCTTCAACTGGAATTGCAGTTGTGTGACCCTGGTAAAGTCATTTGATCCATTTGACTCCATTTCATCAGTAAAATAGAGATAATAGCAGCAACTTATGTGACAGGGTTGTTATGAGGGTCAAATGAAATATTTGCAAAGGCCCTTAGCACAGTACCTAGCACAGAGTAGGCACTTATTAAATGTTGGTGATTTATAATAATAGTAATTATTGTTGTTGTTGCTGTTGTATTGTATCATGTTTCCTATAAAGTTCTGGCAACTTCTTCCCAGCTGAAAGCACATTGAGTATGGGTCCAGTGATTCATGGCGTATCTCTTATCTTGAAGACTAGCTTGGCTCATCCCCAGGGCTGCCCACAGTGTGGTAGATTTTTTTTTTTTAATTTCCAACACAACAAGTCTCAACAACCATCTACTACATTGGAAAGGGGTTGTACCGTGTCTGTGGAGATACTACGCTTAACCTCTAACTCACAGTTCTATAAAATGCAGACATGTGTATTCTATAGAACAGAGGTGTCAAATATTATATGATGTCAGTGACAGTCCCGAACGCTGCCTGAACCAGATTAAAAGGAGAAAATATTTAACAAAATAAATAAAAATAAAGTAGAACCCAGATAATGTTAATGTGTAGTTTTCTAAGTCAATATGTATGGTTCTGGGTTGAGTCAACACCGCCACTGTAGATGACACTCTCCTTAAGTAGTAAGATATTTGTGCCTTCTTCTCATATGATATTTCATAGCAAAGCCCGATTCATTCACAGCAAGGGGAAGTGCCAGTATTTGGAAACAGTGGTCTGTGTTTGCTGTGAGATACTAAAAAGCACCTTTACACTGTGGAGTTTAACATGGGATATATTTGCTTTTAGACAGTAAAATATCTTTACCTTGACTTTTCTTTCAAGGCCATAATTTAGACAGGGCAACTGGACCTTTACCCCAGGGCAAAAATTTAAGGAGTGCTGACAGCACTCATTTTTTTTTCAGCAGTTAGAAATAATGATAATTACTAATGATAATTATATAACAATTTGATGTTTGTAAAAAGCTTTATCTCATTTGCTTATCACAGCTCTGGGAGGTACCTGTTTTTATTGTCTCCCTTTTTACAGGTGAAGAACTTGAAACTGAGAGAGGTTATGTAGCATATAGTATGTAAACATCTAAGGCAGCATTTCAGGTCTTCCTGCCTGTAAGTCCAGCATCCTATCTAACATGCGACCTAACTGCCTTTGAAAATACTCAGTTTAGTATATGCTTAGGAAGAATAATTAAAATAGGAAGTGTTTCTCGTCCTTTCCCCACTGAGCATCTCCCCCATCCTGGCCATGGTCTCCTTCTAGCCTCCAGCAATAACATCAAGGAGTTTCTGCCCAGTTATCCTGAGTCTTCTCCTTCTATTCTGAGGTTTGAATTTTCTCCTTTGGAATTCATTCTATCCCCAAATGCAGTTTTTTTGATACTTTGCCCTGGATGTGCATCTCTAGTTCCCATCCAATAGGTACCATAATAGCTAATGATGACTTTATTCCCATTTATGGAAGAGAACCCCAGTAGAGATCACAAGGTCCAATGTCCTTGCTTTGGTTTCAGAGCAGAAGCCTGGTGGATTGCACATAGCCTGTCTGGGATAGGGTAAATGCCAGCAACATTGTCATGATGGCATGAAGATTTCTAGTTGCATGTGCTCATTTACCTGATGAAGATGAACGGACCTTTGTAAAGCCGATCAGCAGTAGATTCCTGAAAGAATGCTGCTGTGAACAGCCTTTAAGATTTGGATTACACAGTATTAGTGAACGCTCTGTTTATTACATTACAAATCTTTATTCAGTACAATGTTCACAGTTTCAACAATTCACAATATTATATACAATCTTCAGAACAAGGAAAGTCTCAATATTATATCTTATTACAGAAAGGAATAAGGAACAAGAGAACAATCAGCTGGT
>CM053600.1:154136622-154150532 GCA_028646575.1 Pseudocheirus occidentalis | reverse complement strand
TGGGGGAGGAATTCTGGATGCTCACACTTCAATAAAGGGACAGGGACAGGGTAGAGAACAGAACAAGGAGGGGAGGGATAGGAAGGAGGAACATATGATCACTGTCACAATATGTCCACTATGAAGATACCCTGTATAATCACACCTACACAGCCTGTATTGAATTGGTTGTCCTTCCAGCAGGGGTGTTTGACAAGGGAGGAATTGAAAGAATCTAGAATTTAAAGCTCTGCAATACCTGCAACTAGGAATTAAGGTACACAGGGGCTGGGGTAGAGAGACTCTCCCTGCCCTACCAGAAAGTTAGAGAGCAGACCAGGGGAGGGGCTTTACAGTGAGATTGCTGTTTTGGGGTTGGAGTAGGGGGAAGATGGGGAGAAAATTTGTAATTCAAAAATCTTATGAAAATGAATGATGTAAACAAGAAAACATAAAATTTATTACAAAAAAATTATGCTATATAATAGCAATCAACCAAGTATTTAATGACTCTGGTTTCTGCTTGATTTGCTCTTTCTGTGTAGATGTGAAGGTCAGAACATGAAACAAAGATGCTACTTGTTAAATGGTGGACTAGGTGGAAACATGAGGATGGCTTTTTGCCAGCCCACTACTGAGAAAGTGACTAAAAGCATGTGCCCTGTCAACGGTGGGGTTTGGGCATCTCTTTGTTATAGAGGCTGATAAGGTTTCCTTAGATTTAGATCAGTTTTGAAGAAACATAGGATATTTAAAGTCTTGTTAGTCATAGGAACCAAATTAGTATCCAAAGGCTTTAAATAATAGCTGGCCATATCTCTGGGATGTGAGAGTAAAATGGTTCCAGAAAAGAGAGATACTTTAACCAAAGGGGTGGTTATTGACAAAGGGGTGGAAATTGACAAAAATTAGCTCCCTTACTTTGCTTTGCCTGCCTCAGAATAGCCCACCAGTCAGGATCTTTTTACCAAAAATTCCTGTGGTATACAGGGCACTATACTATATGTGGGGAAATACAAAATAAATAGATCCCCAGGAGCTTGTCCTAGGATCTCACAGCTCTACATACCTCAGAAGGTATCAAGTCTGACCACAGATGACTTCTCCTGAGGCAGCAGTCTCATTTTTGGACAGTTCTGATTATGGCCATTTTCCTTACATCAAGCTGAAATCTGTCTCTGTAATTCCCACCCTTTGCTCCCAGGTCTGCCCTTTAGGGCCAAAGTCTAATATAAAGGAAAGAAAACTGGGCTTGGGAAGTCTAGCTGTCTTCAAGTATTTGAAAGGCCATCATAATAAAAAGAAAATCAACTTGGTCTGTTGGTCCCCAAAGGGCAGAAGTAGGAGGAGAGGGTGGAAATTGACAAAAGGCAGGTTTATTCTTGATGTAGAGAAGGGCTTAATGCAGGAGGTAAAGAAAAATCTCCCAAGAGTTAGAACTGCTCAACACTAGAACTGACTCCCTTGGCAGGGAGGGAGTTTCCCCCTTCAGTGGTGAGTTTCAGGTGGAGGTTGAATCTTTAATAGAGGTTTAGCTGACCTGCTCCAGTCACCCACGGGAAGGTACCACAGCACTCAAGATAAATTCGGCAACTGTTAAAAGCTGTTTGAGGGCAAGGAAAGAATCACTTCTTAGTATTCCCCCAAAGTGCCTAGCACAGTGCCTTACACAGAGTAGACCCAAAGATCCTAAAGAGAGCATCTGATTCCTTTGTCTTCCTAAAGCACAGGTCTGACCATGTCACATCCTCATCCCATTCAATAACTCCTTCCTATTACCTCCAGGATCAAATATAAAATCCTGTAGCTAACTTTTAATGCCCTCCCTTCCTACCTTTCCAGTTTTCTTATACTTTCTTCCCCTCTACATACTGTATGATCCAGTGACACTGGTCTCCTTTCTATTTGAACAAGACATTCCTTCTTTTCAGGCATTTTCATTGGCTGTCCCCCAGGCTTAGAATACTTTCTCTCTTCATCTCCATTTCCTGGCTTTCCTTAAGTCTCAAATAAAATCCTATGTTTTGCAGAAGACGTTCCCAGGCCACCTTAGTGCTATGCCTTCCCTCTGGGATTATCTCCAATGCATTCTGTATCTTTGGAATCAATTGATAATATGGGAGACACTGGCACAGGACTGCCCAGCATGGCATGCCTGCATCAAAGAAGTGACACATCTATATACAAAGCTGAATTGCAGTAATTCAAAAGAAACATAAGATGCACAGATTTAGAGACATCTCAACTCCAAATGTTCATGTGGATTATTTGTGCCTGACATGTGATAAAGCAATCCTATCTCTTATCGGTCTGACCAGCCACAGTCAGACACACTGTACCTTGACCCCCAACAGAGTGATGTCATTTTGGTCCTCTTCAAAAACAAAGGACAACAATCAACCAATCAATTCTCAGAGCATAAAACAGTGCTTAGCACATAGTAGGTGCTTAATAAATATTTATTGATCTGACTTTTAAAGAAAAAGAAATTCATGCTAGAGCCATATGTCAATCAATTAATCAATCAATGTACAGGCACCTTCTATGTGTCAAGTACTCTGCCACGTATTAGTATACAAATACAAAAATGAAATAGTCCTTGCCCTAAAGGAGTTTATATTACATTAAAGTAAATAAGTACACATATAAGTATATATGAAATACATATGCATAAATACCAGGCAATTGAGGTGAGGGTGCAGGAAAGCACTGGCAGCTGATTAAACCAGGAAAGGTCTTATGTAGGAGGTAGTACTTGGAAGAATTCTAAGAGGCAGAAATCTGGATGTAGTACATTCCATGTGTGGAGGATAATGCGTGCAAAGGTACAGATATGGAATGTCACATGTGAGGTACAGCAAGAAAACCAGCTTGTGTAAAAGCAGAGACACAAGAGACCACAGAATCACAAATTTGGGAAGTTGGACAAGTATTCCTGGGGAGGAATTTTTTTGTTCTTCTTGGTCTCAGAAGGCAGAAAATTGACCAATAAATGGGATGTATAGGTGGGTAAGTTCCATATAAAGGCAAGTTTCCTAACAATCAGAATACTGTGAAGGTGAAATAGACTGTCTTGGGTAGGTTGGTTGTAGATGAGTTATTTCTCAGTAGTGTCTGACACTTTGTGATCCCATTTAGGCCTTTCTTGGTAAAGATACTGGAGTGGTTTGCCATTCATCTAGTTTGCCAGATGAAGCAAGTAAAGCAAACAGGGTTCAATGACTCGCCCAGGATTACACAGCTAATAAATATCTAAGGCCAGATTTAAACTCAGGAAGATGAGTCTTCTTAACTCCAGCTGGGGCACTCTGTCCACTGTGCCATCTAGCTGCCCCCTCAGGTAGGTTACCTGTCACTAAATGTGCCCAAGAAGTACATTTAGTATTACTAAACCCCTTGTTGGCAACTATTTTGTAGAAATGTTACATATGGGATTTGTGGTTTAGGTTTAGGTAAGAGTTTTAGATTAGATGACCTCAAAAGTTCCTTCCAGATCTAAAATTCTGTGCTTAAAATAATCTATAGTATCTTGGAGAAAATCTCATTTGATTTGGGCCTCATTTAAAATTTCAGCAGGCAGAGATGAAAGTAGGGCAGAAGATGTTTGAAGCATTCAAACCACATCATCAATGTATAAATGCCATCATATTCCCCAACTCCACACCAAATCCCCACCCTCACCCCAAACCGCCAAAAAGTTTCTTACAGGGAAAAAAAGATCAAGACTTCTCTGGAAAACTTCAACCCAGTAGAGATAACTGTCAAAATAAAACCATATGAACTCATATAAAGTTCCATACTTCATGACAGAAACATAGACAATATAGCTATAAAAATCTTAACCAAAAGAAGAGTTCCCCATAAGGAAAGGGAAAGCACCAGCTGGAAAGCAAATTCTTGTGTTGTCATTTCTCTTACAATACATGAGTCAATAAGACTCAGCAGCAGATAAGTTATAATTCTGGTGATTGTCAACTACCTCTGCCTCAATCTGACCCATTATTCTTGAACCAGACATGGAGCTCCACATAGTTAAGGAATCCACGTGACTATGAGACCTTAGAAGCTCCTTATCAATAGTGTTGGGACACCACCGCCTATTTTATATTTCTGTGAGTCACTAAGACTAAACACCATACATGTGATGAGTTGTGTAGTGTTATGCCAAGGCTGAGGGAAAGAACATTACATCCAGCTGGCAGCAGTGCTTACCACTCAAAAGTCAGTGAAAGCAGTGACCTAGGCTAGTGAATCATGTATTACCCAGTACAGGAGGAGGCTGAGATGCTTTGAGATTTGGATCTCAAGGAAAACACAAGCAGTAGAGAAGGAGTAAAGACGTAGACAATAAGGAAAATAAAGGAGAAAAAAGACTGAAAGAATAACAGATTCCAGGAAGAAGAAATCTCAAAAGCTTTGAACATAAACAGATTAAATCAACAGTAAAAACACTAACAACAGAAAGAAATATGACCTCCAGAGCTAGTAAATGAGTTCAGGCATCTATACTTGAAAATGAAGGACAATAATTCAAAAACTGATGAGACAGAAGACCCTGAGGAGAGGAGAACACAACATGTCCCTGTGTGGTTTAAAAGAGAAATGAAAATTACTAAAGCAGAATTTGTGTGCTGCACAGAAAAAATAATGAGTGAAATTGAAAAACTAAAATCTACAATGGTGAGCCTCACCAAAGAAAGAAAAGAGAGAACCACAGACTGAGAGTGCAAATCAAAAAAGTAAAAGACAAACTAGAAGAAGAGAAGCAAAAGACAAGAGCATTAAAAGAAAACATGCTCACTGTGCAAGCAAAATGGGTGGTTTTCAAAGATAGGATGCATAGATACAATGTAAAGATCATTGTACTAAGAGAACACAACAGGGGAAAACCTTGCTACTATAATGAAGGAAATAATAGAAGAGAACTGTCTACAACTTCTGGATATAGAAAATGAAATTCTAATTGAATTCTTCACAGAAATTGAAAGAATTCATCATCCTAAGAAAAAAATTCAAGGCAGCAAGACATTTAACAATTCAATTCAGATAAAACAAGTTCTGCAAGTCATGGGAGGAAAACCTTCAAATACACACACACACACAGACATTCAAATAACACAAGACTATTTTGTACTCACTAGAAAAAGAAGGAGGGAATGTAATATGTTTCCAAGATCATGGGATTTTTTACGCAACACAGAGTGACCTATACCATGAATCTGAATTTAACCATACAGGACAAGGGATGGATATTCAACAATAAGGAAGCATTTGAAAAAATTTTAGAAAGGAAATCTGAACTGACGAGATTATATACTTCTTGAACACCACTAAAACTGGAAATCCAGGAGGAATGAAAAAATGCACAGGGCAATAGGAGCAGAGTGACAGCAGAGAGACCACCAAGAGAGTTCTTTCAAATGTACACAAGGTAAAAATATGTAATATTTATTACATAGGTTTTCTTGAAATGGAAATGTATTGCTTTATTTTGAATCCTCTCATGTTCTGCTGTGTACATGGAGAGGTTTTTCTTTTCTCATTTTGTATTTTTTTTAAATGTCTTAATGTATAGAAGGAGACAGGGTTGAATGTGGAATCTAGTAGAAGCAAGAGCAAAGAGGCAGGTAGGAGGAATTATGGGTAGAACCTAGTAACACCTTGTCTACAAGTGAATGTTTCTTTTGTGGGGATTACATTATAACATAGGAGGGCACATTAAAGGACAAGAATATAACAGAGAGATATAAAGGAGTGAGTGATGCACAAGGGTAAAATCAAGGACTAGCAATGTGGGAAAAGTGATCTCTGTGACCTCAAAAAAATAGCCTAATGGGGAACAAGTGAGGGAGAGAGGGGTAAGATTGAAAAAGGGAGAAAAGGAAGGAAGTTTTACTTGGAGGGGGGAAAGGATTCCACTGATGAATACTCCCTGTGGGTGAATAGAGATTAGGAATTTATGCTGAATGAGGACTGGGGAATGGACGGCCTTAAAAATCTACTTGTTCAGGGAAGGGGGAGTTAAAACCCCTAGAAATAAGTAGCAGATGGAGGAGTGGAAAAGCATGGGCACAGAGAGATTTCCAGGCAAATGTAGAGAAAGGAAGGCCACAGAAAGAGTATAGATCACGGGAGGAAGGGACAGAAATAGGACAAGGGGAAGTGTGCCTCACCATGGGTTATTGTCCTCTCTGACACGTGCAGTAATCGATATTGTTCTGAAAGTGAGGCACAATGGAAAAAGAAAAGCCATGGTTAACTTTGATTATATGAATGATACAGGGAAAAAAGAGAGACCAGATGATTATAGGGGTCATGAATCTGGGAATGAGGGTCTAGAGTAAACGGAGAGGATGGGTAAGGAAGACAGTGAGAGAAATCCTTCTTGAAAAGAGACACACAGAGAAAGAAAATTTGAAAATGAATGAATAAATGAATGAACGGGAGGTGAGAAATTTAGTTGAGGTAGGATTTACTTGACAAATCAAGAAGAAAGAAGAGGAAAAAATATAATCAGACAAAAGCAAAAGAGAGAACAGAACTAATAAACAAAATCCTAAAGGAAAGGGGTAACAAACAAGATGAGGGAATCTGGCACGAGGGGAAGAGAGTTAATAGGAATAGGGCCATATTTTTAAAAAATGAAGTAAAGTAAATAAAGGGACATAAAACTGTGTTTATAGCAGAAAAGTGGGGGAAATCACAACCTCAAAAAATTTGAAAACAGATGGAAAAAAAACATAAACTGAATTTTATAACTTTAAATGTAAATGGGTTAAACAATACAATAAAATGAAAAGGATGAAATGAATAAGAAAACAAAATCCTACAATCTATTACTAACAGAAAAAAAAACATTCAAAAAACAAAGATAATCACAAACTAAAATTGAGGGAATGGAAAAATTTTTACTATGCATCAAACGAACCCAAAAGAGCAGGAGTTGTTGTCATGCTATCAAACAAAAACAAACATTAAGAAAAAGAAAAAGATACGAACAAGAAAACTATATTATCCTGAAAGGACTCATAAACAACAATCCAACATCAACAATAAACTGTTATCTGCCAAATGCCCTAGTATCCAAATTCATTAAGGAAATATCTGAACTTCATGAAGTCATAGATAATAACACAATAATAACAAGAGACTTCAATATGCTTCTCTCAGTTTTGGATAAGTCTAATAGAGAGATAAACAAAATATGTATGCATGCATGCGTGTGTGTATGTGTGTGTGTATGTGTCTGAGTTTGTATAACCAAAGAAATTTCTGAAGAAACAGAGCATGAAAATACATATTTCTTTGCTCAACATGAAATTTTTACAAGAATTGAGCATGTACTAGGGCAGTGATATTGCAAATAAATATAAAAAGGCAGAACTCATCAATACAGACCATAATGCAATAAAAATAGAAATTGATTCAAGAACCACAAACAAAAGATACAGACCCAAGTGGAGACAGCAATGAAATCTTAAATAATGATTGAATCATAGAGAAAATCACAGAAACAATAAGCATGTGAAAGAAAATTTTAAAAATGAAACAATATAACAAAAATTCTGGGATGCTGCTAAAGCAGTCCTTAGAAGGGAAATAATATTCTTATAATTATATATTAATGAAAAATTAATAAACTGAATATGCATTTTTAAAATTTTTAAAATATGCATTTTAAAATAAATGAACTTGAAATAAGCATAAAAGATGAGAAATAGATCAAATTGAAACAAAAACATAGAAATGATAAATAAAACTAAAGCTTGGTTCTTTGAAAAGATTAATAAAGTTGAGAAACTAATCTGATTAAAAAGACACCATAAAATCAAATCCGTATAATAGCAAATGAGCAAAGTGGAATCATAGCAAATTTAAAAGAAATAAAAAAAGAATTTCCAAACATATTGTGCACAATCACATAATAACAAAACTTAGAACACAAAAAATAGAGTAATGCCTTAAAAAAATATAAAATACTCATAGTATCCAAAGACCAGAGAGTAATCTTAAATAATTCCATTTCAGAAAAAAAAATAAATCTAGCTACCAAAGAGCCATAAAAGAAAAAACTCCTGGATGTGACAGGTTCACAGGAGAATTCTATCAAACATTTAAAGAATAGTTACTATCCATATTTCACAAATTATTTTCAAAAATTGAGAAAATATCCCATCCAGTATCTTTTTTATGAGACTAATATAGTATTAAACCCTAAACCAGGAAAAGATAAAACACAGAACGAAAACTTAATGAAAGAAAAACATAAATGAATATTGCTTAAAATTTTTAAACAAAAATCATATCAATCAAATTACAACAATTTATCCAAGAAATCAATCATTATAATAAAGTAGGAGCTATACCAAGGATGTAAGGATAATTCAACATTAGAATAGTAAATGTTATTATATTGAAAACCAAAACATCCAAGACCACATGATCATTTCAATCAATGCAGCAAAAGCCTTTGACAAAATTCAGTCCTCTTTAATTTTCAAAACAAACAAAAAATAACCATAAAATGTATAGGAATAAAGGGTTCATTTTAAAATGTCACTAAAAGGATCTATCTAAATCCAAAAGTGAGCATAATATGCAATGGGGATACACTAAAACCTTTTCCAATAAATACTGGAGTGAAACAAGGATGTCCATTCCACACTACTTTTTCATATCTTTATGGAAATGCTAGCAATAACAAGAAAACAAGAAAAAATAATTTTAAAAAATAAATATAAGCAAAGAGGAGATAAAACTATCCTTTTTTTGCTGATGATATGATGATTTACTTGGAAAACTCCAGGGAATCAGCAAACATACCAAACAAAACTATTAATTTTAATAAAGTTGTAGGCCACAAAACAAATCCTTGAAAATCAATAGAATTTCTACAAAATACTAACAAAACACAAAAAGCAATAATAGGAAAGGAAATTCCATTCCAAATAACTACAAAAAGAATAAAACATCTGGATACCAAACACCTAAAGTGCACAAAGGACTTGTATAGATTGAATTACAAACATTTACAAAGAAATAAAGAACAACCTTAAATGGTTGGAGGAATATTTAGGGTTCATGGCTAGTCTGAGTCAATATCATAAAAACGATACTACCAAAATAAATTTACACTTTTAATGCTATACCAATGAAATTGACAAGAGGATACTTTATGGAACTTGATAAAATAATAACGAAATTTATTTTTTTAAAGATTCCAGGATTCAAGGGAAATGATGAAAAGAAATAAGGACGAAAAGGGCAAAGCATTTCCAGACCTCAAATTATATTATAAAACAGGAGTCATTAAAAAAACAACTGGTACTCATTAAATAATAGAGAAATACAGCAATGGAACAGAATAGACAAGAAAGATTCAGAAACAACAAAACTCAATAACTCAGTATTTGATAAAGTGGAAAACATAAGTTAGCTGAGGAGAAATTCCCTGGTTGATAAAAACTGCTGGGAAAACTAGAAAGCAGTCTAGCAGAAATTAGGCTTCGCTCAAGTCCTGATACCACACTCCACAATATGTTATAAATACATTATGTGATCTTAATATTAATGACAATACTATAAATAAAAACAATTAAAAGACAATGATATAAAAAAGCAATTAAAAGAGAAAAGATAATATGCCTCCCTCAGTGGCTGGGTAAATAATGTGTCCTTAGCCATACAAGAGACAGTCAATTACAAAAGATAAAATAGATAAGTTTAATTACTGGAAGCTAAAAAGTTTCTGCACAAATAATATTAATGCATCTAGTTCAAGAAGGGAAATGGGTGAATGGGAACAGATCTGTCTATCAAATGCATTATTGGAGGAACTGTGAAATGGCACAACCATTTTGGAAAGCAATTTGGAATTTTGCAAATAAAGTAACTAAAATATCCATACCCTTTCAACCAGAGATTCCATTACTAAACTTATAGCCCAAAGAAGCCATCAATAAGAAAAAAAACTCCACATCTCCAAAATATTTTTAGCAGCACTTTTTGTGAAGGCTAAGAATTGGAAGCAAAATAGATGCCCATCAGTTGGAGCATGACTAAACAAATTGCAATACATGAAAGTAATGGAATATTATTCTGCTGTAAGAAATTGTGTGTATGATAAATACAGAGAATTGTGGAAAGATCTATATAAACAGATGCAGTATAAAATAAGCAGAGACAAGGAGAACAATATATACAGTAACTACAACAACTAAATGGAAAGAACAACACACCATAAACTCAAAAGTAAATGTAACAAAGTTATAAAGATTAAATAATACTCTGATGAAGAGACATGAGAAGACATCCCCGCCCTACTGCTTTGTGGAGGTGAAAGGTCTACAAGTGTTACATATTGTATGTGTTTTCAGTCTTTTTCAATGTATCAATCAGTTTACTGACTTTTTTATTTTAAAAAATAATTTTTGGGGTGGCTAGGTGGCACAGTGAGTAGAGCACCAGCCCTGGGGCCAGGAGGACCTGAGTTCAGCTGGCCTCAGACACTTGACACACTAACTAGCTGTATGACTTTGGGCAAGTCACTTAACCCCAATTGTCCTCCAAAAAGCACAAAAAGAGATAAATAAATAGCTTTTGTCATATGAGATGTCTCTCAAGGAAAGGTAGGGGAAGGAGGAGAAATATATGGGATACTATGGTGATGTAAGAAACAGAAACTGTCATTAAAATGTTTTTTAAAAAAGAATAAGGAGGTCAGGAAGAAGAACTACTTCAATAAGCAAAATAATTAAATTTTCATAACTGTTAGGTTTAAAATGTGGTATGAAGCCTGTTTGCATATGAATTCTATTAAGGGCAGTATGCTCAGGACCTTTAAAGGAATGTTCATTAAAGCACTTGGAAGTTGAACCCCACAAAACAAAGACAAATGGTACTTGCTAGAAGGAGAAGTACATGGGTTGCAGTAGAAACTCTCCAATTTTAAGCACATGCATTACTAGGGGAAATTCCTAGATCAGTATATATATATACAACTTGATCAAAAATGTCTGTTGACAATAGGCCTCTTAAAAATAATCCTTTAAAAAAATTTAAAACTATTTTTATTTATTGTTAACATTCTTTTTAAATTTTAGTTCTGAGTTCTCTTCCTCCCTCCTATTGAGAAGGCAAGTAACATGATATCAATTATACATGTGAAGTGATGCAAAATATATTTCCATATTAGCCATTTAAAAAAAACAAGCTACAAAAATGTGCATACCCTTTGACCCAGTAATACCATGTCTAGAGCTGTATGCCAAAAAGATCATACAAGTGGGAGGAGGATCTGTATGTACAAAAATATTTATAGCAGCTCTTTTTGTGGTGACAAAGAACTGGAAATCAAGGGGAGGCACATCGATTGGGGAATGACTAAACAAGTTGTGGTATATGAATGTAATGGAATACTATTGTGCTATAAGAAATGAGTAGCAGATGGACTTCATTAATAACCTGGAGAGACTTATATAAACTGATGCTGAGTGAGGAGAGCAGAACCAGGAGAAATTTGTACACAATTACAGACACATCATATGTGTGATGACTAACTTTGATAGACTGGGCTCCTCTCAGCAAGGCAAGGTTAGAAGACAACTCCAAAAGACTCATGAGGGAAAGAGATATCCACATCCAGAGAAAAGAACTAGAGTCTGAATGCAGATTGAAGCAAACTACTTGTTCTCTCTCTTTTGTGTTTTGTTTTGTTTCATTCCTTCTTTCTCGTTGTTCACTCTATTGGTTATAACTCTTCTTAACAACTTGATTGATGGGGTTTTTTTTTGCTTTTTTTGGGAGGTATTAAGTGACTTGCCCAAGGTCACATGGCTAGTTTTTTGTGTTAAGTGTCTGAGGCCGGATTTGAACTCAAGTACTCCTGACTCCAGGGCCGGTGCTCTATTCACTGTGCCACCTAGCCGCCCCTGGATTGATGTTTGATGCAAAGGTATTTGTAGAACCTATAGCAGATTGCATGCTGTCATGGGGGGTTGAGAGGAGGAGAAAATTTGGAATTCAAGGGATTATGGAACTGAATGTTGTAAAATAAAAGTAAATAAATAAAATTTTAAAAATAGAAACATAAGTGAAAAATATGGTTCAATTTATACTCAAGAGTTCATCAGTTCTCTTTCTGGAGATGGTTAGCATTTTTCATCATGAGTTCTTTGGAACTGTCTTGGATCATTGTTTTAACTACAGTAGCTAACTCACAATTGATCATCATGACAATATTGCTGTGTACAACATCCTCCTGGTTCTTCTGGCTTCACTTTGTATCAGCTCATATTAGTCTTCCCAGATGTTTCTGAAAGCATCCTGTTCATCATTTCTCATAGCACAATAGTATTCCATTACAGTCATATTCTACAATTTGTTCATCCATTCTCCAATTGATGGGTATTCCCTCAATTTCCATTCTTTATCACCACAAAAAGAGAGGCTATAAATATTTTTGTACATACAGATCCTTTTTCTTTGGTTCCTTTGGGTCATAGACCTGATAGTGGCATTACTGGGTCAAAGGGTATTGCACTTCTATAGTTTTTAGGACATAATTGTGAATTGTTCTCCATAATGGTTACACAAGTTCATAGCTCCACCATCACTGCATTAGCATACCTACTTTTCCACATCTCCTCTAGTATTTGTATGAAGGAGAGTTGGAGAAAAGAGAATTTGAAACTGAAAATAAAATTGAATTTAAGGAAAAGAATAATGGAAGTGGGGGCGGCTAGGTGGCGCAGTGAATAGAGCACCAGCCCTAGAGTCAGGAGTACCTGAGTTCAAATCTGGCCTCAGACACTTAACACAAAAAACTAGCCGTGTGACCTTGGGCAAGTCACTTAACCCCAACTGCCCTCCAAAAAGCAAAAAAAAAAAAAAAAAGAATAATGGAAGTGATAAAATCAGAGAAACATGGGAAGATTTGTTTGAACTGATTCAGAATAATATAAACAGAACCTGGAAAACAATTCTCACAATGATGTGAAGAACACAACTGTCAAAGATGCTGTGATTCAAATCAAGACAGAGAGTAATCTTGACTCTGGAGGACTGATGGCAAAACATTCTTACGCTTTCTCAGTGGAGAGATGGTGGATCCAAACTACAAAAATAAAGCATACGCTATCAGACATACGAATGTTCTACTTTCTTTTGCTTAGCTGCACTTCTTTGCTATAGAGTAGGGTTTTCTTGAGGGAGAGAGAAGATGATAACTAGAAAGTGACCATAATGTAAGAAAGAAATAAACATAAATAGAACAGTTGCTTAAAAAGAAAAAGAAAGAAGATAGATAGCAATGGAATAATAGTTGATACTTATCTCAAGTGTGGCCTGCTCTGATTTCAGGTCACTTGATTTCCCAACTTCTAGCACAGAGAGAGGAAAAGAGAAAAGGAAAAGGAAAGAAAAAGATGTCTGAATATGCAACCTACTACTCCTTCTTTCATATAAGCACAGAACTAGAGAGAGAGAAAAAGAAAAATGCAGAGCACTATTCTTTAATCAACTCAAGAGAAAAGATCAGTGCTGAAAAAGAACCAAAAGTCTCCTTAGACCTCTGTTTGATCAGAAGAGAAGACTCAAAGTTGGGAGAAAGATCCCAGGAACCCCATGTGTTAATGCCCTGCCTACTACAACTGTCTGTTTGTGCTTCCTCTGCTTGCTCAGACCATGGAATCCTTTTTGGGGGACAAAATGGATAAAGGCATGGAGTGGGAGGAAGACATCAAAGTCAGAAGTCCTGTATCAAAAGCTTCCAATAAATCTATGAATTGGTTATAAGCCATGGAGGAGCTCAAGAAGGATTTTGAAAATCAAGTAAAAGAAGTGGAGGAAAAATTGGGAAGAGAAATGAGAATGATGCAAGAAAATCATGAAAAGAGAGTCAACAATCTGACTGAAGAAAGTAACACCTTAAA
>CM053600.1:154100877-154127110 GCA_028646575.1 Pseudocheirus occidentalis | reverse complement strand
TGATTTGCTGCTCCTTCCAGTAGGAGTGGGTGACAAGGAAGGAATTGCAAGAGTCTAGAATTTAAAGCTATACAATCAAATGCAACTGGGAAATAAGACATACAGGGATGGGAGTAGGAAGACCCTCCCTGCCCTACTAGAAAGTTAGAGGGGTGTTGGAGGAGGACGTAAAAGGGAACAGATTGTGGGAGGGGCTTTATGGTGGGATCAGTGTTTTGGCCTTGGGTGTAGGGGAAAGAAGGGGAGAAAATTTGTAACTCAAAACTGGAAAGAATGATGTAATCAAGAAAATAAATTAAAATTTAAAAAAATAAAGTAAAAAAAAAACTACTTCCTTTCTAGTAACATTTGGAAGACTACAAAACAGAAAAGTATTAGATACTATCAGTCAAAATGATTTTTAAATTGGGTTTGCTCAATTGTTTCCAAGAGTTTGTACTTTATGGGAAGTAGGGCTTATTTGGGTATTGTTTGGGAAATATCTATTTTATCCAAAACAAAATAACAATAAAAATAAAATAAATTAGGATGGCTAGGTGGCACAGTGAGTAGATCACTGGCCCTGGTGTCAGGAGGACCTGAGTTCAAATCTGGAAAACTGCTGGGTCAAATTTCAAAACTACTGGGTTTATGCTGCAAAGTGCTTAAGGATAGAAATAAAAATAATAGATTGAAATAGATAGAAACAAAACTTAACACTTACTAGCTATGTGACCTTAGGCAAGTCACCTAACCCCAATTGCCCTGCTTTCCCCCCTCCAAATAAAAGCAAAATAAAATAAATTAATAATAAAAAGAGGGGCAAAACTTTTATGGCAATGGCTTAGAAACATTCTGCTCAATTTCCCAAATGCTGTCCATCTGAACCTTCTATTCAATTCTAGGTTCAATTTATTGTTCATTTGACAATGCTGTTCAAGATATACTGATGGATTATCATAATAATTATAATAATAAAATATAATAAAAATTAAAAAATAAAACATAATCATTGCCCCTTTTACTTCATGTCATGATTTGAACATTATGCATTGTTGATTCACTGTGTTTTTCCCATGTGGGTGGCAGAGCCATTTCACTTTGGAATGATTATGGGATCTCATTGGGAAAGCTTCGAAGATCCAAGTGTGGTGACAGGGTGACACATGCATGCAGTCCCTGCTCCTAGAAAGACTGAGGTTGAGAATGTATTCAGCTTAGGAGTTCTGAGCTGCAATAGAGTTATAGACAACCAATTGTTCACCTAAAATCTGGAGTATATAGTGAAGCCAGAGGTTGGGGCAGGGATCAAGAAAACAAACCAAGAAGGGACAAACCAGACCAGGTAAGAAATGGAGCACATCAAAATTTCCATTCTGATTTGCAGTGGGATCAGTGGCCACTGCACCTCTAGCCTGAAGGGAGAGAGAGAAAGAGAAAAACAGAGAGGGAGGGAGAGAGAGACAGAGATGGAAAGAGACAGAGAACAAGTGCTAGAAAGTTGGCTGTTTGGTAATGAATTTTTTTCAGTCACTATAATCCACAAAAGAGACCCTACATTTACACTTTTTTGTATTCACCTCTACCCATTCTAAAATGACTCTTTAATTCCAGCTATTTTTTGGGGAATGAGGCTAGTCTTCATACCCTGTGGAGCATGTTGGGTGGAGAAAAGGAAAGAGACATAGTTTTTTAACCTTAGATGGCTTTTAAGTATAACAGAAGACTGGCCAATAAGCACCTAATCCTGGCAGCAGTCATGTTTGGTGCTTCTACTTCTGCCAGCGTATGATAATGTAGATAAAGGACCCAGCTGTCCAAAGCATAAACAGAAATTCTGAAACAGTTTCCTATCTACTTACTATGTAAGTATGGCAAGAATAAGCCTTTTGTTTGGTGCTAAGCTAGAGCTGAGTGTACACACAAAAGAAAATAATTGACCAAAGCAATCTCTTTACTTGGAATCATCCAGATGAGATATTGTTAGCCTGCAGGTGGAGAGAAAAGCCTTGAGCCTTTACCTTCCTATGCAGGCTACATGAGGATATAAATCTGCTCTTTCTTCTATTCCTGTAGTCTGTTATTTTCTTCTATTAGGTGAAGACATATAAGAAATGGAACAAACTAGAACACAAACTAGAAATTCAAAAGGCTAGGATTGCCACTGGAGGTCCAAGAACTGGAATCCATAACAAAGTTCATCAACATAGCACTGGGAGCAACATGTTCAATCTAATGTAGCTTCAGATCAATCCAGTAGCCGAGATTCATGTACTCCATCAAGAGAGCAACTCATTCAATGGCTATCCTGCATTCAAAAATAAATTTTGTGACATAAAAGAACCTCTTTGTTTGAATACACTCTTCTCAAGAATGAAGATGTGGAGAGGAGCTCATGCTCTCCATTTGGGGGGATGCTTTTGTACTTCTATTCTTGCTATATCTTCTCAGTAAATAAGTCTTTGTAAAAAGCAATTTGATAGTAATTTATTTTATGTATTAGGGAGCTAATCAACATATCAATCAAAGATATAAGGGAGATAGTAATTAACAGGCGATTGATATAAAGGGGAACACAAACTGGACAATATGCTTTGTTAATCCACTGTGTTTTTCCCATGTGGATGGCTAAGCCATCACTTTGGAATGACTATGGAATCTCATTGAGTAGGCCTAGAAGGTCCAAGAATGGTGTACATGCATGTAGTCCCTGCTCCTGGAAAGGATGAGGCTAAGGATTTCTTGAGCTTAGGAGTTCTGAGCTGCAATAGAGTTAGAGACAACCAGTTGTTCACCCTAAATCTGGAGCCCAAGTTGACAACATTAAAAAGATGCCTGGAAGACTTTAGGCTACTTTTAGAACCCCCAGGAGATACAGCCAACTATATTCTGGGGACTTGCCAGCACTATTTAGAGTAGGAGTTGGCAGTCTATAAGCATGCAAAGCAAAGATATGGATATGGATGTGGATATGGATAGGTGGATGTATACATATATATCTGAAAAATATGAACAGAATTGTCTTGAATGGTTAGAGAAAAGGCTACAATGTTAAGACAGAGTTAAGTCACTGAAGGTCAACTTCATGGAGAAATCTTGCAGATGAAAAAAGGATAGCACTTCCATGTAAGTACAGGGAAGGGGGTTGGTCAATGCCTATGGAACAGCAGTCAGCTTAATAGAAACAGAAGTTATGGTCAATAAAACAGAGAAAATAGGTAGGGCACCCTTAATGAAGAGTGGTAAGCAGACAGAATTCAAAAGGGATCTAAATGAAGTATAACTTGAGGGGTCCCCGTGGACTGAACTTTGGAGAAACAGAGAACTTAAGGCAGGTTTGGCAAAGAACCGTTACGATTTTCATAGTACTAGGCAATGAGTATGTGGAAAGATAAAAAGATCTCAGACAATTTAACCTGCAGAAAAGAAGGCTGGGAGAGAGAGGGCGGAGTGGGGGGAGAAGGGACTAAATCAACATTTCATGGTTTTTGTTAGTTTTTGTCTTTTTAAAAGCAATTTTATATAAAGGAAGGTGACTGATTGGCTGATTTCCAGCTCCATAGAGGGCTATGACAACAGTCTGAAGCTCCATTTGGGATGTGTGCTTCTTGGAAAAGATGTTTAGACAGGCTAAGATACCTGCACAGAGTTACCTTCCCATGAGACTTGGAAATTAGTTTCAAGTAATCACAGAAGGAACCTTGGCCTGGAAATTAGTTTAGGTAGTTAGAATGAGAACAAAGGAACAGATAATATTTCTTCCCCCAAAGTATTTTGCAGTTTAAGGAAAGATTTACTCAAAAAGGTGGGTCATTACTCAGTGCATATATACCTCTTTGGGCTAACCAGCCCCTGTAAGAGAGGTAGTGAACAGATCTAGATCTAGAAAAATGATTAAATGATACAAATTTATATTTATTCTGGCACCCCCTTCTGCCAATCTCTCTCCATCTTGGCTGCCTATGATACATTGTATGAAGGTACCGGTCAGCTGAAGTAGAAAGAGGGGTCAGAAAATAGGAAGTAAGGTAAAAGTATCTCATAAGACTACCATGTTTTTCCCTATTATAAGGGGGGGGGGATGTCAGTGGCTAGGGATGTTTAAAAGGTGACTATGGTATAAAAACAAAAACCATCAGTAAATCTTCAACATGATAAAATTTATTTTTAATTTATTTTTGAATTTATAACTATATGATATAACGATGCAATACATAATATGCAATAAATTTTTATATATGAATGTATTCACACATATAAACATACTATATATCAGTATTATTATTATTATGCATATGTGTATGATGGAAAAAAGCCCTGGGACTTTTCACATTCCCTTGGGATCTCACAGATGGGAGCCCTAATACAGATATCTCTATATAGTCTTTCTCTCTCTCTCTCTCTCTCTCTCTCTCTCTCTCTCTCTCTCTCTCTCTTTCTCTCTCTCTTTCTCTCTCTCTCTCTTTCTCTTTCTCTCCCTTCCTCTCTCCCTCTCCATATATATGCATATATACACATGTGTATATTTATATAAACACATATAAGAATAGCTTGAATATATATGAATATAAAACTAAGTTTCAGTTAAACATTTCCCAGTGCATTTCCCTTGAATCAAAAACAAATGCAAAATGGAAAATTTTAAATAAATTTTAATTACTAAGAAAAAATAATCTTTTTATTCCTATACTTTCTAGTATATTTAATAGGAATGGGTGTTGTATTTGTCAAAAGCCTTTTCTGCATCTATTGAGATAATCATAAGGTTTCTACTAGTTTTGTTGTTGATATAATTGATTATACTCACAGTTTTCCTAATATTGAACTATTCTTGCATTCCCAGAATAAATCCTGCCTTGTTGAAGTGTATTACTCTCGTGATAAGTTGCTGTAGTGTTTTTGCTAATATTTTATTTAAAATTTTTGCCTCTACATTCATGAGGGAAATTTGTCCATAACTTTCTTTCTCCATTTTGTTGCTACACAATTTAAGTATCAGTACCATATTTGTGTCATAAAAAGATTTTGGTAGGAAGAAAAATAATCTAAAAAAACTGTTTTAAGGCTCTCCTGGAAAGAGAGAATCCAAAAGCTGGAAAGGACCTTCAAGTCTGCTCAGTCCAAGTTCCTTTCCAAAATAAGACTCCTATATACAATATGTCTAACAAGTAGTGATCTTAGCCCTGCTTGAAAATATTTAGTGGCAGGGAGCTCCCTGATAGAGAAGCTCAGTGTATATTCCCCCTCCAAGAACACTTTTTTTCTTAAAAGAGAGCACATGACAAAAAGCATCACCCAACCAGGGATATGGATCACTAATAGTAGAAGTTGTCAGCAGAGGGTGAGAAAACTTTAGGCTCTTGTTTAGTCAGTCAGTCTTTAAATTAAACCAGGAAGGAACTACCTGAGTATTTCTCTGTGATGTCAGGGAGATTTGGTCTTGCTCTTTGGTAACAGAGGATGGAAGATTCAATGAAGCAAAAAATGCCTTGAAAATCTGCTCATTTTTTCTGTCACACTAATGGGGGATGGGGAGAGGGAGAGAGAGAGAGAGAGAGAGAGAGAGAGAAAGTGTATTATGTGTTTGTCTTTCTATTTATGTCTGTACTTGTAATGCATTGTGTCTGTGTAAGGGTATACATATGTGTATTTAGCATGTTTGTGCACATGAGTATGTCTTTGCATTCATGGATATGTGCTCGTCCATGTGGCATTAGTGCATATGTGTATCAAGGAAAAAAGCCCTGAGATTTTTTCCCATCCCATTAGGACCCCAGAGAGAAGACGCAAGTTGTTTGCTGACTCATCTGTTTTTACAGTGGAGGGTGTTACTTATAGTTTCCTGAAGCTGTTCCCCATTTCCTCCCCCCATCTTTCCTTTTTCTGTTTCAGTTCCTGGACTCTCACAGGTCCCAAGGTTGGAGTCCAAGCTGTGTGCCCCTCATTGCTGAGCCCTCTGATTTGGGCCTACAATAGCTTAATTGCCATTTAAGAGAACTGGTGCAAGTGACCTTTAACAGCTGGAGCGTCCCTGGGCCCTTCATTTGTCACGCTAACATCCGGAAAGAAAAAAGAGAGACTTCCTTTGTTAATGGGAAATTCTTCTCACAGCAATTAGCCTGGGATGGAGGAGCCAGCCGAGGGATTTCTGTTATACTCACATGGGATGCAAGTGATTCTTGTGTTTATTTTTTCTTTCTCTTGGGTTGGAGGGAGGGGAGGGCAAAGGAGGAAGAGGAGACTGAGTCAATGGACAAATGTGATTCAGGATCATTCAACCTTAAGAGCAATGCACCCCTACTCAACATGTATATGTCTACACTTGTAGATACAAAGTGTCTTACGGTTCATAGTCCCATAAAACTGCTTCTACTTTGCAAAGAATTGCAAGAATCTTCCAGACATCTCCTGCCACCCAATCCCTGCTTCCAGATGCCAGGCAGGGAGCAGGGGTTATTCTTGGAAGTACTGTATAGATCAGGGAAAGGGTGGTGCAAACAGAATAAACAAACTGGACAAGGACAAAGATGAGGGCTATGCGCATGTAATCACGGGGTGGGGAGCAACAAAACAAGGATTTGGAAATGATGATTAATCAAAGTTCACTCTGCCATTCAGCAGTTCTTCTTCCCTTTCTGTCCTTGAACATAACCATTCTTTCCTATCTCTAGCTTTTATTTTTCTTTCTTTCTCCATTTCTTCTCTCTCCCTTGCATCTTCTTCCCCTTCTTTTTTCTCTCTCCTTTCTCCTTTCTCTTTTCTTTCTTTCACTTTATTGTCTCTCCCTTTCTTTTCTTTCTTCACCTTCCTTTCTTCTTTCTCTATTCCCATTTCCCTTCTCTCTCTCTCTCTCTCTCTCTCTCTCTCTCTCTCTCTCTCTCTCTCTCTCTCTCTCTCTCTCTGTCTCTGCTTCTGTCTCTCTCTGTATCTCTATCTTTCTGTCTCTCCCTCTCTGTCTCTATCTTTCTGTGTATCTCTCTCTCTTTCCTTTGTTCTTTCCCTTTCTCTGTAAACTTCCCAGTACCATACCACATACACATTTTGTTCCCTACCATAGAGATCTTGCTGGAGTATCAAGTAATTTCATTTCTAGAGTCAAATAAACCTGAGCACATGTTTCACCTCTGCCACAGACAAGCTTTTATCCACAAGTCAATTCTCTATTTCGGGCTTTGAGTTTCAACATCTATAAAAAGAGAGAGATTAGTTTAATTAGGAGTTCTTAACCTGGGGTCCACAAACTTGGATGGGAAGAAAGTACAACTTTATTTTCACTAAAATCTACCTTTCTTTACCTTCCTAAATAGTCAAAGTAAAAATTATTTTAAAATATTATTCTAAGAAGATGTCCCCATAGGTTTAACCAGACTGGCAAAGGTGTCCATCACACACACACACACACACACACACACACACACACACAAAACACAGTTAAGAATTCCTGGTAATCACTAAGGTCTTTCTCAATTCTGATATACGTGGGTCTTAGGAATACACTTGGATAGCAAAAATCCTTTTAGACTGGGACTAATTTCTTCAAAGTCTTGGTCTGATGGGTCTAAGTTAATTTACATAGCTAGTTATTGTGATCTCTTACCATCTGTCTGTCTGTATGAATATCTGATTGGTTCTCCCTTCCTCTCTCACACTCTTCTGTGTAAGACCCAGAAAGTGGTGCACAAAGGCAGGGAGACTTCCATGCAGCCAGGATTTTTCAGAGATATAGTCAATTGGATTTGCCTTTACTGCCATGGACTGGCAGACAGGTTCCATCTGAAGCCACAGGGTGCTCAACAAACCTATCCTGGGCCAAAACTACTCACTAATTAAAACATTTTGCGCGATGAATTGAGTCCTGGAGAATGCTGCCAGATTGGGGTAGTTCCCAAAGACCAATGCCCAGAAAAGGCCCTGCTTTGGAGATTGGTGCTGCCAGCTTCTGCCCCATTTTATCCTTTTGCCCTTCTTTGAACAAAGAAGATTTGATATTGCCAGACAAGCACTGTCTCCTCCCTATGCCACCTGCTGCTACTTAACTCTCCATTTCTAGGGGAGCAAAGGTCATCTCTCACCCAAAGCTTACTCTATTTTTCATTCTTTTTTTCCAGACCCAGAATGATGGATGGGCTCTGGAAAACCTATCAAGCTAAGTCCGGTTGTCTAATCATTTCCACCAATGCCAGCCAGGTGCCTTTGAGTCAAGCTCCTAGGAGCCATTTGGCTGCTGGACCATCTCTGTGGGGCACCATGTTTATTTGGGCCATTTCCCCTAGCCAAAGAGGAAAGGGTTAGAACTAGAGTTGAGCCTTGTTGATTATTTGGAGTAGCCTTTGAATCATGGTCTTATGAGTATCTCCAGGATGGAAGGGTCAACAACACCATGGAATATCTTGAAAATACCCAATATTTTCCTGGTCATCACTTAGGATCCTTCCTTTTTAGCTCTATCTGTGTCTAGCCTGCCAGGGGGCATTGTCGGGTTACCAAAAAAAATATGGAAAAGCTGACAAGGGTCTAGAGGAGAGGAATGGCAATGACTGAAGTGCAGGAGAATGCAATAAGGTTGGCCAGAAGTAAGTCTGCATAGTAATTTTGGGGGAGGTGCATGGCCTGGACTCCAAGAAGTGTCTCACAGCTTCATAAGTCTGAATCCTTAGTTGTTAACTTATGAGGGGTTGATCAGATCATAGAAAGAATTGTCTTCATTACCCAAATGAGACTCTTTTCCAGTACTGCTTCCTTCTCCAAAAGTATACATATTCCCGTTCCCTCTAGTTTTCTAAGTCCTACCCATTCTTCAAGACCAAATTCAAATTCCACTGATTCTATGAACCCTTCTCAGGTGACACTAGAAGAATCTTTCCCTTCTTTGAACTTCTGGTGCCCTGACTGCTCATTCAGTAATTAACCAAGGATTGTCTTGTGAAATCCATTGTGTTGAAGTTACTCATCTCCCATATCATAGCTTACTGAGAGGCAGCATGGTGCAGAGGCTAGAGGGATAACCTTGTAGTCAGGGGCTCAGATGGAGATCTTGCTTCTAACATATCCTTTCTGTGTCTCACATGGATCAGCCCTCCAGGTTGCTCTTTAAGGCTAGATGTTACTTTAAAAAAATTTTTTTTAATTCATTTTGAACTTTAATAGAAAAAGAGAAAAAAATCCCTTGTACACAGCACACAAAAAGATTTAATATTAAAACATTAGCTTTCATTTCAGTTTACTTTTTTTAAACCTATGCAAAAAAAGAGAAAAACTATGCAATTTATACTACACATCATTTTCAAAACTTCCTTAGTTTGCTGCGCTTCCTTCTGAGTGTTCTTTACTTTCTACATGGAGGTTTTAATTTTTTCCTCCCTCCCTCCTTATTCCACATTAGGAAAACCACCATTAGACATAGATGTGTGTGTGTGTGTGTTTGCATGTGTATGTAGGTATGTATGTAAAACCATACTATAGATACTCTTTTTACCAGTTCTTTCTCTGGAGGTCCTTTCCTTTATAGGTCCTTTGTAGTTGATTTCAGTATTCATAATACTCAAAATAACAGTCATTCACAGTTGTTCTTTGAACAATATCATTGTTACTGTATACAACATTCTCTTGGTTTTACTCATTTCACTCTTCATTATTTCATGCAAATCTTTCCGTATCTTTCTAAGACCAACCAGCTCATCATTTCTTTTAATGCAATAATATTGTGTCACAATCATATACCATAACTTGTTTATCCATTTCCCAATTGATGTGTATCTCCTCAATTTCCAGTTCTTTGTCATCACAAAGAGAGTTGCTACAAATATTTTAGAACATATGGGTTCTTTCCCCTTTTCTATGATCACCTTGGGAAATAGAAACAATAGAGGTATTACTGGGATAAAAATGTATACACAGCTTTATAACTCTTTGTGCATAATTCTAGATTGCTGTCCAAACTGTTCGGATCAGTTCACCGTTCCACCAATGAGGCTGCAGGTTATAAAGGAAATGCCAATATGCATGATTAGAGTGAGTTTCCATACCAAGAGTTCCCAAAATTGCTGAAATCATAGGTCTAGCCCTTTTCCCAAAAGAAGCTTGTTAAAATAACTTGAAAAAGGTCTTCAAGATATTTGGAAGATCCTCCTTTGAGGATGAAAAGTCATGAATTGGTTATCAAAAGTGCCAATGGAGAAAGTAACCATATCAACAAGATCTATATCTATATTTCTGTTTATAGCTATCTCTACTTCTATATCTCTATTTGCATATATAGATATAGATATAGATATGAACACATAAGTGAAATAAAAATATAGTAGGTATATGTACATAACATAAAGAAGATAATAGAGTAGGCACATATATATATACACACACATATGTGTCTATGTAATATACATATATATATATATACACACGTTTAATACATTGTCTTCTGTTATATATTTACGTATATTTTCTTCTCTAACTACCTTGTAAGCTGTTTGAGGGCAGGGATTGTGACTTAGATCTCTTTTTGTCATCAGTTGTCTTAAACATAATAGATGTCCAAGAAATGTTTTCAAACTGATGGATTGTTTGATATCAGAAAACCAATTAAGTAATTTACAATGAGAATGATATCTGCCAAACAGATGGATATTTTTGTCAGCCAATTATCACATTCTTTTCTTAGTAGGGAAGTCTTTTTGGAAAATGAAATTGAGATCTTGTCCAGGTTCAAGGCAATGTTGGGAACAGAAGTGGGGTGGAGCTAGCTTACCATCACCACCTTAAAGCATGTTGTCTTAGGCAAAGGAGTTTTATAAGACCAATTGGACCAATTTCAACAACGCCTACCACTGCCCTTCCTCCACTGGTTGTGTTCTCGTTGATTCTGTCTGCACTAACTTTTTCTAGCTGTACACTGCTGCATCAGACTCTAATGCTTCCTGTTGGACTTGATAATCTTAGTGAGTTCTTATTTTACATGACACAGCCTCTCCACCCTCCTCTCTTCCTACCAGTGTATATCTCTCTCTATCTCTCTTGTATACAATAAGAAGAGATGTCTCCATCTGGTTTTTTGTCTCTGTCTCAGTCACTCTGTTTCTTTAACTCTTTGTGTCTCTGTCTCTGTCTGTCTCTCTTTCTCTCCCCCCATTCTCCTCAGCAACAACGACATCATTGCTTGGACTAATGCCTCTTTATCCATGGTGAGGTTCTTCCATCTGGCCCTGGTGAATGTCCTTAATAAGGAAGTATTGGCTACACTCCCCACTAGGAGACAGAAAGCTGATGGCAGCATAGTGAGCATATGGACACAGTACTAGCAATGTGCCAATAACCTGCCCAAGTCAACCAAAAGTTACTATCTTGGCTATTTCATTCTCAGACCGTGCTGTAGACCCACTGCCTACATTTCTTGCTAAGTTCTCTTTTGACTTTCTTGGAAAATGCCATTTTAATAATAATGATGATGTAATTAGCTCTTTAAGGTTTATAAAGTGCTTTACACATGTTATTTTAATTCATCTTTATAATCCAGCAAGCACTGAGATGTATAAAAAAATTATCTCAACTTTACAGATAAAGAAATTGAGGCAGACAGAGGTAAAGTGACTTGTCCAGAGTAATAGACTTAGTTTCTGAGGTAAGATTTAATCTTAAGTCATCCTGACTCCAAGTCTAGCACTCTAACCACTGTGCCATCTAGCTACATCACAGACTACAAAGAGAACTAACATTGTTTAAGTAGAAAGTAAATTGTTCGAATAAAGGAAGTCCAAGTTCAAATTGTACTTCTGACACTGTGTGGCCTTGAGCAAGTAATTTAAGCTTTCTATATATCAGTTTCTTTATATAACTCTGTATGATAACTCTATTATATAACTCTGTATGATATTTCTATATATCTGTTTCTTTATATAACTCTGCCTTTTGACTCAAGGGACCAACTGCACTTTGGAAAGCTCTCATTCATTTACCTCATTGCCTCACCCTTGTAGAACCTGGGTATCACAGAACTTATCTACCTGAGTGGCTATAAATTCCCCTTACAAGCACTTAGGTTCACAAAGCTTCTAAATATAGCAGTTTTATTTACTTGAATCAAGTTCATAGATAACTCCTCCACTCTTACTCTCCAGTGAACCCACTCTTCTTCCTGCACTATTTTGGTGAAACGCAGTGCTACCCTGGTTGAAGACCCAGTATGGGTCAATACCAAGATTTTCATCCCATTGTATTTTGCACTTTTTGACAGAAGCTCTTCTCCCATCTATGCTCCACTACCCTACTTCCACTGGCTTCTATTCTACATTGCTGTTCCTTCCTCCAGCACATGATTCTCATTGCTTTCTTTCCAAGTACTAGCTCTCACACTGCTGAATCATGGAGAATTATATGGGAGTCAGGTTTCTTACTTCTGGCTTATCAGGTGCACCTGGTCTATTTCAATCTGCTGTTGTTTTAAAATAAATCCCACAGCTTTACACTCCCTAAAAGGGACTATGGAATCACTTTTTATTGGCCTTCTCAAAAGGTCTTCTTGTTTTCTATTCTAGCTTATGGTGACTTCATAGCTTTTTACCTTCTCTCTCTGGCTGGATGATATGCTTTTCATTCATGTAAACACCTCCCATTGGATCTTTTGGAATTCAGAGGAGACAATCCTGCTCTCTATAAATTTTCATTATCATTCTCCTATATTTCTTTGGAGAAACTGGGATGTTAAGAATCATGAGCTGCTTCTTGAAAATTCACAAGAAGGGTGTTGGAAGGACATAGTTGGTGGTGCCTAATGACTGTTCCTAGAACGTTTGTCCATGACTCACAAGGAAAGGAGAAACTTTCACAGGATTATCGGAAAGGAAATGTTATTTAGTCCTTAATACACTGCGTAAATTTAAGTTATAAGTCAGTCTAATAGTACTGACCTCTTTCAAAAATTCTTTACATATATTCTAGAGATGAATTCTAGACCAGAATGTTATGAGTCTTCCCATGTCTAAAGAGTTTTAAAATGGGGGTGGTGATTTGTGACATAAAGAAAACAACATACAGAAATAGTGTTCCACAAATTTCTGCATGGATTTCCAGAATCTAGCTGTTGTGACTGGATTTTCTTTGTCCTACAAAGGATCCAGGTCTCCACAAAATTGTTGGATTTATTTCTGAGACTCTACTTTCATTTGTTAGACTCTGCCTCATTTCTGTGTGTCTCCTTGTCTCCAAGCACATTCATGTTGCCTCCTACCACCCAGATAAGTAAATTTTAGGTGGTTTATATCCCAACACTTTAGGTCCTTGCTCATGCTGGCAAATTGATATTGATTTAAGGAAAGGAATTACTGGATGCTAAGCCTTAATGTGTGATCCAACCTCAGGTAACATGAGCATTTTTAAAGAGACATTCAGTGCCTTAACTCAAAGTAATAACAGATCTGGGAATTTCCATCACCAGCATAGGTCCAATGAATAGAAGTTATAAGAAGGCAGATATATAACTAAGAATTTTCTGACTATTAAAGTTGTTTAATAATGAAAAGGACTACCTCCCAAGAAAGTGAGCTTCTTACGAGGGGAAATCTGCAAATAGAGTCTGGATAATATCTTTTCAGGGATGTTAATAAAGGGGACTGTGTTTCTGATAGAAGTTGGACTAGACCAGCTTTAAGTTCCTTTAGGCCAGGAATCATAGATCTTCAAGGTGTCCTTGGACAGATTTTGGGGGATATGATATTGGGTGGGAGAAAATAATTATATTTTTATTTTTAAACAATTGATTTCATTTCTAATCCTATTTATTTGTATACATTTGAAAACATTATTTTAAGAAGGAATCCATGGGCTTCACCAGATTAGTAAAAGGGCTCATGACATAGAAAAGTCATACTGTTGTTTTAGAAAAACAATACAACATTCAATCTAAGTAACTTTTATCTCTCCCTCATTTTATCTCTGATAGAAAGCAGTCTCAATATATTAAATAGGCTGATATGCTTTTCAAGTTTATTTGCCAGTATCAATTAATCAACATTTCTTAAGTACCTACGTGCATACTACTTTTTTGGACTAATCACCTTCTCCTATCCCTTCTTTACCCCAAAGCCCTCATAGTCTAATCCCAAGAAGGACTTTTTTTTGAGGGTGAGTGATCAGTTACTCAACATATCCCTTCCCATCTGGAACCACTGACTTCTAGAAATAGACCGAGCCTTAGTTCCATCTATTTCATTTTACATGTCAAAACAAGGCCAAGAGAGATTGAGTAACTTATTCACAAACTTAGGAGTTGAGCTAGTATTGGAACCCATTCTAGGTCTCCTAACTCTCCTTTTCTTCTATACTATGCTCTGTCTATGGCTTCATGATTATTCTCATTTCCCCCTTCCACGAACCAGCCAGCTCCCATTGAGGAGGACCCAGGGAGAAAGGGCTGTGGAAATATTCAATATATCTTCCTTAGTTTCCAAGAGGTAGGCAACCTCTGAATTGGTTGGGCTTGGAAAGAAAATTCTCCAACTAGGGCAGATATTTATGCAATCATGGATGTGGAAATAATCTTAGGGCTCATCTAATACAACCTCCTCATTTTACAGATGACAAAACTATTGATTCATCCAAGGTCATACTAGCTACTAAGTGGCAGGGCTAGGGAGGATTCAAATGCAGGTCTCCTAGAGTAAAGTCCCATATCCTTTCCAGGACACTTCAATTCAGTTGTTGTAGAGAAAGATGTGTTGGACCTGAATTCCTTTTCCAAAATACCTTCTCTTGTGGGTCTTTGTGTCCTCATCTGACAGAAGGCAGACTGGTACTAGAGGTAGTGTGGTCTGATGGGGGAGGAAATTGTTTAGGAGGCAGGAGACCTGAGCTGTAATCCCAACTCAGCCACTGGGTCACTTTGGGCAAGTCATTTCCCATGTCCAGGCCTCTGTTTCCTCACCTGTAAAATGAGATGTTTTAGTTAGATGATAACTAAAGTCCTCCTTGGCTCAATCTAGGGGAATGGAGGGTGAAGTGGAAATGTCGTCAATGCAGAATGCTCCCCATGCTTTCCACCCTCTCTACCAACTTAATCCTACTCAGACATCCCAACAGACCTGTTTCCTGGCAGCCTTTAGCCTCATTTTAGCTGAGGGAACAGGACATTGTGTGCCCTTTGGGAGGAAGGGCCTTGCCTGGGTGACCTGGTGACTGACTTTTCTCAGCTTGGTTCTTAAAGGCATGAATTCAGGAGCAGAGGTCCCCTTGTGAAGGAAGCAGCTGTTATCTATTCATGGCAGGTTTCCTAATGAGATCAGGGTGGGGACTGATCAGGGAACTGGCAAGAGGAGGATCCTGGAAACCTGGAGTATAATATCCAAAGCACTTGGAAACCCCATAGAAAGTTACCCAGGCTGCATGTCCCCATATATTTGTTTTTCTAGGACAAGGATTTTGGCCATGGAAACCTCCTTCCTCAGTAGGAACAGCCCAATAATTCTGAATAACAGAATTAAGAGCGAAGACAGACAGGCTAGCCAAGGATTTACCCAAGATCACATGGGTGGTATGGGGCAGAGCTGAGATTCTAACCCAGGTCCTCTGATTACAAAGCAAGTACTCATTCTACCTAATAGGGCTGAGATCTGATTAGCTCCTGTAATCTATGGCCAGATAAGCAAGGAATTGTAAGGTTGTGATACAGGACTCTAATAAAGTTGTTTTGTTTTGCTTCATTTTTCTTGCCTTGTGCTAACTCTGTCCCTTCCATGAGCTTATCTCATAAAGGAAGTGTGGCAATCATAGGAAATAATGAACTTAAGATGCTTTCTAGCAAGGAAGTGTTTAAAACTATCAGCTAGAACTATTGCGCAGTAATAATAGTATTACTTTCATACGAATAAGCAAAAATTTTCCCCTCTAACTTTTGGGAGTTAGTTTGGTTCTGAACAAGCCCTAGTGGGTCTGTCATATGACAAAACAGTCCAGTAGATTTGGTTAGGTCTGGGCTTATCAGGATCAACTCAGACCCATCCCAAAGTAGATGTAGTTTCCCAGATACTAATTGGGATGGGCCCTCTGCCTAGTCATCTGTCTTCTATTCAGCAGGATTCTAAATAGAGATCCTGGAAGATATCCTGCCCCACCTTCCCAATCACAGCTGTGGTCCCTTGGGCCTGAACCCAAGTTCTGCAATTGACAAGGTGTTGCAAAAGCCAGAAGTTTAATGAAAATATCAGCCTTCATTTTTGTATCTGTTAAACAGGATTAATAATATAGGCCACCCACTTGCTTCATCAGGGTAAAACGAACACAACAAGACCACCAAACATTTATTAAGTACCTGCCTGTTATGCATGAGGGTTATGGAAATACAATGACAAAAACAGAAAAAGAAAAAAAAACCAGATCCTTCCTTCAAGGATCTTACATTCTGCTAATATTGGCATTGAACTGTGTTTATAAGTCTCTTATTAAGAAGAGTAAGAAAGACTTTCTCACTGTTTACTCCATTGGTTATAACTCTTCTTTACAACTTGAGTAATGTTTAATGCAGATCCCCACGATAAGAGGAGGAAGGCATAGAGGGAGGGTGAGAACACTTGAAACTCAAGGGAGTATGGAATTGAATGATGTAAATTAATAGTAAATAAATCAATTTTGAAAAACACCATAAAAAAGAGTAAGAAAGAGGATGTGGGAGAATTGAGGAGAAAAAGGAAGATAATGGAGAAGGAGAAGAGAGAGAAGAAGGAGAGAAAGGGTAAAAAAGATGCAGAAGAATGAATTTTGACAATGTGAGCAGTGACCTGAATAGCAACTAAAGGGTTCCAAGGGTGTATTGGAGCCAGCTCATACTGACTTGCAAGAGGTGATTGCTAACCTTTCAGTTAACCTTTCCACTTTAGAAATTGGCAAATGCTATGAATTATTACTTAATCTATTGTTTTATTGACTACCTAGACTTAAGAAAGTAATAGAAAAGTGTAGATTAAATGCAGATAATACATTAAAAGTATGTTATGGGTATATTTTTTTGTGGTCTAGTTGTTCAACAATTGCCAGAACATTCCTGGATCTAACCCTTTTTTATATATTCAAAACTGTCTCGGGAGTTATGAGCTCACCACAACTCCTAGACCAGGATAAATGAGGATTTGAGCTCATTTGAGCTTGAGGTGAGTTCCTTGTGAGATAGGGAAGGGAAATTTCACAAAGACTGGCATGTTCTCCCACTTCCAGATGGAGTAGCTAGTACCCCTGAAGATCAATAGCCTACAGCATGAAAAGTGGTTCTTTCCATGAGAACTTCCTGACTGTGCCCAGCAGCGGCAAGTCCTAGGGGGACTGGGATGGGGAACCCCTTGGAGAAGGCTGACCAGTTCTCCCTCCCCTACAGCTCATCAGCCCACTGCCACCTGTTACTGTAGGTCTACACTTGGTACAAATACATTTTCAAATGAGATAAAGGATGGGGAAGCAACTTACAAACTGTAAAGCATAATATGTGAAATACTGTGATTATTTTTCTATCATCTCACAGCTGAAATGTGCACAATCATAGACTGTTCAGGAAGTTCCTATAAGCTTAGTGGGACTCTTCTGTGATCTCCAAACTAGCCAGTGGTGTTACATAAGTGGTTCTCCTATACATACATGTGTGCATGCATATATACATATATATGATATACTTTTAAGTTTTATCTGCATCACTAACATCTCTGTCTTAAGTCTGGACACTCAACAAAACAAATCAAGTGTTGCTTTCTATCATTTGCAGATTTCCAAGGAGTAAAGTTTATACTGATAATTTAACAATCACCTCCTATGATCTGATCTGAGATGTCTTGATCTGGTTCTGGCATATCCCTGCCATCACCCCATCAGCAACCTTTCTATCCATTCACCATACTGGAAGAATCCAGAATAAAAGCTGACCAGGATGATGAGGGGACTGGAGATGATGACATAGGAGCATCCATTGAAAGAACTACATATATTTAGCCTTGACAAGTGTTGGTGCAGGGGGTGGGGTGCACATATGACAGCAATATTCAAAAAGCTTGAGAGTTGTCATGTGGAAGAAAAATCGAACTTGATCTACTTGGTACCATAGGAAGTAACTAGAACACTTGGGTGGAACATTCAGGGGAGTAAACTTTGGTTCAGTTTAAAGAAAAAACTACCTAATGTTTAAGCCTACCACAAAGTATAATGGCTTGCTATAAGGGAAATAAGACCCTAGTTACTGAAAATTGTTGGTGGAGGTTGGCTGAGCATTTGTTGATAATGTATAAAATAAAATTCATGTTATAGGTAGGGGTTGGTATAGATGACCCACGAAAGTCTCTTCCAGCTCTGTTATTCAATGAATTTATAAACAAACAAACAAATCTCTATAGATATCTTCAGAAACTCAGAGACAAATCTCCCCTTGAATGTCTCCTGATCTTTGTCAGAATACCCCAGCCAGGGAACTCACCTCTGTGGGCATTCTTTTAGACATGATCAGTCAATGACTTTTTCTGACAAAAGAGTATAATGAGGACAGATATATTCCCTTCTTGGAGGAGGGTTTCCTCTCTCTCTTTGAATCATAGAAACCTGGAATGGCAGGAGCTGCCTGGTCTCCTCCCCTCTATTTCCTATTGGTGATATTTCACAAAACAGTCTATAGAAAATTTTTATAACTGGTCTGGCTTCATAAGAAAAAGACAGAATGATGAATGGAAGGAGAACAGTAATGTCCCCTCTAAACCTCACAATTCATAGAAACATATCATTGAAAAGGATCTTGGAAGTCATCTGATCTAACCCATACCTGAATGTGAATCTTATCTTCAACATTGCCAACAAGTGGTTAGCTGACCTTTGCTTCAAACATTCCAGTAAACTTCCCAAAGATTCCCTTTCCATTTTTGGAAGGTTTTAGTTTTTTTCACCTTCCATAGAACCTCAGTTTACTTCTTTGCAATTTTTATCCATTTTTAGTTTGGTTCTCTGGGACCAAGCATAACAAGTTCAATCCTTTAAATATAAGACCATCCTTCAAATACTTGAAGACAGCTATCATGTGTATGCTAAGCATTCTCTTTTCCAGATTAAAATTTCCAACTTCCTTCAGCAAATCCTCATATGGAATGCTCTCCTTGATTGTCCTCTTTTGAGTGCTTTTAAATTTAAAAAGATCTTGAAGTTTCCACTAGTGATCTCCTTCTAGGATAACATCAAGCCATTACTGACTACCTGTATTCCAACAAAGGAATACAGAATTTAAAAAGAGTCAGAAGAAAGTACCTCTCTTAGCAAGAACACATGTTGTAGAATGCTCTTTAAAGAAATCACATACAGGAGGTGGAGTCAAGATGGCAGTGTAGAAGCAGGAGAACTCCATGAGCTCCCCCCATAACCACCTCAAATACCTATAAAATATGACTCTAAACAAATTTGAGAGCTCCAGAACCCCCCAAATTACAGAAAAACACATCTCCTGCTGAAGGTAGTCCATCAGGTAGACAGGAAGGGCTCATCACAGAGCACTGGGTGCCAAAACAAGCCAGGCTTGAAACCATGGCTAAGCCCCAGGGCAGTCAGGACAAGCCATGGCTGGAGCTTTCAGGAGAGCTCATCACTGGCAGCTGTGGCAGTTTCCAGAATTATCAATGAATAAGAAACAAGGACAAAGTGAAAAGTCAGTGGAACTGAGCTAAATTTTGGGGAAAAGAGCAGGTCCAGCTGACTGCCCCCAAGTCAAGAAGCAGTGCAGCAGCCCTGCAGCCTACTCCACATGGCTGCTTCAGAGCTCCCAGCCTGCAGATTGCAGGGGGACCAAGAGATCATTCAGAAGCTAAGTTCTCTTGCATTAACCTCCCTGGATTGAGATCACAGTCTTGCGTGGTGGTCCTAAAGTGTGTGACCAGTGAGCCAAAGCTTGTAGGGGCTGCAGAGACAGTGGCCTCCTATTAGCCCCAGGAGCTGTGAGAACCCCAGTGATTTGGGACAAAGCTGTCCCCTCTGGAAGCAGAGCTCTACTCTGGCTCAAAAATCAAGTTAATTGACTGGCAATGTGAGCAAGCAAAGGAAGCAAACCAATCTCAGCAATTCAACTTTAGATTCCTTTTTGGGGGACAAAAAGGATCAAAGCATGGAATGGGAGGAAGACAACACAGTCAGAACTCCCACACCAAAAGCTTCCAAGGAAAATGTAAACTAGTTAAGAGCCACAGAGGGACTTAAGAAGGATTTTGAAAACCAAATAAGAGAAGTGGAGGAAAAATTAGGAAGAGAAATGAGTCAACAACTTGACTGAAGAAAATAACACCTTAAAATACAGATGAACACGAATGGCAAAAGAGGCCCAAAAACCAATGAGGAAAACAATGCCTTAAAAAGTCGAATTTGCCAGATGGAAAAAGAATCTCAAAAGCATTCTGAAGAGAATAATTCCTTCAGAATTAGACTGGACCAAATGGAAGCAAATGACTTTATGAGAAATCAAGATACTATTGAACAGATCCAAACAAATGAAAAAATAGAAGGCAATGTAACCACTGACCTGCAAAATAGATCCAGGAGAGACAATTTAAAATTATTGGACTACCTGAAAGCCATGATCAAAAAAAGAACCTAGAAAGCATCCTTCAAAAAATCCTCAAAGAAAATTGCCCTGATATTTTAGAACAAGAGGGCAAAATAAACTTGAAAGAATTCACCAATCACCTCTTGAAAAAGATCCCAAAAAGAAAACTCCTAGAAATGTTATAGCCAGATTCTGGAGTTCCCAGATCAAGGAGAAAATAATACAAGCTGCCAAGAAGAAACAATTTGAATACTGTGGAAACACAATCAGGATAACCCAGGATCTAGCAGCTTCTATATTAAGGGATTGAAGGACCTGGAATATGATATTCCAGAGATCAAGGGAGCTAGGATTAAAACCAAGAATCACCTACCCAGCAAAATTGAGTATAATGTTTCTGGGGAAAATATAGTCATTCAATGAGATGGAGGACTATCAAGCAGTCTTTTTTTTTTGAGGATATTATAGAGGAAATTTTATTTCAGGTATAGGTTAGGTTAGACAACCACCCTAGTTATGTTCTGACAATGAAATTCACAGTGCGTGTTACTATTATGTGCTTAATATATGTTGATTGAATTGAATTGATTCTTCATGCTTCTTCCACTTTAAAAAAATATATTTTATTTATTTTCTTGTTTACATCATTTGTTTCCACGAGATTTTTAGTTACAAATTTTCACCCTGTCTTTCCTGTACCCACAACCCCAAAACAGCAATCCCACTGCAAAGCCCCTGCCCCAGTCTGCTCTCTCCTATGTCCTCCTCCATAGCCTCTCTAACTTTCTGGTAGGGTAGGATGGGTCTCCGTACCCCAGTGCCAGTATATCTTAATTCCCAGGTACATGTAGTTAATAATAACAATAATAATAGTTATTATTATATATTATACATATAAATACATATATATATATATATGTATATATTTAACATTTGATTGTTGAAGTTTAAATTCTATATTCTTTCCCTTCCTTTCTTGTCACCCATACCTGCTGGAAGAACAAGCAATTCAGTACAGGCTGTACGTGTGTAATTATGCAGGACATCTCCACAGCGGACATATTGTGAGACTGATTATATGTCCCTCTTACCTATCCCCCCCCTTCTATTCTCTACCCTTTCCCTGTCCCTTTACATAAGTGTGTACTTCCAGCAGCCTTTCCCCCTTCCCTCCCCTCTGTCATCTCACCTCTCATCCCCATCCCCCCTACTCTGCTGTGTGGCAAGATACCCAGTTTAGAGTTTATGTCATTCCTTCCCTAAGCCAAATTCAATGAGAGTAAAGTTGACCCTTTCCCTTTTGCCTTCCTGTACTTCCTGTCCATTGTAACCATTATTCCTTGCCTCGTCTATATGGGATGATTAACCGCATTCTGTCTCTCCCTGACTCCTCTCATTCTAATCCTCTCCCACCTCAGAATTTCACCTTTTAAGGTATCATCCCTTCATATTCATTGATCCTGTGCCCTCTATGAACTCATGTACACATATACTCAGATATGTATTCGTACGCATATTTATCCTCCTATATAGCAATATGTGTAGGTATATGTATATATACATTTGTATTCCCTTCACTTATCCTCATACTGAGAAAAGTTTCATAAGTTACTGTTATCATTTTTTCCATGTTTTCATGTAAATAGCTCAACTGTGACAAGTTCCTTATGATTTCTTTTCCATGATTACCTTCTCATGCTTCTTGTGTTTGAATGTCAAATTTTCTGTTCAGTTCTGGTTTTTTCAGCAAGAATGCTTGAAAGTCTTCCACCTCATTGAATGACCATATTTTTCCCTGGAACATTCTTTTTTTGATCATGACTTTTTAAGGCATTCTTTTCCTCAATGGCTTTTTGAACCTCTTTTGCCATTTGAGTTAATCCGCCTTTTAAAGTCTTATTTTCTTCAGCCAGGTTGTTGACTCTCTTTTCATGATCTTCTTGCATCATTCTCATTTCTCTTCCCAATTTTTCCTCCACTTCTCTTATTTGGTTTTCAAAGTCCTTTTTAAGGTGAGCTATGGTTTGTAAGCACTGTTCATGGTTCTTGGAAACTTTTGGTGTGGAAGTTCTGACTATGTTGTCTTCCTCCTGTTCCATGCTTTGATCCTTTTAGTCCCCAAAAAAGGATTCTAACGTTTGGTTGCTGTGCTTACTTTACTTCCTATTTCAGCTCATTTTGCCAGTGAACTTTTTGTCTTTTTAGCTCTGTGGAACTCTGCTTCCAGAGAGGAAAGCTCTGTCCCAAATCATTGAGGTTTTCACAGCTACTGGAGCTATTAGGGGGCTGCTGCAGGCCCCACCAGCTTTGGCTCACTGGTCATGCACCCCAGGAACACCATCCAAGACCACCATCCAGATCTAGGCTTCTCAACTCAACAGCACTTCGCCTCTGAACAATTGCTTGGCACCCCTGCAGTCTGCAGGCTGGGAGCCCTGAAGCAGTTGGGTGGAGGTGACTGTTGCTTCTGCCACTTCACTTCCTTGCCCTGGGGGCAGTTTAGCTAGACTGCTTTTCTCCCCCAAATTTAGCTGAATTCCACTGACCTTTCACTTAGTCCTTATTTTTTCTGGCTTGATAAATCTGGAAAGTGCCACACTTGCTGCTGATCCACTCTCCTGAAGGCTCCAGCTGTGGCTCATCCTGGCCACCTTGGGGCTAGGCCGCGGTTTCAGGTTGGACTGGTTTTGGTTCCCAGCCTGCTGCTATGAGCCTCACCTGCCAAGCTGCCTTCTGCAAGAGATGTTTTCTGTATTTTTGTGAGTTTTGGAGCCCTAAAATTTGTTTAGAGTCATATTTTATGGGTATTTGAGGCGGCTATGTGGGAGCTACGAAACCTTACTGCTTCTATGCCTCCATCTTGACTCTGCAAACTTTCAAGCATTCTTGCTGAAAAAAAACAGAACTGAATAGAAAATTTGACATTTAAATACAAGACACATGAGAAGGTAATCATGGAAAAGAACTCATAAGGAATTTAACAAAGTTGAACTATTTACATGCCAACGTGAAAAACAATAATTTTAACTTATGAAACTTTTCTCAGTATGAGGATAGGTGAAGGGAATACAAATGTACATATATGTATGCATATACATATGTCTATATAGGAGGGTATATATATTCATATATGCATATGAATACATATCTGAGTGTGTGTATATATATATATATGTGTGTGTGTGTAAATATACAGAGAGTGCAGCATCAATTTAATAGGAAGGGATGATATTTTAAAAGGTGAAATTGAGAGGTGGGAGAGGAATAGTATGAGAGGAGACAGGGAGAGAAAGAGGGTTAATCCTCTTATATAGAAGAGGCAAGGGATAATTGCTACAGTGGAGGGGAAGAAGAGAAAGGCAAAAGGGAATAGTTTAACCTTACTCTCATTGAAGTTGGCTTAGGGAAGGAATGAGGTACACTCTAAATTCTGTATCTTGACATACAGGAGAGTAGGGGTGATGGGGATGAAAGGGAGGATGATGGAGGGGAGGGCAAAGTGGGGGGGAGAGTTGTTACAAGCACACGCTTTTGTGTGCTTGTAACAACAGGGACAAAGTAGAGAATAGAACAAGGAGGGGTGGGAGAGGAAGGACGGAAATATAGTCAATCTCTAACAATATATCCGTTGTGGAGAAGTTCTGTGTAACTACACATGTACAGCTTGTATTAAATTGCTTGTCTTTCCAGTAGGGGTGAGTGATGAGGGAGGAAGGGAAAGAATCATATATATATATATATATATATGCAAATATATGTATATATGTAATTAGTAGTAGTAGTAGTAGTAATTACATGCAACTGGGAATTAAGATATATAGGTACTATGGTAGGGAAATCCATCTTGCCCTACTGGAATGTCAGAGGGATGATGGGAGAGCACATAGGAGAAAACAGATTGGGGGAGGAGGTATACAGTGGGATTGCTATTTTGGGATGGTGGGTAGGGGAAAGGTGCAGAGCAAATTTGTAACTCAAAACCTTATGGAAATGATGTAAACTGAAAATAAACAAAAGTTAATTAGTAATTAAAAAAAGAAATCACATACATCCAGGCCTCTAGGGTGGAATTGTAAAATATTTTGGACACATAGACCCAGGTCTACACATAAGCCTCACTGCTAGGGTTCTATAAATTTGTGCCCATTCTCCTTCATGAACACTTTATGAATTGGGGAGTGTGAACTAGGTTTATGCATGGGTTGTTTCATTACTATTTCTATCTTTGTTTTCTATTTTTTTTTTAAAGCTCCAGTCCATCTTTTAATTTTTTTTGAAAAATTGCTGACATTACAGAACTAAACTGAAATGTATTAATATTCCACTCTTACATTTCAATGACAAAAACAGAAAAAAAATTCATGAGCCCCCCCCAAAAAACCCAAAAACAAACAAAACAAAACAACCCCCCCCAAAAAAACAGGGAGAAACTTATAAAACTAAATATGATCCTCAGCATTAACGGCTGAACAGGGAAAGGAATTAAAACACTGTAATTAAAAAAATCAAGAGTGGATGATAAAAGTTGTGTAGAAACTGAAAATTTACAAACTATTTAAAACCTGGAATCGCCGACTGTTCAGAAACTACACAGATGGATCATGGGTGGTGAACAGCAGAAGGGGGTTATGGGTGAGTCTGCATTGTTCTAGCTGCTTCCCATGCCACCCGTCTCCAAGGAAAGCCTGACATTTATTAGATACTGGGCCAGGCTAATGCTGGCAGCAGATCCAGTGATGGTAACCTGCCTATCAGTAGATCCTTCCACTGGATTGGCAATTTTGATCTGAGCCCCAGACATCTGACGAATCTCATGGATTTTGGCGCCTTGACGCCCGATTATGCAGCCAATTAAGTCATTTGGAATGGTGAGTTCATGAGAAGTCGTCTGAGCAGATGCATCCAAACCCCAATAGCCTTTCACCTCTGGAGAGCTGGATTCAATGCCACTGAATCCGGTGTTGCCATGCGTCATGGGAAAGTGAGACTGTTGCATTGCCAACTGGTGCAGCTCGGTCAAATCTGGCTTTGGAATGGCATACTGTCCTTGAATGGTATAGGCCTGACCACCTGCAAAGATGACTGGAGAGCTGGACGGCTTGGGCCGGTACGGGATGGTCACGCCCTTCGGGGGAGACTGGGAGAGAGTCTCCAACATGACCATGCAGATCTGTTTGACACACTCAATGATAGATTGCGGGATGCCAGCAATAGTGATGGCCCGCTCAATTGAGTTTGGCAGCATATCCCCTGCCACCTGGACCTGAGCCTCTGTACTCTCTCTGATTTCCTTGATCTTGCATCCTCCTTTTCCAATGAGAGAGCCACACTGGCTAGCAGGGACCACAAGCCTCAGGGTGACTGGGGGTCTACTGGCAGCTGTACTATTGGTCATAGAGCTGCTGATGTCCTCTTCCAGTTTGTCAATAATCATTGCAAAGGCTTTAAAGATGACATTGGTGGGTCCAGCCAGAGTAATTTTCTCCCAGGACAATTCCCTTCTGAGATGTTGATACGCGCACCACTCTCTTCACGCATCTTCTTGACCGATTCTCCTTTCTTTCCAATAATGCTTCCAACTTCCTTTCCATGCATAAGTAGCGGGATGGTGAGAGTGACATTTAATCCACCTTCAATCACACCGGTGTCCATGTCGAGCAGTGTACTGGGGATTTGGACTTTGTAAAGTGGTCAAGTCTTTGGTCACTGGTGGGAGTGGAA
>CM053600.1:154070715-154100377 GCA_028646575.1 Pseudocheirus occidentalis | reverse complement strand
AACAATAGGGGCGGGCGGGAAGGCGAGGGACGAGGGGGCGGAGGAGGAAGGGGGGGGGTGGAGGAGGAAGGGGGGAGAGCGACCCTGGGGCGGGTGGAGGGCGCGGGCTGCGGCTGCTCCGGCTGCTGCCTCTGCTGGTCTGGGCGTTTCCTATTTTGTAAATGGTAGATTACAATTATTCTACTTTTTTGCCTTCTTGTTTGGTGAATGTTTCATAATTAATGATATTATTGTGACTGATTTGTATAAAAGGAAGATACAGCAGCCAGGATTCGTCCTCTACAATCATGACTGCAGATGTGTATTATCCCCACACTGGATTTTCCTAAAAGTAAGCTGTAGTAACATGCCCACTAATGTCCACCCCCACCTCTGGGAAAATCCTCCTAGTTCTACCATCATGAGTTCTCAAGACCAGTAAAATTACAAGTTCAGTCTCATGCCTATCCTTTGTTCTCATCTGTTCTTGAAGTTCAATATCTAAGGACATGTTGCTCTCTTAATTTTCTTTTAAATTTAATATGTCATGAACCATTGCACAAGTGGATAAAATGACTCCTTTTTTGTAATTGAATAGAGTACTAGAGTATCACCTCATTTTCTATGGACTTGTTGAAAGCATCTTTGAGACAAGTCCAGGAGCAGATATGAAGATGAGGATGATCAGTACTAATCTAATTCTCAGATGGTTCTGATTTCTTTCACTAAATCTCTATATTTTAAAAGCTTATCATCCCACATGGTTTGGCAACTTACGAATATTCAATATGACAACATCTATTAAAAACTGTTACTAAATTTCTATAGATCAATGTTTTGGCCTGAAGATTATGGGTAACATACCTGTCTGTGATAATGCTAGGGTTACAGGACAGTTTACTTGTTGAGTTTTTAGGACTGTTTTAGATCTATAAATAGAATGTAAGCCCCCAGAAAATTATGTTTCTTTATTTATTTGATATTTGTACGTGAAGAGGCTTCTTTTTTTCTCTTACTGTCAATAAGAAATTTTATTGTAATTGAGTCCAAATGCCCTTTTTATATCATTGGGGAAAAATGTCATTAGGTGAAGCAGCTGCATAATGTGTTTATTGGTATAGTCATATAACTTGATGCCATTTATATGCATCAAGTGATTAGTAAAATTTGTTTTTATATAATTCTCTCTTTAACTTGGAAGATATACTTAGGGAAAGTTGATCATAGGCTTAAAGCTAGGCAGAACCATAGCAGATTTAAACTGCGACCTTGAGAGGTGTCATATTTAATACCAATTATTTTAACATTATGTTGGTAGTATGATTGAAATAGAGACTAGTTTCCATGTTGATATCAAGCGTTATAATGTTTTCATTGTATTTGTGTGTACTTTATATACTCAACCCTTGAATGTTGAATTGAGTCAAAGGTCTTGCAGTATAAAAGCAGTATAAATATTGTTCTGATTTCAAGTAGCTTCTGAAATAATTAAAAGATTAAAGCTCCTCTTGACACCTCTTAAATGTTCTATCACATACTTCATACTCCTAAGCGAATACATTATTTTCTTGTATTACTGAAGTGTTTTTTTTTTGTTTTGATTTTGGTTTTGGGGTTTGGGTTTGTTTTTTTTTTTTGGTGTTTCAAGCTGCAAATGATTTGTGGAAAGTTCAAAAAATATTTGAAAGGTTCACTTATTAGAAGATATGAAAACAATGCCATTTTTTTTAAAGTTGGGATCAGGCTTATGCCTAAGAGGAAGTTGGTAATGTGCTTTGCTAGTAATTTATATGCTAGTGTGAAAAATCTTAGCCAAAAAGAATGGATTATATCAGTTTCTCTTATTTTCAAATTTTGCAGAGAAGCTAAAGTTTGGAACCTTCCTTGACTTCATTCTTCTCTCATTGATTATATTATATCCAATATTTCTGTTTCATGTTGGATCTCATTTGCATTTGCATTGTACTAGACTTCTTGGGATCATATAGGCAAACACATTTTCTATATGCTCCATTTAGGGGGTTTTCTTCTTTGATTTCTTTGCTGCTTACACCATTATTGTAAAATTTCTAATTAGCATTTAATTGTTCATTTTGTTCTTTGTGCCGCTTTGATTCTTTGTGTTGCCTTTACCATTTCACATAGTAAAAATGGATTTACTCATGATTCATTATTTATGTTGGGTTTTTGTGTAAGTAGCATTCAGTGGGACAAAGTTTGGGTTAGGGATAGTAATCACAGAAGTTAGTGACTTTGTTGCTTTTGAAACTTAAAACATCATCCTAAATCAATAATATTTAGAACAACAAATAGATATAATTGTAGACTGGCACCTCCTCTCTCAGAGGATAATAGAGAAGGCAGCCTTGTGGTCCCTTTATTGTTACCCTCTAGTCAAGAATCAGTCTCCCTTGGAGAAAGATGAACAAGATTCCATAAATATTTATCAATCACATTATAACTGATGTAGACGGATATAACCTATATGCACAGCATATATCCTCCATACATTTTCTGTCAAATATTGTAGAAGGATACATTCATTCATAGTCATTGGTCAGTTTTTTTATATCATTATTGTTTTGGTGTATTTGGTCTGCTAATTGGATTCATGTTGTCCAACTCAAAAAGGACTTTGTAAAATTCCAATCCAAGTATGCCCATCTCCTCATCAAAATAACTTGAGACATTAATACGATTTTTATCATCAGTGGGTTTATTAAATAAGATTCACTATTTTGAAGAATATATGAAAAGTCCCTAGAAACTTTGGCTACCTAGAGGCAACCAACTAAATGATCATGACAACTGCCTAGCCATTGGAGAGAGCACAGAGTTCATACTGACTCAGATGACATAGGTCAAGAATCCTGTAAAGCTCCATAATTCATTTCAGTCAGTGCCCCCATAGTGGGAAGCAAATAGGAGCACAAAAAAAAGAATTTTCAACAACAGCATATTTGCCTCCTTGAAGCAAATGCATAAGAAGTCAAATGCAGAAAATATGTTATCACATCTCTTAAAATGATTGCATAAGTATTTCCTTGATAATTAGAGTAGGGTTGAACTCTCCAGTATCCTGAAGCTGAAGAGCAGGCACCATTTAAATTAGATGTGGAGCAAGAAATCTCTGAGAACTTTTTGGATCTCAGCTCTGTTATCCAGGCTATTAGCTATGTCTCTAAACTTCCTATCTGCTGAAAATTGGCAAGATGGTCATGTATCCCTTAATTAGAGTTATGTATAAAAATATTGAACAGTGAAGGGCCAAGAACAGCTCCTTCAGTCACTTTACTAATGACTTCCTTCTAAGTCAGAAATTATCAACTTTTTTTCTATCATGGACTTCTTTGGTAGTCTGGTGAAACTTGTGGACCCCTTCTAAGCCTGTTTTTTTTAATAATAAATTTCAGAAATTATTAAAAATAAAGATGCAATTTTTTTCACCTATCTAAGGTCAAAGACTTCCTGAAACTTCTTCAACCAACAATCAACAAGTTTCTTAGGAATCAATGGACTTTAGGTTAAGAACTTCTATTTAAGGAGACATTGATTCATTTCTTAGGGTCAAATAATTCAAACAGTTCCAAATACACATAATTGTACTAGGTTTGTCCTAGATCGCATCTCTACATTTTATTCACAAGTATTGGATGTTGCTTGTACGCAAAATTTAATTTATTTCTGTTTCAGGGGCAGCTAGGTGGTGCAGTGAATAGAGCACCAGCCCTGGAGTCAGGAGGACCTGAGTTCAAATCCGGCCTCAGACACTTAACAGCAAAACTAGCCGTGTGACCTTGGGCAAGTTACTTAACCCCAATTGCCCTCCAAAAAGCAAAAAAAATTTATTTCTGTTTCATAAATAAGTTGTTTTCTTGGTAATCTGAAACTACCCCAGGATAGCAGTTCCCCTTGTTTCTTCCTCTATTTTTCAAATGATGAAAGTGTAGTTAAGGAAAATAAAATTTTAAAAAATATATTAACTGCTGTGATTTTGGCAGAGATATCATGTCAGAAGATGTCTGGGAAATTAATGTGCCTCATCACTATAATATATGCTTCCACCCCAGGTTTGTAATCTATTTTTCATACTCTATTTAGTTCCTTTTTCTGTCAGGGTGGTCAGTAGAATATCCCTACAAAACATCCTGTCTATTTTTTATTTCCATTAACCCTCACCCAAATGCTCTCTGTAATGTGTCTTTCTCCTAAATTCTCTCACATGAATATCTATTCTACTAAGCTCAACTATATTCTTTTAAAATATAAATGTGGTTTTTGATTTTTTATTTTTTTTTATTTTTAAATATAAAGGTCATTTTTAGTGACATATTTCATTCCCAAGTCCCATTCTACTATGTTTCAGTGACATATGTGTTTAAATTTGTCTCCTGTTATCAGAATTTCTAATAAACTTGGTTTATTACCCATACCTGGTGCATTTGTAGAAAGACCATAGGAGACATAGATTTTATTGTTGGCCTTCTTCATAAATATTATCTGTCATGAATGACTTCTCCTCTCTTCTACCATTGTTCTTCCTTTGCTACTCTCTGTAGTATTAGGTTTGCCAGATCTACATAGACAATAGTGAAGAGGGTGCCCAAAGAGGGTTAGGGCTGCCTGAGACCCCAAAATACGAACATGCCGGGTACTGCGGAAAGAATTCCACTCAAGTCTTCTCAGCCAAGGAAAAAGTAAAGTTTATTGAAAGATATGGGGTAGACTCTTAAGGAGCCAGTCTCTGCTAAGCTATTCTATGGCGCTCTCACACAGAGTAAGTCTGTGCTAAGCCATTCCTCGGGGCTCTCACACCCCATGGAGGGAAAATGGGGTCTTATATACAGAGGAATCTAGGGGTGGTTCAGAGGAGGAGCCTGGGGAGGGTCTTCAGGAGGAGCCAATGGGATCTGACTCCAGTAATGAGTTTGGGGAGGGTCTTCAGGTGGAGTTAATGAGGTCAATGCAAGAGTGGATTGATATTTTGATAGGCTCAAGGGTGGGAAGCAGATGGACAATGGAGGGCCGGACTAGTAACAGGTTTGGGCCCAGCCACAATGAAATACTTATGGCCTCTGCAACTGCCTCATCAAGTAGTGAAGATTCAATCAGACTTCAAGAGGTTTCCCACAGTATGTACCTCAAAGATTCAAGTAGAGCTCAAAAAGGGGGGGTCCCAGAGCCTACACCTCATCAATAGTCTCCATCTTTCTTCCTTTTTAGCTTAAAGAACTACTAATTAGGTGGAGAAGATTCCAGGGAAATATATTTTTACCAGTCCTTTTTAGGTATACATCATTCCTTATCAACAATGATTCTTAAACATTAAGTAACCATCCAGAAATACAGTCCTGTTTTCATATGGATCTTTTTATCTGTTGATTACTCCCCAAATTTCTTCCTTGCCCTTACTTCCCCTACCTTAAATAAACAATAATTAAAACACTATATGGGCCCCTAAGGTATTTTTAAAATTTGCCCAGGACATCATAATTCTTTACAGCATGTCCTAAGTTTTTTCAGTCTTATCATTTGTCCTCACTTTAGTCGTCAGACATATCAAGTCTTCATTTCATTTGTCAGGTTTTCCATTTTCTGGAGTTTTCCCATCAAACTCTAGAAACATAAGTAAGGAAGAAAGCAGACCTTTCTGCTCTTTATGTTTGGTCAACAAACATTGCCCTGAGCAATGAGTCACCATCAACTTCCTCTAATCATTATTTAATGAACTTTCCCCCAATGTCAACTGGGACTTAAATCTAGAACTCACTTAATCCAATCCCATTTTTTTTTTAGTTGAAGAATCCAAGACTCAAGGGAAGTGACTTGCCCAAGTCATAAAGGTATTAAGTAGCAGAAACCACGTGTAATCTCTCTAGAATGTCTTGCTATTATTTCCCAAGACACTACAGTAACTTGTAATAAATGAGGGAGGCAAATAGGACTTGATTTCCATAGTCACCCAGTATGTTGAATTCTTCCAAATGAAACCATAGCCAATACACATCTTGGGGCCAAGATAATTGTCATCTTAAACCAAGGATCATGGTGGGTGACCTCAACTGCATCTCTGAAAGATAAAGGAAAGGAAAAGGAAAGAGGGGGAAGGGAGGGAAATGAGAGGAGGGGAGAGAGGAGATGGGAGGGGAGTGGAGGAAAGCTTGATCTGAGTCATCAGGTTCATTCAGTAGCTTTCAGAGAAAACTATTGGCCCCCCCCTTAATCCAATTGCCTGTTTGACTGGATATGGAAAAATGATACCTTAGAGGGAATTCCTACAGGACTATTACACTGACCACCCAGCTTAATAGTACAAATTCAGTTAGCCTTTCTGTTCAAGGGCTTGAGCACTCCCTTCATGGTCAGAAATTAGTCATCTACAGATTCAGATTTTCCCACCCTGAGCTTTTCAAGCCAGGAAAATGAGGTAGATCTAAAAAATAGCCACCCTACCTTCTAGTTCCTAGATGCCTCTGAGGTCCTCTCTACTCTGAGATTCTGTGATTGGAAATTGGAAATTCAAATTGTACATGTTCTGTAAGACTGAAGAAAAGAAGTTTTAGAAAAGAAGGAAATGTGTTCCATTTTGGCCAACCTCTTTGAGGGATTCTCAGTGATTGGCACATCAGAATGTGTGGAAGTGAACAGCAAAATGAAAGGATGTCTGATGGAAAGGACCTGGAGACCTAGATTCTAAATAATTTACTCAAGAAGGGGTAAATAACTCTCCCTTTAGACAAAGCTAGAGTTCCATTGGACTCAGCTCCCACAGAAGGATGAGAAAAATGCTCTAGTAATTCTATAGACAACCCTCTTGCATCTTATTCATCTGAATGACCCTAGTTTCCCAGTAGTCGGCAAGTCAACAGCTCCTTAGTAATTTCACTTGGGGAATCTATGAAGAATAGGATCTTCTTTTCCATTAGATTCACATGTCTCCCCAAATCTACCTTCCAGGAAAAAATCCAGAAATTAACAATATCAGATACAGGGTAGGAATAATTTCAAATAGAATTACATAGTTTCTCTAATTGGGTAGTCTCTGTGCTGTACACAAGGAGAAATATAAGGTATCATAAGATAACACTTAAGAGTATTTGATGTTTCTCCTTAATGTTATATGGATGAGAATCATTCTTAGCTGTAAGATGAGGCTGCTCCTACCAGATGTCATACAAATTCATGAGGGGAAATTACACCATGACTAGAAAATGATTTGAACTTGCATTAAATGTACTGCCAAATAATAATAATAATAATAATAATGGCATTAGAAAGTCTTCATATTTAACCCTTTCTCCCCTCCCCAGCCCTTGCCTTCAGATAAAATAGTCCTTTAAAACCAGCAGAGTTTTTTTTTCTTGAAAAATCTCCAGGAGTGGAATCACCCCAATTTCCTTCCTGAGGCAGTGTAGAATTATGGGAAGAGCACTGAATTTGGAGTCAGGAAAACCTATCTCAAATACCTCCTAGCTGTGTGCTGTTTAGGAACTAATTGAACCTTTCTGGTTTCCTCATTTGTAAAATGAGGGAGTTGGATTCAGTGACTTCCAGGGTTTCTTCCAGCTCTAAATCTCTGATTCTTCTTTCGCTTACTCCCAGCCCCAAAATATTACCCCTCCCTGTTTTCTAGCCTCAGTTTCTCCTGTAGCCATTCCTCTTACTCTACCCTGGACAGAGCTGAAGAACCAGTGGAACAGTCCTTCTAATCTCAAAAACATAACACATTTCAATTGGAGGGAGAGAGGCTGAGAATCTCTCTCCTTTTTTTTCCTTTTCTACTAGAAAAAGTAAAAGACAAAAAGAAACTAGAATTCAATGTGAAAAGAATGGGGGAAATGCATTTCACATGTTTCAGTGCTTCTTTCCTCTTTTTTCACAAAAGAAGTTTTTTATTGATTTCTCAAGTGTGTGAAGAAAATCTCATTTGGAAATTCAACAAACAACATCCTTGGCACTAATATCTAGCACTAAATGATGAAAATAGGATTTTATAACACATAATAACTTCAAAATGAACAAGCTTTTTCAATGCTGACACTCTTTAAGATCATTTTTCTTTAAGATTATAAATTAACTGAAAATTCCATTTATTTCATAAAGTAGGTAGCAAATAAAAGTGTAATTTGTTTATTTGTTTTGTTTTGGCTTTTTACATTGATTTTCTTTTGTTTTGTTTTTGTTATGTTATAATGGAGATTCTTTTCCTTTTTTAATTGTTTTATTTATTTTTAGTTTTCAACATTTACTTCCATAAGTTTTAAATTTATCCCCCTCCCTCCCCAAGACGGCATGCAATCTGATATATGTTCTACATATACACTCCTATTAAACATATTTTCACATTAGTCATGTTGTATAGAAGAATTTTAATGAATGGGAGAAACCGTGAGAAAGAAAAGAACAAAACAAAAAGGAAATAGTCTCCTTTGCTCTGCATTCAGACTCCATAGCTCTTTGTCTGGATGGATTGCATTTTCCATCATGAGTACCTTGGAATTGTTTTAGGCCTTTGCATCGCTGAGAAGGGCCAAGTCTATCAAAATCAGTCATCACAGACTGTGGCTGTTACTTGTTCTGGTTCTGCTCACTTCACTCAGCATCAGTTCATATAAATCCTTCAGGTTTTTCTGAAGTCCACCTATTCATCATTTCTTATAGAATAATTGTATTCCATTACATTTATATACCACAACTTGTTCAGCCATTCCCCAAATGATGGGCATCCCCTCAATTTCCAGTTCTTGGCCACCACAAAGAGCTGCTATAAATATTTTTTGTACATGTGGGTCCTTTTCCTATTTTTAAGTTCTCTTTGGAATACAGCCCTAGAAGGGCTATTGCTAGGTCAAAGGGTATGCTTCTGTGCTTCTTTCTGGGGCATCTAGGAGGCACAGTAGAAAAGAGAGCTGGGCCAGGGGTCAGGAAGGCCTGAATTCAAATTCAGTCTCAGACACTAACTGCCCAGAGCAAACTGCCCTGCTTGCCTTAGTTTCCTCATCTGTAAAATGAGAAGGAAATGGTAAACTAGTCTAGAACCTTTGTTAGGAAAACCCCAAATGGGATCGCAAAAAGTCAGATGCTATTACAACAACTGAACAACAGAAAGTACTTCTTTTTGCCTCCATCCCCACCCTATTCCAATCTTCCATAATCCTCCCTTCTCAAAATCATTTTTAGTGAAGTTGGAGAGGAGGCAAGATGTAGATTAATTATTCCTATGCCAGATCTCCTGGGCTTCCTTCACTTTAACCATTACTCCTACTTGGGAGCACAAACAACATAGTCTTTCCTTGGCCAGCCTTCCCTTTTAGGCTGACCCACTGGGTTATTCTCCCATCTCCTCTTACGTCAGATATTTGAACAGCCTGTCTGCTCTCACTCCCTTGTTCCTACTTCTTTCTCCAAATCTGAACACTCATCCCCTGCCTCATATTCAGGGCAATAGGGTGTTTCCACCCAGAGGAGTGGAATGTTTTTCCCAGGCGGTTACTCCAATGGCAAATCCATGTCTTTAGCATAGAGGATGGAACGATATATATATATGTAATCAAAAAAGTAAATAATAATACAAAGGGTCCGTTACCCAGGGTTTTCTGCATGACTACAGAAAATTGGGGGAAAAACAATAGCTCTCAGGCTCAGTGGAGGGAAATGAGCCCACACATTAGAGAGAGGAAGACAGGACAGGGAACCAACTCATGGAACAGGGAGGAAGCCAACTCAAACAGGAGGGGGCTTTGTGCCTGCTTAGAAGGTCAGGGCCCTCCAGCTGGGCTGGAGCCAGACAAGGGCATTTCAGAGATGAAGTTCAGTTGTACATAGTTCAGCCCTGCCTCCATGGGCCTCCCTCTCTCTTGCCTGACACCTTACAAACCCCTGTTGCCAACAGATTCTCTGGCACATACTGATTCATGGCAGGGGTGATGATGGTGACAGTGTTGCCCAGAGACATTGAGGGAAGAGGGGATAAAGGTAGGATTCTAAAGCAAAGAAGGCCAAAAACGATCTTTTTTTAACAGTCAATTCTCTTTAAAAGAAAACTGAATTCTCCCACAGATTACTGGGGGATTGGTTCGATTGTGTCCCTTTCAACTGGTCATAGAGATATCATAAAGACATATGCTACATGGGAAAGAATTACCTAAAGAAAAGCAACTCCCTAGGAGAGTTTGGAAGGCTGGGGCCAAGTCACTCTTTATATTTTTTCCTCTCTGTGGCTTTGCTCAGTGGAAGGAAAGGATGATAAGTTTGGAGCTCCAAAAAGCTCTGTTCTTATCTAAGAAGCTAGATCATTAAAGTCCATTTGCCAATGAGGCTTCAGGGAAATTCAACAGAATTAAGAATATCACAAATAATACTCTCCACATCCTGGTTCAAATATTCTCCCATAAAGGTGGCATAAGTATCATTGTCTCTGTTTTACCAATGAGGAAACTGAGGCTCAGAGAGAGGGTTTAAATGACTTTTCCATTTAGGAAGTGTCAGAATCAAGACTCAAACCTAGGGCAGAAGTTTTGGTGTGGCTTAGGAATAACCGGAAGCCAAAATAGGCTCTCAGTGCTTTTTCCTGTTTGGTATTCTTTCACCAGTAACAAGCCTGCTCTGTATCCAGAACAGCCCTAAATGCTGTGAGAGATGAAGAAATACAAAAGATGGTCTTTTGTCTAAAGGAACTTATGATCTATTAGGGAAACTACACAAGTAAGAGACAGATAATAACTCTGGGAATTTCCTCAGCCTGAGATCATGTGTGAAGGAAACAAATGAAGGAGAAATGTCAATAGATGTTGCTCTAGACTTAACTCCATTATTACTCCTCCAGGAAGTCTTCCCTGACCTCTAAAAAGTCATCCCAATTCTGTCCATTATTATTAGTGTTCCAACCCCCAAATTACCTCCTAATAAGCTGTGTTCCCAGTAGAACATAAATTCCTTGGAGGTTAGGGATTGTTGTCTGTATCCTCAGGGCTTGCAACAATCCCTTTTGCCTTGCAGACACTTAATAAATGCTAGGTGGACTAAGCACCTTCTCTTATCTCCATTCATTCAATAAGTTCTATATCAGAAACTGATATTTTATCAGTGAAAATAACAACAAAGAAGAACCACAGGACCTTTCCATGCAACTTGTAGCTGAAATCTCCCATATATGTCGTCTTTCTATTAGAATGTGAGCTTCCTGAAATCAGGGTTTGTCTTTTCTAGTTGGATCTTAAGTGCTCTGTACACAGTAAGTGCACAATAAGTGATTCATTCATTCACTTAATGAATCTATTCCTCAAACCATGATAATAGAGCACTCACTTGATGCCAAGCTATCTGCCACATGCCATGAGGATAGATTGATTGTTGTGGTTTAGCCTTCCTTAAAAGGAGGACCAAGGACATCAGTAGGGTGATGGCTTGGCTTGCAAGTGAATTGGATTTAAGTGAGGGAGACCTATGCAGAGTCATCAGCCTTACTTTCTCCTCCAGTTATCAGACTCTAGTGACAAGACACGAGTCAGGACAACTGGAGATAGAACCTGACATAGAGGGAGACGCTGGCTTTGTTCAACTAAGGTCTTTCCCAGGTCTCAGCTTTTCTGAAGCAACACCCATTAAGTAATTAAAGGTTAGTAAGAATTGAGGCGAAAAAATGGCCTCATTTGCCTTCATAAAAGAGTTGGTCTGGGTGGGGAGGACTGATTGAATAAATATACATTGTCTCTACCCTCAAAATATTCTCCAGGGTGGTAAAGAAAGGCAGCATGTGTGTAAACAAAACCCACAAGAATGACACCTACAGTTAGATCTAACTAGTGGCAGATGTCCAGAGAGCTACACTAATAGGTGTCCAGGGAATCTAGGAAGCATTCAAATGACCAGTCCTGGTGGGGAGAAAGAGGAAGGAAGGGGGAGAGGATGACATTTTGGGAAGGTTCCATGGAGAAAATGAGTTGTAAGGAAAGCTTGGCGGGAGGTAGGGGATGTGGCTTGGCAAAGGAGTGGGAAAAGGACATTCCAGGCTGGGGAGAATAGTTTAGGCAAAGGCAAGGAGGTAATGAGCAAATTATTTTATGCTATTATATGCACCACCTCTGGGACACAGAGGGAGGTCAAGACTGGACTAAGGATGCTTTCTGGGAGCTGAGGATTGTTGTTGTCAATTTTCTTCTATGAAGAAGAAATAACTAATGAAGGGAGATGAATTTTCCAAAGCCAAGAGGCTGATTTCATCTTAATTTCTAGCTAGAGGCGGAAAGAGTGAAACAGGATTACACCTCAGAATGCTTCACTGATTGTTCCATGTGGTAAAAGTGGGTGTTGAGTGTTTTTGGCCTGGGGTTTTCTGGCTGTCTGGCTCCCCTACCTCTCACCCCTTAACCCTAGCATAAGCATATTTTAAGTGCTATTAGACTCTGATACCACTTGGGGAGCTAGAAAGTCATCCTAGAGCAATGGTTCTGATAACTCAGCATTGAGTACCCATGTGATGTTCAGGAAGGCATTTAACCTCAGTTTCCTCATCCATCAGTGAAGAAGTTGTATCACATGGCTTCGCAGCTCTACATTTATGATTCCATGATGTCAGTCTAACCATTCAGTTTGCTCTTCTCCTCATATCTCAGTTCCTCAGTGTCTATCCTGCACCTCAGTTACCTTGTAATTATAGTCATTTCTCATGTTTTAATTCATCAGTTGCTATGTTTCTTGCCCCTCAACTTTCCGTTATTCCTAACTGAACATCCTCATCCTGAGTGGGCTCCACCATCTAATTTCTCCCCTGTTCTAGGGCTGCTGGGCATCTTTGAAGAATTCCATGACATCACACTGATTTCATGAATTCATGACCCACATTCTCAACAATTTCCATTGTCTCCTCCACTCTAGTGGAAGTCTTCATTATCATCTACCTGGATTACTGCAATATTCCCCTTACAGGTTTTTCTGTCTCCACTCTTCTGTCTCCACTCTCATTCCCATCCCTTACCTTAATGCTTTATCTTATATCAATCTTATCATTTTATTTCTCTGTTAAAAGGAACTTCTGTGGTTCCCTATTGCCTCCCCAGTAAAATTCAAGTTCCTGTACTTGGTCTTCAAGGCCCTCCACAAGGTAATAAAAGTACCACGGTAACTTTATGTGTTTATCTCTACTTATGTCCCTAAATATGCTACACTCTAGAAAAAATAAATTACTTTGTTGTCCCCTTGCCCCAACCCCTCCCCCCAAACACTACTTCCATGCTTTTCCTTACTCCATTCCCTAAATCTAGGCAACCCTCTTTCTCTCTTTGATTTTTCATTCCTATCCATCAATTAAAAACTACCTCAAGGTCATCTCCTTTATGAAGTCTTTACACGTCCCCCCAATTTGCAACAACCTTCCCACCAGACTTCACGGTGCACTTTGCTTGGCAACTTATCCAAAGCGCTTATCAAAATCACAGAACCTCAGAAGTGGAAAATGGACCTCAGGGTCCATTTAGTCCCTTTCATAAACAAAAATAAGCTCAACAATATCATATAAATGACAAGCAATCAACTGGTGTATTCTTTTTTTTTTTTTTTTGCTTTTTGGAAGGCAGTTGGGGTTAAGTGACTTGCCCAAGGTCACACAGCTAGTTTTTTGTGTTAAGTGTCTGAGGCCGGATTTGAACTCAGGTACTCCTGACTCCCGGGCCGGTGCTCTATTCACTGCGCCACCTAGCCACCCCAAACTGGTGTATTCTTGAAGACCACCAACAAGGGTGAAATGCACTACATTTGTCAGCAGGCAGATGATTCCTCCACTTTGGGTTAGCTCTCATTGTCAAGAGGCTTTTCCTGACACAAAGTCCAAATTCTCCTCTTTGCAAATTCTACCCATGATTCCTCATCCTCTGGGACTAAGCAAAATCCTACTTTCATGTGATAAACCTTGAAATGCTTGAAATCAACTAATACATGTACACAACCTTCTTTTCTTCAGTCTAAATATACCCAGTTCATTCAACTGATCTGTATAGGGGATGATCTTATGATCCTTCACTATCTGGTTACCCTCCTATCTATGCTTTCCAGCTTGTCTCCACTAGAATGTCTTTGTGAAAAACCTCCTACAGTCATTTCTGTCTGTCCTGTTGGTCTAGGCATTCAACCATTCTCGATCCATCTAATTATATTATTGTGTTATCTAACTCAGTAGCTAGGTGGCACAGTGGAGAGAACACTAGGCCTGAAATCAATAAAAACTTATCTTTCTGAGTTCAAATCTGACCTCAGATACTTCCTAGGTAAGTTAAATGACTTAGGGAGGTCACTTAACCTTGTTTGCCTCAGTTTCCTCATCTGTGAAATGACCTGGAGAAGGAAATGGCAAACCAATCCAGTATCTTTGCTAAGAAAACCCCAAAAGGGGTCACAAAGAATTGGACTGAACAAAATTATTTAATCAGTTGTCTAACTCATGTTTCTTCATCTTTTCAATAAGAATAGCATACAAGATGTTGGTGTTTCCCCTAGCCCCACCACAACCCCCAAGACCAAACAGAAATCAGAGGATGACAGATTTCAAATGGGAAGGGACTGCAGAGGTCATCTAATTCAATGCCTGCATTTTATTGAGTCATTTTTCAATCATATTGAACTCTTATGGCCACATTTGGGTTTTTTTTTTGGCAGAGATACTGCAGTGGTTTGACATTTCCTTATCCAACTTAATTTTATAGATGAGGAGCTGAGGCAAACAGAGTTAAGTGACTTATCCAGGGTCATAAAACTGCTAAGTGATTGAGGTCAGATCTGAACCCAGGTCAGTCTCTATCCACTGTACCACCTAGGTGCCCTATTTTACAGATGTGAGAATAGAGGGTCAGAGACGTTAAATGATTGTGCCTGTGTTAACACAGACTAGGTAACCGGTAATGGTGTTGAATCAAGCTCTCTGATTTCAAATCCAACCTACTTCCAATAGTACTTTTGCTTCTATCCAAGAGGGATAAAGGAGGGAACCAATTTCTTCATTTTAAAGATAGGGAAACCAAAATTAAGAGAATGTAATGAACTTGCCTAAGGTTGTGTTAGTAGCAGTCAAGATTCAAACTCAGGTCCTCTGACTCTAAATACAGCATTACTTTACACCAGGGGTTCTTAAACCAGAAGTCTAGGAACTTTAAAAAATGAATAACTATTTTAATTTCTGGGGTTCCCTATTGCCTCCCCAGTAAAGTTCAAGTTCCTGTACTTGGTCCTCAAGGCCCTCCACAAGGTGATAAAAGTACCATCTCCCTAAATTTATGTTTTCTTTGTATTCTTTGTATTCTTTTGTGTTTTATTGCTTGCATTTAAAACCATTATTCTAAAATTCCATAGACTTCACCAGACTGCCAAAGGTGTCCATGACATAAAAAAAGTTGAGAACTCCTGCTACAGATCAACTACCTAGCTCCTTTTAGTTCATACACATGTACATCAAGGCCGATGTTCATAGATGCCTTGATATTTGCTCCCCAGAGGGAAAGAGATCTCTGTATCTATCAGTATAATGCTCCTTGGGAAGATATAGCACATTTTTTTTTTGCAATGTCTTGCAAACATCTCTGTAAAAACAGCTAATGCTTTTCCAGCAAACTTGATATTATCAGAAACCTGGGGCTGCTCCAGGTCTATCCCCTCCTAGAGAGAGTTCATTGGGAGAATAATCTTTTGCACATTTCTAGAGTCCACAAAGGGTGCAGAATGCCCGGGACAGAGCAACACTGTTCAGATTGTTGATTGGGTCAAATGGTCCTCTCCTCTACCCTTGACATTAACCCTGGGTGGGGAGAATAAAAGGGGAGGGGGTGGGAGCGGGAGTCTCAAGTTCAAAAATAAATCCTTCTATAACTAAGCTATCCAGCATAATGCCTTCTGGCAAGTTAGCTGGGTATTGAAACAAATTAAAGTAATATTGGAAGACATTTGTATAGATATTTCTGAAATCAGTGATTCTACTTCCTTTTGACTGATACATCTTGGAGAATTCTGTATTTACCAAGCATATTCCATCCACCCTGACTAGTCACTATGATTTCATACTTTTGTTGCCTACGTGGCTGAAATGCATTCTTAATAAGCAAATACAAGAAAAAGTATCCAAATGTGGGACCACCACATTGTTCTTGAAATGATTTGGGTTTTGAGGGAATAGTGATTCTTTCCTTCTGGGCTGGGGGCATTGTGTTACATACATGCAAAGAAGGTTGTATTTAGATAGAGTATAGGTATTTACCATCCACCATTGTAACCTCAGGGAAATCGTTTAACTTCTCTATATAATCTCTCTCAGAAATTTGGTGAATTGAATTGAACTTCCTGTTGTTATACATTTATAAACCCTTTATAATGCTATCTTTTATTAGTCAACTAGATTTTTAGCTCTTTGATGGCTGGAATCACATCTTGTACTGTGTATGCTACCGCAGTGCCTAGCTCATAAATACTTTTTGATTAGTTGGATACAGTAGGAATGGATAAGAGGACCTCTCAGTTCCCTTACAAGGATAAAGACTCTGTGGTACTCTGACATCTTAAAAGTTTCATCTATCCTTTTTCTTCTTTTCCCACCATCACCTCTCTGCCCTCCCCCCCCCCTCCCCGACCTGGCTCCAAGCCTATTTTTTGTGTATTTATTTAGAAGCAAAGGACATTTGATGCCTGATGAATCCAACATCCAACAGATGTTAAGAAAAGCAGGAGAGGGAAGTGTTGTGGTCTTCTCCAGGACAACTTGTCTCATCTCAGATTTTCTGAAGAAGTCTCTCACGTCTGGTCATGGAGAAATTTACCTCCCAGGCTCATGCAGCCAGCCAACAGACCAAGGAAACAAGGAAAAGATATTCATCTTTTCTGAGAAGAAAGACAGCGCTTGGCTTACCGGGGCTTACTGGTCTCCAAAGATAATTCATTCCATTCCTGTGCACTTTTGACTTGCTCATGGCCTAGCCTCAGGAGAGCCATGCATGACCAAGGGGCCAGAGAAGGAAGCAACAGCTTGGGTCTGGAATATCTTGGCTGGGGTCTGAGTGATGACCTCAGACCCTGCAGACCCGCCAGCTTGCACCTGAGTATACAGTTTCCAGGGGAAATGGGTTCTCCATGGAGGAGCTATAGCTCTGGCCAACAGGGTCCCTGTGACATCACCCCACCTGGTACAAATTGAGTGAAAACACACAAGTACATGCACATATATATACACACTCTGATAACAGTAGAGAAACTATAAAATTTAGCCCTCCTGGTCCCCCTACTTACCCTTTCCCTAGTCAGTTCCACTTTTTTGCTTACCCAACATAATCAAATACACATATGTAAAAGTGCAGGATCAACTTAAGTTTACTCTAGATCACCAAAGATAACTATTCATTGGAAACCAAGTCAGGACCTGGCTAAGAAACCACCAAACATCAAAAAGGGATAAAAATGTGCACTCTCTCTCTCTCTCTCTCTCTCTCTCTCTCTCTCTCTCTCTCTCTCTCTCTCTCTCTCTCTCTCTTTTTCATTTTTACCACTCCACCTTCTCCTCTCTCCATGCTTTCAGTTATATCTCAACCCAGACAGAATGCTTGCACTCTGGATTAAATAATCCTCCCTCTCCAAAGGTGAGATGCCCTTACTTTTCTCCCTTGATTACTTTTGGAAAAGGGGGGAAACCAAAGGAATAAACCGAATTCAAGATGAAAGTTAGTGGTGGAGTTATGATGCCACTGATTGAGTGGGGTCCATGGTGCTGATTCCCCAGTGTGGTAATCCTTCACAATTTAAGGATGGGTACTGGGGAAGATTGTAGTTCAGTAATTCCTTGTAGAGAGTCAGAATTTTGTGAATAAGGGCAAAACCAGTCAATATATATATGGGGTGTGGAACTAGGGGGTCAGAGATGATAAGTAGCATATAAAAAATTGGCTCAAAACCAGGAATCACAAAAAAGCTCAAAGGGTCTAAGAAGAAGCAAATTGTACAGTAGTTCGGGAACAAAGTGTCAAGCTTGCTAAATAGTTTTCTCAATCTGCTGGATCCCTGTTCTGCGACTATTCCTGCTGTCTTAGTCCCCCTTATTTCACCTTAATGGGAGAGCTTAGAACAGTGATACCCTCACTGGCAAACATTAGACAGCTTCTCTCAATCACCTCTCTATTATTTTGTTTTGCAATTATTTTTGTAAGTCATATCCCATCCATAACTACATTGTAAATTCTAAGAGATCAGGGACCATATTTTTTTTCACAACTCTATTGCTCTTAGTTCTTAACAGCATGCTCTACAAAAGTAATTCAGTTCAGTACTATACAGGGTTAGCTACATTTTTCTGTCATATCCTCCTTCTTCCCTGTATACTCACTGGTCCAGAAATTAGCATGAGAACACTTCTTGCTCCCCATTCTTTCTATGCTGCTTCACTCTGAAACCTTTCCTCCTTTGAGGAACTCAGGCTCCAAATGTATCTCGCACTACAGATCCTGGTGGCTGTTATCCTTTCTCAATGAATTCAAACCCTGCCTCAGTCTCCCTCTCCACCCCAGATCCTTCCCCTTATTGGGCATTTCAACATACATAGCAATGTTCTTTTGAATGCCCAAACTTCTCAGCTCCTCAGTCTACTCATCACTCGTGCATCAGCTATAGATATGGGTGGTCACATCAACAACATGTAGAATGCTATCCCCCACAAGAATTCCACATCCACACTGAAATTCCTTTATTTGATTACAATCTCCTATTAATCTCTCTCTATATATACTTTATCTTAAACCTATTATTTGTCCTCTGTAATCGGTTACCACTATACCCTTCAGTATTTTACTGGATGATCACCCCTGTTCTGGAAATACTCTTCTTCCTCTCCAATGACTTAACACTTTATCTATATTCTTCTCTTCTCATGAATTCCATGTTCCTTGTCTTAGCATCACTCACTCTTCATTATACCGAATGATTCTCACCAGGAGTCTCTTTTGTTCTTAGTCACACGCTACGGAATGTAGATGGAGAAAGGCAAACAATAATTACGATGCTTGGGTCTACTGTAGATTTATTATATCTCATCTCATTTGGGCCCTCACTACAGCAAGGCAAGTATTCTATTTCTCCCTAATTGATTCTCTATCCCATTCTCTACAATAGCTCCTCTCAACCTTTTCTTATTTCCTTAAGCTTTCCACACCTCCCATTTCCCCATTATCTCAAATTAGAACAGCCCAACTCATTCTTACACACACACACACACACACACACACACACACACACACACACACAAGTCTTTGGATGAGCTCTATAAAATAGATACTGTGTGTCCCAGGATGCATTCCCTCCCCCTTCTACTTCTCAGAATCTTTATGTGCCTTCAAGATGTAATTCAAATGTCATTTTCTACTTTGGGTCTTTTCTGATTCCCCAGACGCTGTGAATCCTCTCCCCAAACTAACTTGCCTTCATTTTACATATTTATTATTAATATACACATGGGAACATATCTCCCCTGTTAGTATGTATGCTTCTTGAGGCTGAGGGCATAAATTGTTTTTACTTTTTTCATTGTATCCTTAGCACTTAGCGAGGTACCTGGGCCATAATAGGTATTTAGTAAATGCTTATAGTTGCTTGGCTGTTTGGCCCTAGCATCCTCATCTACTGGAAATCTATAAAAGTAAGGTGGTGGTAATCTCTGGGACAACCAGTTCTTGGGGTATCACCCCTTGTCTTTTCCTGTGAACTTTCTTTTAAAGTGCAGCAAAGCAGGAGAAAAGGGGCTTCTCACTCCCTGTCCTCACAACCAGAGGAGGCATTAGTTACTTACACAGAACCACACAGCAGTAGGAGACACTTGCATTTGGTCCTAGAGAGAAGTTAAAGGACAGAATTTCCTCTCAAGACCCATCATATCAATTGAGGATTCTTCAATCACCCCTATTTGTACATGTATGCATTCATGAATGTATGTACATGTATGCATGCACATGTGTATATAAGCTTGTAATTAAACTTTCCATTTTATGCAAAGATTTGGAGAAAAATCATATTCAGAAAATAGAAACTGAATACTCCAGGAAGATCATAACTTGAATTTATGAAGATATCATTCCCTCTCCACCCATCTGTAGATGGCTAAAAAGAGATCTAGAAATGTAGGAAGCACACATGGACATGAAGACATAGTATTCTTTGTAGAAAAGGTGTCATGAGGGTGAGGCTGAAGTCTAGCCAAAAACAAAAATGTGTAGCTTTCTTTTTATCTCGAGTTGCTAGAAGTTTCCTTTACTTCAATACCCAGACTTCCACCTGATCCAGGTATTATAGCTCCTAGGAGTACATAGAAAAATGGAAACCCTTGCCACAAACAAGTGTAATCAAGCAAAACAGGCTCTCTCACTGACAAGATCCAAAAATTTTTGTTTCCTTCCATACTGTTTCCATCTCCTCTCTGACAAAAGGGTGGGTAACATATTTCATTATCAGTACTCTGGAATCAGGGATGGTTATGTATGCTTCTTAAGTATTTCAAGGTTGTTCATATATCCAGGGGTATTGTTACTGTATAAATCATTCTTTGACTTCTGCGCATATCACTCTATATCAGTTCATTCAAGTCTTCCCAGGTTTCTCTGAAACCACGTCATTCATCATTCATTAAAGTACAATAGTTTTACATTGTATTCATGGATCAAAATTTGTTTAGTCATTCCCCAAATGAAGTTGCTACTTTTTTGCCACCACAAAATATCTAAGTATTTCTGTATATATATGGATCTTCTTCTTCTTTCTTTGTCATGTGGGTCTAGTAGTTGTATTTCTAGGTCAAAGTTTATGGATAGTTTAGTGACTTTCAAGGCATAGTCACAAATTTCTTTCCAAATGGCTAGATGGATTTACAGTTTATCATTTGGCATTTTCTTTTTTGATCATCTTTGTTGATCTGATGGATACAAGGTGGAATTTGAATTGCTTTAACTTGCCTTTCTTCAGTGGTTGGTGATTTAGAGCATTTTTTCTTATGGACAGCTTGGATTTTTTTCTCTGAAAACTGTGTGTTCATATCCTTTCACCATTATCAATTGGAAATGGCTATTAATTTGATAAATTTGTACCAATATATCACATATCTTAGAAATGAGACCTTGATAAGAGAAATGTGCTGCAAATAATTTTCTCTCAATTGTTTCCAGTCCAATCTTAATTCTAATGGTTTTATTTGCGAATCCTAAACTATTTTATATAATCAAAGTTGCTAAAATGGAATAGGGATAAAATGAGACATTGTCATTACCGCTGCCATGTGACTGAGGAGGTATGACATTTTCTTGCCTACATATCTTTAAGAATAAGAGAGCACCAATTCATCCAGATTAAGAAAGTCATTGTTGAATATGGAAGCAGGTTGGATAGCTGCAGTATGTGGAGTGATTATCTGAGAATAAGGAGTGTCAGAGGAAATCTTAGAAGATCAAAATACAATTTGTTCCCTTATTTTTGGGAAGAACTGGAGCAAAAAGTGGGGTGGTGGCAGCATGTGGACTTACTTTGAATTTCACTAGCTCCTAGGTTCTTACAAGCAAGAGAAGAAAAGGGTTGGGGTGGGAGATATGCCAAACACTCCCAGTGTCAGGCATGATTCCATGATGTAAGCAATTATTTATGATAGTTTACACGGCCCAAAAGGTTTTGTAAAATGACCACAAGCTTTCTTTAAAGGATTGCACTCAGGGTAGAATTAAACAAATCACAATCCAGTCCTGGTTCTGTCATCTCCTATATTTATCACTATTTTACTAGTAGTAGCATTGTTGAATAGTCTTCACTAAAGGCTTGGACTTAATCATGGCAAGGAATTGATTAACTTTAACTTTAAGAACTCTGAGTTCTTAAAGGCTACACCAACAGAGTACAAATTCTGGCATTTTGGAAGATTTCAAGTTCAAATTCATTGATTGTATTAAAAGAAACAGCCAAATGAAGTTCATAGCAACTCATCACTAAAGGGTTAGAAACTAGACAATTGCTCATAGTAACTCACATAGACCATCTACTCTGTCACAGAAGGGTTGAAATTTTATTTTCTTGAAGAATAATTATATGAAATGGAGCAGTTGCTGCATAAAATATTAAAATGTTTTAAACCTTTGCTTTTTCTATGAAGTAAAGAAAGAAGGATAAGGGGGGAGAGGGATAATGGAAGGAAAGAAGGAAGGAAGGAAGGAAGGAAGGAAGGAAGAAAGGAAAGAAATAATACAAATAGAAGAATGGAAATTAACCACAAAACTACCTCCTGAAATGAATGCACATTGGATAAACAGTAACTAAAAAGGTTATGATAGGCATCAGTATGGATTGGAATAGCATAAATAGTGTAGTGGGAAGGGGAATTGATAAAACTAATGAAGAGCAGCAAATTCCAAAGGAGCAAAAGTTTGGACTGAAGCAGAATTTCCTCACTCTAAGGTTACTTCTGCCAAGTTCTCAACCAGGAGGGTGCTACTACCTTAGCAAGACTTCTGTGAAGTCAAATGAGGATGGCAAAGTCAAGTGAGTAGAACAGGTACATGGTAGAGGAAAGAATGAGTATTTACTAGGCGTTAGTGAAGTGATAGAGGGAGAGGGGAGGAAAATGAGGAGGAAATTGGGATTACACTTCTTTCACTACCCCAGTTCTGATCACCCCACACTGATCACACTCCTGTGCTCAATTATGCCCAAATCCAGATGATTATCCACCATTTTATAGGAAGAGGAGAAGAGAAGGTTGCAATGTTCCAGAAAAGTATGCCTTTTCTCAGAAATAGAGGAATGGAGTTTAAGCAAAAAAAAAGTTAAAAAGAAATGAAACATCACTCTCTTCACCCCCTTCACATATGCATTTAATGAAATAGCTTTCATGAGTCCATTGAGAAGGTAATAGATCTCATCGGGTGTTTGTCCATTTCTAAAATGGACAAAAGTTCTCTGCCATATCAATTTAACATCAAAAATGACAAGATGAACAATATCACCTCCCCAGTGAATAGACTGAAGCAGGGATTCAACTTAGACAATTTCTTGGTTGCTGGCTGTTAGATACTCTAATGGATCACAAAGGTGGCCACTTCCCTTTAAAGATTTTTTTAATGGAAAGATTTGAATTTGCCTGGACGCTCCTTACTCTGGGTTTGGGAAGTGACCAAATAGCTTTTCAAGATCCCTTCCAATCTGAATGTTTCATGATTTTGCATCTGTGATCAGCTAAGAATGAAGGGAGAAAAAAAATAGGATCTTGATAATGCCAGCCCAGGACAGAGCAATAAAGACAAGCAACAGAGGAAAAGTATAAAATATTTCTTAACCCCACCTCCCCTAAAAATGAAGCTCCCTGGGTACTTTCTCAGTCACCACTGCACATTACACCCCTCTGCTTGTCCATGCAGGCAATACAGTTAACTTCTGATTATCTATAAAATTAAGGAGAGCAATGGTACCAATTATCCTAATAGCAGATAAGCCAAAAATCCCTTCCATCTGGCTTTGAAATATATCATATGATTTAGGGGTTGCTTCTTTACCTTCTTAATTATGCCTCATTGAGGCAAATTTTAACATTTGCTATGAATACTGATTCAGAATGCAATTCCTTTCTTAGTCAGCAGTACTCGAGTTCTTAAAGCAGCCAGTCAATTGGCTACTGTAATCACCCGAATCTCACTCGATAAGATAGACATGGTTTTCTGAGAAAAGTGGAAAACAGAGTTTAATGAACATTTTTAGTAATAATCCCACATCTAGACACATACATTCCTGCAAAGAATATGGACTTAGATAGCAAGGTATTTCTCATAAAACCTTGTTAGACTTACTTTGAAGAAAGTGTCCTGGTATATCAGCTGCAAGTTTCAAACAAAGGAGAGAAAGTAAGTAAGAAAAAGTAAGAGAAATCTCTATGTGACCAGGTCAGTAGTCTGGAAGAGACAGGGAAAGATGTGACTACTCAATCTGATGAGCAGAAAGGGAGAAAGAAAGATGGGACTACAAGAGAGCCAGAGAAAAGGCTGTGTCAGTATTGGTAAGACCACCAGCAGAGAGATGTGCATCATCCCTATGTGCTGCCTAAAACATTGTGAGTTTAGTTATATCACGTGCAATTATCTTTGCAGAGTCTTTATAAATGTTCCCTGAAGTTGGGAAGCAAAAATCATACTTTCCGTATGCTAAGTTCTATACTAGAACTGATTCCACTAGAGATATAATCCATTTGTTAAAGTATGGTCCTGTTTTCAAAGAAAAATGGACAACAAAAAACCATGAACTCAATTTACTCACATAGCAATTCCATGCCCTTATTTTTCTGATTGAAGCTAAAGGAAGGTACAGACTAAGTATGAATTATTATACTTCCATTCATGTAGCTAGATGGGAACTAGAAATCAAGGAATGATTCCATGTCAGGAGGCTTTTACTACATTCTTTGCAAACAACATCAATAGTGGTAGGAGGGGGCTGATAGTACTTCAAGCAAGAAGGAAATGCAACCTGCAAAAGAACCTTAATTACAGAAAAAACATGAAGTAGATCAACTATGTGTAAGATAATTGAAGGATATTTAGGTTTGTTTAGGCTTTTTCATTGGTTTGCTTAATACTCAACTGGACTAGCATGTGAACTATCACTTGGACGGCAACTACAATTTTCTAACATCTGGTTCTTTGAAGTCTCATGTTTGGCCCTGTTGTCTAAACAACCAAAGGGAATTATTATTCCATGCTACATGGACTTGGCAGTAGCAATAGAGCATAATAGGCCAGTGGCACTGATGGGAATTCTCCAATGGAAGAAATGTCAGATGAAACTTGATGGTGAGGTTGGCTAAACCTAACTAGGCATAAAGACACACATGGCCCCACAGATCAACTGGGGAGAACAAATTGGGATAACTCTAATAAAGCCTATTTCTTGCTAAAGTATTGAATTTTGTTGTCATCAAACCTTTGGATCATAGATTTAGAGTTGGAGTAGACCTTTAGGAGCCATCTGATTCAGTCCCCTAATTTTACAGATGAAGGAAATGAGGTCCAAAGTGGTTAAGTGATTTGATCAAGTTCGCACAGCTCATAAAAGGCAGACTTCAAATTTTTCACTCTGTTCACTGCACCATAATACCTCACTTCTCACTAAATCTCTTTTGTACAGTGATGCAATAATTGGTTCTTATGCTGATTCATCTTTGGACATCAGTTGCCCCATAAAGTCCTTTATTTTCCATGACACTTCTGCCCTCTTATTGATCAGGATTTGTTTGTAGCATGAAATTGGCTGCACTGAACCTTCTGTTCCATTTCCCAAACTGATGAAGCTTTAATCAGCATTCAGTCATAACCCGTGGGATCTAGGGTAAGGGTAGTGGGGAATGTTATCTGTTAGCAAGAATAAAAATCAATTAGTCAACAGCTGTTTATTGGTTGCCAGTCATGGATTGTAGCCTTCTGCCTAGAACTATGATTTAGTTCATATAGTCGAGAAGTCTACGACTAAGTTGTTGGAGCAAAATATACACTTGGAAAATCATGGTTAAAATCCTAATTCTGTTATTACTGTGTGACCCTAAGCAAGTCACTTGAGTATCTCTTTAGGCCTTATTTTTTTCTTGCATAAAATGATGGCATTGAACAAAATGATTGCTCAGGTCCCTTCCTGGACTACCCTTTATCACTTTATTATATACATACTCATAGCAACTAGCAACATGACAGTACTGGATTAGGCCATGTGTTGTCGAGTGCTAAACTGTGCCCCATTTGGCAGTTGGAAAAATGTAGGGCAACATTATGTTGGGAGCACTGTTTGCACAGTACAGATAATAAGGGGAAAAATAGATAAGGGAAGAGATTCATGCGGACTGGCATCAGGGATGGGTTCATGGGAAATGATGAATATGGTACAGATAATCAGAGAGAAAGGGAAGGACATTTCTAGCACTGGGGGACACATAATGTGTTAACAGAAGGTATTTGAACAGGTTCTTTTGAAGGAATATGAATAAATGAGGGTAGAAATTTCTATGAATTTTAAGTAGAAAGTAGAGATTGAGGATTTGGATTACTGAAGACTTCTCCAGGAGAGCTGTCTTCACTCAGGCCATTACCTTTACTGCCTCCTCACTGGAAAACTATGCTATGCTCCTGGAAACTGCCTGGGCTTTGATAGGCCATCTATTGTCTTGTTTTTTCTGGTTTCTAGTCCTCAATGGCACTCCCTGGACATCTCCAGTCTGATCATCTCCTCTCCCATCCTTTCAGCTTTCCATTTCCACTTTTATATTGCCTTTTCCTATTGGAATATAAGTTCATTGAAGTTAAGACCTGTCTAGTATGCTTTTATTTCTATCTTCCCTGGGTGGAACAGTGCTTAAAATGTAGGAAGCATGTAAAAATGTTCTATAATCCATCATTTATCCATCTACCTATCTACCTACCTATCTATCTTCCATCTATTCATCCATCTATCCATTTAGTCTACCATCTCTCTATTCATCTATCTATCATCTATCTATCTCCTATCTACCTATCTATCTATCTATCTATCTATCTATCTATCTATCTATCTGTCTGTCTGTCTGTCTGTCTGTCTGTCTGTCTGTTTATCTCTCATTTTTTCCCCAGTGTCCTGAACAACTTTGGAAAAAGCCTCTTTTTTTATGAAGTTGACAGTAAGAGAAGTGATTGTATATGCATCTAAATCCTGTTACTAGTCATCTACATTGGATAGTTTCATGATAGCAGCAAAGTTTGAATGTTTCTCACAAGCCCTATAGTAAAAATACCTGCCTTAGTGCATAGCCTACAGAGATGTCAGAGACCTTTCCACAAGACCATGGATGTGTGAGGACCTAGCCTCATACCAGTGGTCAAGATGGAGAAAGAAGTAGACTACTGAATATTTGCACACTTCTTAGTCTAGAATTTAAGGCTTCCAACATTCTGACTCCAAAGTATCATTACTACTTTATTTCCATTAGGACTCTGAAGACTCTATTTTCCAGCCAAAATGGATCATTTCCTATTAAACTGAGCCCAGTAAACTGTTTTCCATATCAATTCATTTGCATTATCCATCCTTTGTTTCTGGAATGAGTTCCCTCCTCATCTCCGTCTGTCAAAGTTCTAAAGTCCCAGTTTATCTGTTACCTCTCCTATATAAAGTCTTCCTTTATTTTCTCCCACTATGTGAAAGTGTCTTTTCCTGCCTTAAATTTCCTAGAACACTTTGTTAATGTTTTCCCTTTGCTGCCCGCCTTGGATTTTACTTATCTCTGTTCTTGATATATCCTGGTCCTCTAACCCAGTAAGAGCATAAGCATCTTGAGGACAAGAACTGAGTCATTTTTTTCTTTGCATACCAAGATCCTGGAGTGGTGCCAGGATGTGAAATCTAGGCATTTCTAGACTTTATAAACATGCAATGACCACATGACTAATATGGAAATATGTTTTGTATAACTGCACATATATAACCTATATCAAATTGCTTGCCTTATCAATGAGAGGGGATGACGAGAAGGGTGAAGAGAATTTGAAACTTAAAAAAATTTTTTAAATGAATGTTAAAATGGTTTTACATGTAATTGAAAAAATAAAATTAAAAATTAAAAAGAAAAGCTAAAGAAAATGTAATAAATTAAATTATTGATATGTTAAAAACAGATTTCTTAACAGGGAAATTCTTGCTTCTTTATTTTATAGAACCTCCTTTTTTTGGAGGGGGGAAGGTAGGGCAGTTGGAGTTAAGTGACTTGTCCAAGGTCACACAGCTAGTTTTTTGTGTGTGAGGTGTCTGAGGCCAGATTTGAACACAGGCCCTCTTGACTCCAGGGCCAGTGCTCTATTATTCACTGCAACACCTAGCCACCCCCTATTTTATAGAATCTTAAAATTTTTCTACAAATAAAAGTTTTTGGCAATTTCTCATTTATTACCACTTAGCTCTGAAATTAAGGAGACTAGGGACTTGATGGAAACAACAATAACTTTCTGCTATTTGTGGAGAAGGCAGGTTAGGTCAGCTGAATCTCAATCTGAAGGCATAAGGTAAGCATTTAGTTCAGTGCCTAGAACACAGTAAGTACTTAATTAAGTACTTATTAGTAGATAATTAACAGAAAAGAGAAGAGGTACTCATCAGAGAAGACACTCAACAGAAATCCTTTGATCAGACCTGAACAGCAAGCATTAGGTTGAATTGAATTGGAGTGAGTTGATTACTTACAAGCTTTGCAAGTCACCCAACAGTTCTGGGGACACCTCAGTTGTTACAGGAACAGATAGTTCTAAAATTCCTTCTCATTCCCAATAACATCCATTCTTTATATTTCCTCTTGGAAGAAGACAGGCAATAGTACTTCCAGCCTTCTAAGAACTAAGTAAAATTCTTGGAAACTGTTTCTACATTATCTGCCAGAACATCAGTGCTAAAATGGCAATCCATCTCCCATAGCTATTAAGTTGAAAGAAAACTTGAAGTCTCCTCTTAAAAAAACTCAAAGCAAACAAACAGACCCAGATTTGAACTTTTGGATCATCAGTAAACTATCTCAGGCATAGATTCAAAGTTATATATTTTTCCCCCAAATCAATAATAATGCTTGAAAGTGATGGTGTGTATTTATAGAAGTGATTGGTGTTTGGACCTTGTTGTTCAAGAATGAACCATAGTATTCATATCATAACTTCTACTATTATCAATTCATCATCATTTCATCACTAAAAAAATCCCTTACCAGTTGCCTATACTTAGCTATACTAGGCACTATCCATAAGGACTCAAGTTACCAAAGTCCCTGACCAGAGGAGAGTTTAACATATTATTGTTTGTTGTTGTTGTTGTTTCAGTTGTTCAGCCAGGTGAAACTCTTTGTCACCCCAAGGACCATGGCATATCAGGCCCTTTTATCCTCCACTATCTCCCAAAGTCTGTTCAAGCTCATGTTCACTCTTCCTTGACAATATTTTTTCATCTCATTCTCTGCTATCCCCTTCTCCTTTTGCCCTCAGTCTTTCCCAATATCAGGGTCTTTTCCAATGAATCCCATCTTCTCATTGTGTGGTCAAAGTATTTAACCTTCAGCTTCAGTGTTTGTCTTTCCAATGAATAGTCTGTGTTCATTTCTCTAAGTGTTGACTGATTTGATCTCCTTGCTGTCCAAGAGACTCTCAAAAGCCTTCTCCAACATCACAATTTGAAAGTGTCAGTTCTATGATGCTTAGCTTTCCTTATAGTCTGACTGTCACAATCATACATTGCTACTGGGGAAACCATGATTTTGACTATAAATATGGACCTTTGTCATCAAGGTTAAAAGTCTGCTTTTTAGTATGCTATACTGATTTTGCCAGACTTCTCCTACTAAGGAACAAGCATCTAGACAAATTCATATGAATGTACAATAATGTATAAACAAAAAGTTGGCTGTTAAGCTCATTATACACTAACACAATGTTATACCTGAAGTTTATGGACCAGTTTATAGCTATTAGTTATCAACCAATTATATTAAATTTGATAATACATTTTTAAAATTTTTTTAAATTTTAATTTCTTTTCTTGATTACATCATTCATTTCCAGTTTTGAGTTACAAATTTTCTCCCCTTCTTTCCCCTACCGCCAAGCCCAAAACAGTGATCCCACCATAAAGCCCCTCCCACAATCTGTTCCCTTTTATG
>CM053600.1:154052121-154070215 GCA_028646575.1 Pseudocheirus occidentalis | reverse complement strand
CTGGAAGGACAACCAATTCAATACAGGCTGTGTAGGTGTGATTATACAGAACATCTTCATAGTGGACATATTGTGACAGTGATCATATGTCCCTCCTTCCTATCCCTCCCCACCTTGTTCTGTTCTCTGCCCTGTCCCTGTCCCTGTCCCTTTCTTGAAGTGTGATCATTCAGCATCCCTCCCCCAGACCCTGCCCTCCCGTCTGTCATCTCGCCTTTCATCCACACGCCCCCTACTCTCTTGTGTGGCATGATACCCAGTTTAGAGTTCGTGCCATTTCTTCCCTAAACCAGATTCAATGAGAGTAATTGAAAATAAAGTTGTAACCGTTATCCCTTGCCTCTTCCACACAGGATGATTAACCCCATTTTGTCTCTCCCTGTCTCCTCTCATTCTAGTCCTCCCTTCATGTATTTATGCTTAATTTTGACTGTTAAGTGATTCTTGGTTATAGTCCTAGCTCCTTTGACTTCTAGAACATCATGTTCCCTGATTTCTGATCCTTTAATGTTGCCGCTGCCAAGTCCTGGCAATCCTGACTGTGACTCCTCAATATTTGAATGGTTTCTTTCTGGCCACTTGCAGTATTTTTTCCTTGACCCAGTAGTTGTGAAATTTGGCGATTGTGTTCCTTGGGATTTTTTATTTTGGAATCTCTTTCCTGATGTCATTGGTGGATTCTCACAACTCCTATTTTGCCCTCTGGTTTCAGAAAATCAGGGCAATAGCATTATTGATTTAGAAATGTAAGTTACCTTAGGAATCTCCTAGTCCAACCTCCCAATTTTACAGATGAGCAAACTGAGGTTCAGAAAGAGGTTAAGTGACTTGTCTCAGTTTATGTAGGTAGCAAGTGGCAGGAGACTTTGAATGCAAATACTCTGACCCTAAGTCCAGAACTCTTCACTGATGACAGATCACTTAATGAACATTAAAAATAACAACAATGGAATACTAGAGAATTTATATTAGAGATAAATGACTAAACAGAAGCTGGAGAATTAAAAAGGCCATGGCATTGCTATAACAGGTAAATTTAAAGTGAATTTACAAGTCAAGGCCTCTAACGCTGTGCTCCAACTCTTACCTCCTATCTAGGAAACCTTCTTAATGAGCTCCCAATTATCCCTCATCCCATTCCATCCTATCCTATCCCATCTTATCCTATACTATCCTACTCCATCCTATCCTATAAAATCCAATTTGTCTTCATTTGGGTTTGGTTTGTGTATCCATCCTACATGTGTCTGTGTTACCTACCATATAGGAGGTAGTAACCAAAATTCAGGTCTACCTGGTCAACTGTAAACACCACCCCCAATTCTTTATTTCCATCATAATTTATCTCCTCTGAGTAAGAACAGAAAGAGAAAGAGGAAAAAAATCAATTTGATAACAGTAGAGAATGTCTTTCCAGCTGTGTTCATCTGGTTAGGGTGAGAAAGAAGTCTGGGAAATGTTATGAGAAGTGGGAGACAGCTGGTTCCTGAAGGAGCCCTCTGCTTTGAGATCCAGGACTAATGAGCTAGACGTACAAGTATAGGCTAGCTTGGCCAGAAGCTAGATACCCATAGGCTTGATCAGAAGTAAAGATATACATGAGCCAGCTGCAGAGAAATTGGCTGAGAAAGACAGCAGAGTGAGGAAGGAAGGGTAGACAACATGAGAATGGTAACTGGGCAAGAATATGCCCTTGTTAGGAGAGGTGAAGAACAGTGCAGAGTAGCATCCAGTCAGAGAGCAGAAGTAAGTGCACTGATTGGGAAGTCAGATTACCTGGGTTCAAATCCCTCCTCTGCTACTTACCACCTGTGTGACCATGGGCAAGTGATTTCCTATCACCAACCTGCATCCTCAACTGTAAAATGAAAAAGCTAGACTGGATAATTGATTCCAGAGCCCCTTTCAGTCCTACATCTATGATCCTTTGATCCCAGTAGTTGAGACACATTATTTCTCTTTATCAATAATTAACTCCCTGAATATAAAATATGAGTCTTTGACATTTTCTTTCACTTTCTTTGGAGGGGGGAATTTGGGTTAAGTGACTTGCCCAAGGTCACACAGCTAGTAAGTGTTAAGTATCTGAGGTCAGATTTGAACTCAAGACCTCCTGATTCCAGGGCTGGTACTCTATTCACTGGGACATCTAGCCACCCAAATCTTTGACATTTTAAAGCAGGGGAGATGAGGAATTCATTCAGTGAGGCTTCTCTATCTTCATTTTTTTATAAAGCAGCAAGAATGGAATCCCTGATTATCCAAAGAAGAGAAAACTAGACTGGAGAGATCAACCCTAGTATTCTGGTCTGAAGATTACTTAGTGTCTAATATTAAGCAAGTCATTTGGTTTAAATTAAGCAAACTACTTTGCAAAAACTAGGACCTTTCTGCATCTTAGTTTTTGCACCTAACAAAATGGAGGAATGGAGGGATGTGATAGCCCAGAAAGATGCTGGTTAGGAATTAGAGCCATTGAGTTGAAGAAATCATTCAATCTTCCTGAACCTATGTTATTCACATATGAAATGAGAGAGTTGAAAAGGATGAACTCTGATAGAACATCCTGGCTTTAAATCCAAGATCATATTACTCAATAATGAGTGTGTTTCTAAGGTATTTGTCATTACTTCAATTTTATGAATCAAATATTGGTTTGATCCCATAATTGTACTTTTAAGAAAATCATGGTAGCTCCCAGTTCCTTCTCATGTCTACTTGAAATGCTCCAATATGTGTTTAAATTTTTCACTGAGGAATTAAAATGTATCTTCAAAATGGTCTCTATCAGTAACTGCCTTTAAACTGATCACACAGTACAAGGACTGAGACTGTTTATACATTGATCATAGTTTCTCTTTGGCTAACTTACTCCACTGACCTTCTTTCTCTGGCTTTTGCCCACCAACCTCATCTCAAAGAAAAGCATTTCCTATTTTTTTGTAAATAATTTGCTTGCTTCCAAGCATTTGCACAGCTCACCCTCCCTCTAAGAATGTCTTTCTGTTGTTCTCTACTCTTATCTGCCAAATAATGTTCCTATCACAGAAGTGGGAAAAGGACCCATATGCACAAAAGTATTTATTGCAGCTCTCTTTGTGGGGGCAAAAACCTGGAAATTTAGGGGATTCCCATCAATTAGGGAATGGCCAAACAAGTCATGGTATGAATGTAATGGAATACTATTGTGCTGCAAGAAATGGGAAGGAGACGGACTTCATAATTACCTGGAGAGACTTATATGAATTGATGCTGAGTGAGAAGAGCAGAACCAGGAAACATTTGTACACAGTCACAGATACATCATATGTGTGACGACCAACCTTGATAAACTGGACTCTTCTCAGCAATGCACAGTTAGAAGACAGCTCTACAAGTCTCAGGATGGAAGGAGATATCTACATTCAGAGAAAGATCCAGAAAGATCAGAGTTTAAATAGAGACTGAAGCAATTTACGTGCCATCATTCTTTTCATGTTTGGTTTTGATTCTTTTTTCCCATTGTTCATTCCATTGGTTACAACGCTTCTATACAACCAGACTATTGTACAATATGAAAGAGCTTGCAGATCCTATACGTGATTGTACGCCACCATTGGGGCTGGGGCTGGGGGGGGGAAGGAAGGGGAGAAAATCTGAAACTGAAGTGACTCTGGAACTGAATCTTGTAAACTAAAAGTAAACAAACAAGTTGATAAAAAATTATATATATAAGTTCCACATGGGCAGAAAAAAACAAATAATGTTCCTCATCTCATTTAAAAGTAATTCAGATAAGCTTCTTCCATGAAGCCTTCACAGATTAACTGCACTCCAGTCTAATGCCTTGAGTAACCCTGCCAACTTCTCATCCTCCAGTCTCCAGGACACCACCTGAGTCGCTTAGCACCTTCGTTCATGTTTACATTTTTATGCTGGACATGGGTATGTGCATACTTTTCAGCATTCTTTCTGCCTGTACTCTAAAAGGTTCTTAAAAGCAGGACTATGTGTTCTCCTTCCTCCGACACCATGTAAAACATAAGGAATAGGAGTATTCATATTCTAATTGGACAGAATTCTTACTCAAATTTGAAAAAAAAGGCCAAAATATTTATTATGAAGATTTACCTCATGAGGGTCTATAATATCTAATCAAAATTGGACATCTGTCTTATTTGTAAAGACTTTCAGGAAAGGAGAGCCCATAGCTCCACACTAGGAAAATTTTCCCAGTGTTTAACTGAAATTTTTCCTATTGGTTGGTTAGTTGGTTGGTTGGGTGGGTGGTTGGTTGGTTGGTTCCTGAACCAACCTCTCTCATCATATGCCATCCTCAAAAGTAACGGAGAAAACTCATAGAACTCTACAAAGTAGAATTATGAAGTGGGGGCATTCTTATAGCAGGGATTACATATGGGATATGTTACATTCATATACATTTTGGAGTACTGACATGTGGCCAGGCAGCTTAAAGGAAATATCAGACATGATCTTCCATATTCTTAAAGACCTTTATTAAGTCACTTCTTAGCCTTCTTTACTGCAATGAAAATTCATACTTGCTTCAGAAGAACAGTCTGGGGAACTCAAGGTTCCCAGGTTCATAACCTTACCTGAGATAAGTGTGTAGAGTCCAGATCCAGAGACCAAAGTCCTAACTTCTTGACTCTAAGTTTCCCCACAACAGTTTCTTTGGGTAGTAGATAGTGGTTCTTGGTGGGAATGAAGGCATTGCATCATCTGTCTCAGTCTGAGACTGAAAGCCCAGCCCCAAACCTTATGAAATCTGGGAAAGACTGAGGGTTGGGTCTGAGGTTTGGGAATCCATTCAGGTGCCTCTGTGCAACATGAATTGGAGCTTTTTGCTCATGTCTAGAGAGCCCACAACAAATCTCTATGCTCCCAGTCTCCCAGCCCCAAGCAGATATCTTTCTGCCAGGAAGTTTTAGATTAAATGCAAGTTAGTAGCTGTCCCAGTGTTTCTTCACTCTCTCTATTTCCCTCTCTTCTTTAAGTGGTTGTTTTAATTTCAAAAGATAAATAAACTCCAAGCCAAGAGTCCAGATCCTGTTTTTAATTTCTAGGAGCAGAAGAAAAAAAAAGCATCTGAAATCAGTAACAGACTTTTTTGTTTGTTTGCTTGTTTAATGTGTATGTAAGTCTATAGCTTTATAATACAAAAAAATATATTTCTGTCAGTCCTTTCCTCCCACTGACCTCACTAGATTCACTTGACTGCATATCCAAGGTATTATAATTCAAAAATAGCAAGCCTTCCCCTGCCCCACACATACACACTTTAACTAGGCTAGGATTCAGTGGGGACGGTTCCTACCAACTTTCCACTGGAGAGAATCTCAAGTTTCATTCAGGATATTGTGGACACCAATGAAAGACTATACCATGGACCCCCAGTGGAGTTATTTGAAAAAGAGAGGTTGGAGTAGAAATCTCTTGTGAACAGTCTTACAGATGAGTGTGCTGGGAGGGCAGGTAATACCCCTTAGATTTGGAGGGCACAGTGATATAGAGGAGCGGGGTTGCATGTGGAGAACAACTGAAACTGTGGATCCAACCTCCCTCAGTACTGACTTTGTATTTACAAAATTCTCATTTATCCTCTTCTTTCCCTTTTCTCCTTTTCTCCCCCCTCTTTATTCCTTCTCTTCTCCTTCTCTTTTTCCTTCTCCTATTTACAAAGCTATTCTGCTTTGAAATATTGTGACCCAGCATTTCTGGCTCTGAATTGTTTTCACTCTGTTCTCTGGAAGCTTTAACAAATAAACCCGCCAGGCAAAATGTCATTGCTGGGAACCCACAGCGGGTACAAGTCATCTGTTTATAGGGATCTGGTAATGCAAGGACATCCTCAACTTTAAGGAAGCCCTGCCTTTGTTTGCGTGGATGTGACTAGAGGGTAGAATTGGTCCCAGACAGCAACCCTATAATTATTTATTGCATTTATCTCCCCAGGATCTCATTGTCTTCTCTAGAAATTATCTCATCCATACTTCTCAAGATCACAAGGAGCCAGCAATATGATCATCATGCTTGTTCTTTCATTCTCATGGAAACTAAAATCCAGAGAGGGGAGATCCAGATTCAAGACATACAGTCAGACACCAGGTCAAATTGAGAGCAGAAGATAATTCACTTTCTAATTGGCAACTTGATGGGCTCCTTACCAGCCTGGAAACTGTTAAGTTCCATCATTCACCATAATGTTTACACACTGTAGGAATTTAACAAATGCTTTTTGAATTGAAAGTGATGAGAGTCTAACAAAGCAGGGACTTTGGGACTATCTATCATCCTTCTCCCCTTCCTCCTCATCCTCACAGTCACTAAATGTCATCATTAAATATTCCCTAAGTATCTTCTATGGCAAAGAAACCAACAAGCACCTTATTAAGGGTTGTCTATGTAGAAAGCACTCTTCTAGGCACCATAAGAAGAAATAGTCAACAAATGAAAGGATGGTTATTAGTGCCTTCAGGAAACTTATAATTGAATGAGAAATTAAAGATTAATATACATAATCAATATAAGTCTATCTTTGCTCTAATTAGAAAACAAATACTGTACCATATTAGTCTTCAGTAGTCAGGAAGATGACATAGGTTAGTTAGTATGTTTCCCCTTTACATTCTATCCTGGCTGCTTTTAATTAGAAGTCTGTATCAATTATAACTCAACCTCCACTTCTGAACCTGTTCCATTCCTTTCCAGGCCTGGAATAATCTTATAGTCACAAACTCCCCCTAAATTTTGATCATAGCTTTAAAAATAGTTTTATTAGATTAGAAAAAATATTAATAAAATTCAAAATTATTAATCACTTATTTCATAAAGCATAGCATCCCATTCACCTCCTAGTTCCAACTCTCAAAGGTGAAAACAATCTCTCAGGTTAAAGATCAGTTCCTCCTTCTTCAATCTACCACTCATTGCATGGTAGAAGAGAAAAATAAATCAGAACTTCTTGTCTTAAAATTAATTTCTCCTCCCCTCTATAAAGTTCATTTAGGTTGGGGGTAGGATGGGAGGGAATCACCTCACAATACTTTGTTGGGAAACAGGTGGTTGGTTGATTGGATAGAGGATGATCAGGGTAAGTCAAGTGGTGACTAAACACCAAGCTGAGCATTAAGTATTTCTACCAAAATTCTTCCTGTTTCCACAGATGCTAAAAGATCAAGATATCTGTTCCTAGGATCCCTACCTCTACACCTCTGGCTCAGCAGAATAGAAGTGTTTTCTCACCCACACTCTCTTGGTCTCATACTGACTGTCAGAGATGAGAAGAGAGGAGAATTTTTAAAGTCTTAAGTGCACTTGGTAGAAAGGGAGTTGAAAGAAGTAGGAGGAAAGGAAGCTGCCATAGGGTCTTTGTCTCTGTCTCTGTCTCTCTCTCTGTCTCTCTTTGTCTCTCTCTCTATCTCTCTCTCTTTCTCTCTCTCTCTCTCTCTGTCTCTCTCTCTCTCTCTCTCTCTCTCTCTCTCTCTCTCTCTTTGAATAGCAAACAGTTAGGTTATATCTTCCAGTTTTATGCATGGTTTGACATGAGTAATGAAAGAGTTATTGAAGAGAGATCTCTCTGGTTGAATTTATGAAGAAATCCTGGATAATCTTAGCATATATAAGACATGAGAAACACTTTGCTATATAAGAGAACCTTTTAACTTAAATTTTGCTCTGTCACTTTTGTTATAAACAGAAAACAATAAACAGAATAGCATCTTCTATTTATTCTCTGAAAGATGGTGGTGTAGAAGCAACAAGGTTCCACAGCTCCCACATAGCCACCTCAAATACCCATAAAATATGATTCTAAACAAATTTTAGGGCTCCAAAACTCACACAAAAATGAAGAAAAACACATCTCCTGCTGAAGGTGGCCCAGGAGCAAGCAGAATGAGCCAAACAAGCAGCAGCTAGAGCCTTCAGGAGAGTGGATCAGCAGCAATTGTGGCAGTTTCCAGAGATATCAAGCCATAAGAAATAAGGACTAAGTGAAAGGTTAGTGGAACTCAGCTAAAATTGGAGGAGAAAAGGGGTCCGGCCAAACTGACTCCAGGGCAAGGAAGTGGCAGAAGCTGTAGCCCTGCAGCTGCCTCCACTTGGCTGTTTCAGAAGCTCCTGGCCTGCAGACTGCAGGGGGGCCAAGCGCTTGTTAAGAGGCTGAGTGCTCTTGTGTTGTGTGGCCTGGATCTGGATCATGGTCTTGGATGGTGGTCCCGGGGTGTGTTTTCAGTGAGCCAAAGCTGATGGGGGCTGCAACAGCCTCCTAATAACTCTGGCAGTTGTGAAAACCCCAGCAATTTGGGACATAGCTTTCCCCTCTGGAAGCAGAGTTCCACAGAGCTAAAAAGACAAGGAATTCACAGGAAACATGATCAGGCAAAGGAAGCAAAGTAAGAACAGCAACCAAACTTTGGATTCCTTCTTTGGGGACAAAAGGGATCAAGGCATGGAATGGGAGAAAGACAACACAGTCAGAGCTCGCACACCAAAAACTTCCAAGAAACATGAAGACTGCCTACAAGTCATAGAGCAGCTTAAGAAGGATTTTGAGAACCAAATAAGAGAAGTGGAGGAAAAATTGGGAAGAGAAATGAGAATGATGCAAGAAATTCATGAAAAGAGAGTCAACAACCTGACTGAAGAAAATAACACCTTAAAAATAGATGAACTCAAATGGCAAAAGAGGCCCAAAAAGACAACGAGGAGAAGAACGCCTTAAAAAGTCAAATTTATGAGATGGAAAAAGAATCTCAAAAGCTTTCTGAAGAGAATAATTCCTTCAGAATTAGAGTGGAGAAAATGGAAGCAAATGACTCTATGAGAAATCAAGATACTATTAAACAGATCCAAAGAAAATGAAAAAATAGAAGGCAATGTAAAATATCTCCTTGAAAAATCCACTGACCTGGAAAATAGATCCAGGAGAGACAATTTAAAAATTATTGGACTACCTGAAAGGCATGATCAAAAAAAGAACTTAGAAAGCATCCTTCAAGAAATTCTCAAGGAAAATTGCCCTGATATTTTAGAATAAAAGGGTAAAATAGAACTTGAAAGAATTTACCAATCACCTCTTTAAAAAGATCCCTCCCAAACAAACTCCTAGGAATGTTATAGCCAGGTTCTGGAATCCCCAGATCAAGGAGAAAATATTACAGGCTGCCAAAAGGAAGCAATTTGAAAACTGTGTAAATACTATTAGGATAACCTAAGATCTAACAGCTTCTACATTGAGGGATTGAAGGGCCTGGAATATGATATTCTGGAGATGAAGGGAGCTAGGATTAAAACCAAGAATCACCTACCCAGCAAAATTGAGTATAATGTTCCAGAGGAAAATATGGTCATTCAGTGCGGTGCAGGAATTTCAAACATTCTTGCTGAAAAAACCAGAATTGAAAAGAAAATTTGATATTCAAATACAAGAAGCATGAGAAGCTAAATGCGAAAAAGAAATCATAAGGAACTTATCAAAGTTGAACTATTTATATGCCAACATGGAAAAAACGATAATTGTAACTTATGAAACTTTTCTCAGTATGAGGATAGGTGAAGGGGATATAAATGCATACACATATGTCTATAGAAGAGGGTTTATATATGCATATGAACACATATCTGAGTATGTGTATATATGAGTATATAGAGGGCACAGGATCAATTGAATAGGAAGGGATGATACTGTAAAAGGTGAAATTCGGAGGTGGGAGAGGAATAGAATGAGAGGAGACAGGGAGAGACAGAATGGGGTTAATCTCATATAGAAGAGACAAGGGATAATTGTTAATGGAGGGGAAGAACAGGAAGGCAAAGGGAAAAGGGCTAACCTTACTATCATTGAATTTGGCTTAGGGAAGGAATGACATAAACTCTAAACTGGGTATCTTGACACACAGGAGAATAGGGGATAAGAGGTGGAATGATGGCGAGGAGGGCAAGGTAGGAGGGAGGGTTGCTGGAAGTACACATTTCTGTAAAGGGACAAGGACAGGGACAGGGTAGAGAATAGAACAAGGAGGTGTGGGATGGGAAGGAGGGACATATAATCAGTCTCTTACAATATGCCCACTGTGGAGATGTTCTGCATGATTACACATGTACAGCCTATATTGAATTGCTTGTCCTTCCAATGGGGGTGGGTGACAAGGGAGGAAGGGAAAGAATCTAGAATTTAAAGTTCTATAATTAAATGTTAAAAATATTTATTCTCTGAACCTTTTGGTCAATTGTAACCAAGAACAAAAAAAGTATCTTGTATAGAGAATTTTTTGGTGAGAGCTAGTCTGTTGCCTTCTACTGTCACCAAGGATACTTTCAAGATAGATAGATTATTATTATATGGATGGATAGATAGATAAATAGATAGATAGATAGATAGATAGATAGTTGGATAGATAGATAGATAGACAGACAGATAGATCATTGTAAGAACAAAAAATTACTCATTGGGACTTCTAATTAAGATGATGATGTGAAAGTTTCCAACTTGAGTCCTAATGCCTCTAGAGCAGAGGTACTGCCCACATAGAGAGTCCATGAATTTGTCTAATAGTATTACATCTTCATTTCAATGTAATTGACTTCCTTGGTTGTTCTGTGAATTTTGTTTTATGCTATTAAAAATATTATTCTAAAAAGGGGTCCATAGTTTTCACCAGACTGCCAAAAAAAGTCCATCTCACACACACACACACACAGACACACACACACACACACACACACACCCTCAAGGCCTCTATCAACCAAAACCAACACAAAACTGACAGCACATAACCCTGAAATTGCTACTTTCTCTATTGTCACCTTTTTCTCTTGCTTTTAGGTGAAGGATATCTATAACCTTGTGAAAGATATGTGTGACATATGACCATCAAAAGTCTCAAAAGCAAGCTACCAGGAGGTATGTAAATGGAGTGCCTGTCAGCTTTAGCAGCTAGGCCAGAGATTCCAAAAGTGCATGATACTATACCCTGGGGGTACTGGAACAATTGGGGGTATGGTAGTAGCCTCTGGTACAATGGGGGGATATTAAATAAAAATGAGGGTAGCGGAAACATAAGGAAAGAAGAAAATAAGAAATTTTTTGAAAAACCATTCATACACGTTTCACAGATTGTGTAACAGAGTTAAGTTGTAGTGACTACATTATTTTACAAATAAACACACAAAATACAACTCATAACCAATCAGGGGTCAAGGCCAACAACAGGTCTTAGCAAGCAAGTGTTGGCAGGTGAGCTTGTTGAGCACTGATGGCAAGTCTAGCGTGCAATGGCAGGAATATGTGAATGTAACGACTTGTTTACAATATAATACTATATGGTTACATAATGCAATATTGAGTCATCAAAATTTCAATGCAGAATAAAACCACAAATTTACAATAAAGTATTAAAGATGCATCACTTAAAAATATTTTTTGAAATGATGAAAATTTCTAAAACCTGTTAAAAGTTGAAGAAAGTATATTTCTAGAAGACGCTGAGTATTTTTTTAAGGGGGCAGGAGGCCAAATAAGTTTGGGAACCTCTAAGCTAGTTAATCTAGCATTAATACCATAGAAAATGATCTTGAGGATCCAGCCCAGCAGTAACTGAGATGTGCTTATCCAGCAGCTATGCTACATTTGGGAGTGAACTTGGTGGGACCAAGGCTATGAAGAAACTAAGTCTGAATCCATCCCCTCCCTGAATGAAATGGGACCCATAGGTTCTAGGGGGAAGTGTATTTACTTCTGTTGTTCCCATGTTGTCCCAGTTAAAAACTAATCAATGTTAACTGGTTAAATGTAATTGGGTCACTAATCTCTGGTGGTTAATTGTTGAAGAGATGGTAGAATGGGTGTTTGAGGCAATAGCATTAGAGAAAAGATGCCTCAACACCCCAGGGTAACCATAGAACACTGAGAAATGGGCGTACCTAGTTTAGCTATGAAATAATAAGGATAGATCTGTCGCTAAACATCTCAAGCATTCATACAAGTTTATCTGTGAGAATGGAGTAGAATCCACTATGTTTTGGATTCATTTATAACAACCACAATAACAGGGATGATAATCATGATTTCAATCAAAGCAACTGCAAGAAAATGGTATTATGCTTAAAGACGTAATAGATAATGAATCAATAGCAGTATTGGCATAACCACATATTCAGTAGTTGTAATATCATCTAAGTCAAATTGGGAAGGGAAGGCCCTCAAGGTTTCTGGCCCAAACAGAAATAATTCCTATTTATATTTACTCTGAGTCAATCTCAGCCCAAACAATGACCAAGTGGAGTTTGTCCTGGGTCCTGTTGTTGGTCAATTAGTGAGAGCTAGAGGGATTTGGATCTAATCTCAAAATATATCTAACCTTGACCTTTCAAAGAACGTAGCAAAAAATGGCTGCTCTTATTGAAGGGAAAATGTATATACAAGTAGTGATGCCAGCTTAAATGTTCAGCATACCTTCATTCATTCTGATGATAAAAACTGTAGCATAAACAATAATATTCAAAACCCACTATCTTAGGGTATAAAGAACTCATTCATACCTCCCATTATAATATTTAAAACCACAAGACAATAAAAATTGTAATCAATAAAGAGAAGAAAGGATTTGTACTTGTGTAAAGATTAAATAATATAATCCTAGAGAATGAGCGATTTTGAAAACAAATCAGAAAAACAATGAATCATTTTATCAAAGAAAATGATAATAAAGATGCAATGCACAATGGGGGGAATGCAGCCAAAGAAATCCTTAGTGAAAAATTTACATCTCTAAAAATTTTCATCAACAAAAGAGAGAAAGAAAAGATCATGGAACCAATCACGTAACAAATAATACTAGAAAACCAAAGCAGAATTGAAAACTCAAATATAAAAATAGGACTTCTGAAAATCAAAGATGAAACAAAAGTGAAAATGAAAAAAATATATTTTAATAAAAGCTAAGAAAAAAGACAGAGTATTACCTAATTTTATCAATAAAAAGGAAAATTGAAAGACCAGATAAACATGAAAAAAATTCATAACCTAGCCCACATTCTTATCTTTCTAGTCTTCCTATTTCCTTCCCTTACATGTATTCTTCAATACAGTAACACTGACCTCCTTGCTATGCCTTGAACAAGACACCCCATCTTTTGACTCTTGGCATTTTCTCTGGCTTTCCAACATGCCTAAAATGTTCTCCCTCTTCATATCCACGTACTGGCTTCCCTGGCTTCCTTAAAGTCTCACTTAAAATCCTGTCTTCCATAGGAAGGTACCAATTAATTCTAGTGCCTTCTTTCTTTTATTACTTTTCATACATGCATACATACATACATACACACATATGTTTATACGTATATGTATATGGCTTGTTGGTTCATTTTTTTTCTTGTCTTCCCCATTCAATTTTGAGTTCCTTAATGGCAGAGACTGTCTTTTGTATCCCCAGTGCTTAACACAGTGCCTGATACATGGTAGATAATTAATGTTTGTTGACTGACTTTAAACATAATAGGTCTATTGATACAAAAAAATGAGAAAAATTACATGAATAATAACAATCCAAAACTGAACTATGAAGTTCATAATTAAAAAAATAAAAATCATAGGAACAAGTGGGTCTCTCTTTAAAATTATCAATAGCATCATCTAAAACCTAGAGCTAGCTTTCATTATAATAGATAACTACTAGAAGCCTTTCTAATAAGATAAAGGACAATGAAAGGAAGTCAATTTTCACTACTATTATTTCCTAGAGTTACAGAAATACTAGCTATAAAAATAAGACACAAAAAAATTTAGGGGAAAACTATAAGTTAATACATAAGAATAAAAACTATTTCCCAGTTGATAAATGGTTAATGTATATAAATAGACAGTTCTCTTTAAAATTTTTCTTTTAAAAATATTTTATTGGTATCTTTTTATGTAATATATTTGCTTCTGAGTCCTTCTCCCAACTTCCTCCATAGCTCTATCCCTTCTAACAAAGTATTTTTCTTTTGAGGCAGAGGAAGAGAAAAAGTCAACAATTTAAAAAAAAACAGAAGTTATATACAATGCTCCATGTCCATAGAACTTCCCCCACTTTGTTTTATGCAATCAAAATTATTCATTCAATCCTCTTTGATACTCTCTCCCTTGTTCTATTATCCATAAATCTGATAGGTAATTTCTTCCTTGCTCCTCTGATTTGCTTTTGACATGACCTTTTATATCCAAGTCATATTATCCAGGGGTGTTCTGGAGTCAACTCTAACTGGCTTGTAAAAGCTAATCATGAATTTTCAGTGGGAGCATTTACACCTTAGAAACTGGCAATCACTACAAATCAGGACTTGTTATTTTGTTGATTGTCTAAACTTTAGAAAGTATTCATAATGCAGATTAAAATTGAAAGTGTTTATACGTGCATCTTTTTTGTTCCTCCTGGAAAACCAGTTATCAAAAATTTTGTAAGCATGACCCTCTAGTGTTCTATAAGCATTGTATGTGCAAAGTGGCAATGCAGTGTGAGGCTCAGTGAATGAAGTCATTACAGAGTCTTGAGGTCTGGTGACTGTAGGCTAATAGTAAGGTATGCAGTGTGCTTTGCAAGACTTATTTCATTTGAGACCCACAGTTCTCTTTTATGTATCCATTCAGTGGTTTGTTTGTTTGTTTTGGGTTTTTTGGTAAGCAGTGTCAGATGTTGATCTATCTAATTTCATCCAGAGATAAGTTTATAATTTTCCCAAGAGTTTTCATAAAATAGTGAATCCTTCCCTTGGTAACTGGGGTCTCTGTTTCTCAAACGCCATCTTAGTTTGGTACTTTCCTGGCTTTTATATGTTGTATATTTGATTTGTTGCACTGATCAACTTTTCTATTTTCTATCCAGTACTAAACCATTTTAATGATCAGTGTTTTTGTAGTACTTTTTTTTTTCTAACTCTACAAAATAAACCTTTGGTAAACAAGCAGTTTACAAAAGAGAATTTTCAGCCTACTAAAAACCATATGAAATAATGATCCAAATCAATTTCAAATGTTAGAAATTCAAGTGGAAACCACTCTTGGGTTTCACTTTAACTCCATAAAATTTTTAAGATGACAAAACCCCCAAATGGTAAATGTCGGACTGGCCTTGAAAAGACAAGCACATTAATGTATTGTAGGCTGACAGAGATAAAATCATTGTAACTATTCTGGAAAATAATTTGGATTCATAGTTTAAAATAATTCCCTAAAAGGTACATATTCTTTAACTCGGGGATACTACTAATAAACATAAATTAGAGGAAGCCAAGAACAGAGGGAAAGTCCCAGGTTACACAGGAATATTTATAGTAGCATTTTTGGTAATAGCTAAAAACTAGAAGGAAACTGGGTACTCATCAATTGTGGAATAGGTGAACAAATGATGGTATGTGAATGGAACGAAATATGATTACACTATAAAAATGAACGTGAAGAATTCAGAGAAATTTGGTAAGACTTGTATGAATTAATGAGACCAACATGGTTTAAGTGCAAGCAGATGCACAATTTGTACAACAACCACAATGACACAAAGCAAAACAATATGGCAAGACTTCAGAACTCAGACCATGGCAGTCACCAATCCTTCCTTTGAGAAAAAGCTCTTGTCAGAAAGATAAAGGACTAGAGGTGTAGAGAAGTATATATTTTCAGTTGCAGTAAATGTGTTTATTTCTTTTGCTTGACTTATTGACTTGTAAAAGGAAAGTTTCTTTGGGGGGTAATGTTATTATAGTGATAGGGATATTACAAAGAAAAAGAACATAGGAAAAAAATTTTTAAAGAAAGGCTTAGGGATTAATAGTTATTATCATTCTCTCAATCACCTTTTGTTTTTTGGCAACATCATCTATGACTTGTTTTCAGTTACTTTGGTGTTTTCCCCTCCCTGCGATGTCTTGCAAAACAATGGCTAGAAGCCTTTAGATTTCGTTGCCTCCAGCATGTATTTCTTTGGTGTGTTCTTGGTCTGGTCTAGCCAGTCTTGCCAACTTTGTCTTTTAAAGTGTCATTTAAACTCCCTTATATAGATAAGGAACTGAGGAGTTAGTATTCGAATATAGTGATTCCTGTTACTGATGAGGCAAATAGATCCTTATAGAAACATTAACACATTTGTTCCATTTTCTATTTACTGTCCTCTGGCCAACTTCATCTATGAATGCTCTTGGGATGATGTGACTCAGTTGAGTCTCATGCCAAGATTTCTGTAGACTTATGTTTGCTTCCACTGATTTTTCACTGTTTTGTAATTGAATACAATTTGAGTGACAGACTAAAATGATAATCCAAGGACAAATCTAGTTAAGTACAGAGTTATTAGTTCCCCTCTAAGCCTCTAGGTAATGAAACTCTTTGCCAAGAAACAACAAAAAATATAAAATGACCCTTTTTCCATTTGCAAATTGATATTGGTGGAGTGACAGAAAGTGGGGCATAGGGTTCAAAGAATTTCGCAATTTTTAAACCATATTTATTAACTGTAGATATTCTAAATATGAGTCTTCGTTTAAAGGGCAAGTTACTAGAAGTGAAACATACCAATATTGACAGACTCACACACACACACACACACACACACACACACACACACACATATAATCTCCCTGATAGAAGAGAAGCTCTTAAGGCCAAATGTGCTTTATCTTTTCGATTTGTTTCCACATTGCTCACCATAGTACTTGGCACTAAAAAGAGAGTTTGATGATTGATTCTTTGGTTGCTATTCTCGCATTAAACTAAAACTCAAAACCAAAATAGAATGGTAATTAACTCTCAGGTTGGATACCAAGCACGAGTTTCATTGTGTAGCCAAAGGCAACAAGAAACATGAATGATGAAACACTGTCACCTCATTATAGTACTCATGAATCTATAAATACTGATTAAGCCCCTACTGTGTGTCAGGCACTGTGCTAAGCAATGGATCATGAGTAGAATGACAACTATAAGCAAAAGACTACCATAAAGATTGCTGCAGCTTATTCACAAGCATTTGGTGAGAAGGCAAAGAAGTAAAAAGATTATATGAAGAAATCCACAAGATCCTACAAACTGCCTAATCATATATTATGATATGTAGTAACTTCAGTGACCATTCAGAGGAGGAAGGCAAAAAAGATGTTGAACCTCTACTTTGAGGAATGAAAGAGTCTCCTGTCCAATACCCCCAGAGAAGATGACCCTATTGATTCTGTTACATCATTAAAGATGGTCAGATGCAGGAAAAGCCATAGAAGTTTGATTGACTTCATTATATCATTAGAAAAGGTCAGTTTTCAACTAGTAAATGAGAGACTCTTTCCTTCTGTTTAGCATTTACCTTAAAGTTCTAATAAGAACAAATAAGCACAATAAAGCCTTTTGAGGGATTATGGATTGAATTTGGGAACCTCATTGCTCTGGAATCATCACCATTATCATTCTTGCAATAGGTGCCATGTATTAAAGTTATTTAAATTTGCACCTCTTTGATTGGTACTGAATTTGAGCAGTAGCTCAAGTGATTAATTTCTGTTACCCCTTCACAGTCCTATAATTGCTTATGCATATGGGCAAGAGATAGCCTTTCTAATATTTAATATTTCCTCATGTTATATATGTCAAATTTTGTCTGTTACATTTATTATAAGTATTTTCCCTTTATGTGATTCTATTTTCATTTGTATTATGTGTCAAGACAATTATTTTTGTTCTAATATGTTCAAGTATATCTATCCTATCTTTAATAATTCCTTCTATTTATCAAATAAACAAATATTTATTAACTGCCTACTAGGTGTCAGCATTGTTTAGTAGGGGGAAAGCCTTTTCTACTTCACAAATAGTACTTGAATAAATTAACATAATAATTTACTTGGTATAAATTCTTTAATTTACTTTATTTTTTTAATTTAGTTTTTATTTGTTTTCTTCTTACACTTTTCATTTTTGTTACATTTTTGAATTACACATTTTCTCCCTGTCTTGTCCCTACCCCAACCCTAAAACAGCAATCCCACTGTAAAGCCCCTCCCCTGCTCTGCTCTCTTATTTTCTGGTGGGGCAGGGAGGGTCTCCCTATCCCAGTCCCTGTATATCTTAATT
>CM053600.1:154027815-154051621 GCA_028646575.1 Pseudocheirus occidentalis | reverse complement strand
GAGAGGGAGAGGGAGAGAGAGAGACAGAGAGAGAGAGAGAGAGAGAGAGATACAGACAGACAGACAGACACAGAGAAAGATAGACAGATAGACAAACAGACAGACACAGAGAGAATCAACTGATTTAGACCTGGAAGGAGACTTCGAAACTACAAGTTCAGCCCCCTCATTTGATAATTTTTAAAATTTAAATTTATTTCAGTGAACAAAAATCTGTTTTCTCTTCCTCTCGCCCCACTCCCTTTGTCCCTTGGAAAAAATCTTCATAGTCAAACAAAATCAATTGTCATATTAACCATGTCCAAAAAGTATATGTTCATTTTAGAAATGAGGAAATTGAGTCATAGAGAAGTTATATGACTTGTCCAAGATCACAAAAGTAAGCAAGCTGTAGAGCTGAATGGAAATTTAATCCAGATGTTTTGGTTAAATCCAATACAGTGATAATGAAATTTTCCTTTGTGCTACCCTGGGAAAGATAGGATTGGCTTAGAATGGAATGAATTAAAAATGCTCTTTCCCTTTCCTTGCCTCCACGCCCCCCCCAACATTATTCAGATAGTATCTGTAGCATGGGCCAGTGAAAAATTCATTTTGCTTTTGTAGACAACAGAGCCAAATAGAACAATTTAGAGAGTTAATAAGCCTGTATAGACCCAGCCCTTAGTCTGGGCCCCATCTGCCTGGGAGCTGTTGGCTGGGTGGGGGTAGGCAGCCACAGGGAAGGGAGGCAGTGGCTTTGATAGGAAGGTGAGCCTTGCAGCTGAGCAAACAGATACACTATTGTTTCCAATCCCAGGTTCAGTGCAGTGGACATTGAAGCTCCATCGGCATATAATTTATCCGACAAAAGCATAATACTGCTCCTCTGTATTTACACAGGTGCCTTCCTTCCCCAGGGAAGCCCCAGAGCTCTGCAAATATGCATGACCACATGTTTCCACAAGATGGATATTCTCATCTCCATCCTGCTAAGGGGGGAAACTGAGGCCCAGAGAGGGGAAGGATCTCTGGTGAGTCAGTGAAGGAAACTGGAAATGAAAGCCAGGTGTCATGACTCCCAGCTCTTATATCTAATTACCAGGGCTGCCTTTTGTTGGCTACATGTAAAGTACCTTCAGGGCCTTTGGCTCTAGGATAGCCTGACACCCTCCCTACCTAACACTCTAGTTGTATCCCCAAGCACCTGGGTGAGAGGGTCACACAATACAGCTCCCTTCCGTTGAGGATTGTGGCAGCTGAGTCAGCATTTCACAACTCAATCTTTGGCTAGAAATTTGTACATCAATCTAAGGAAAGGGGAGGAGGGGAATAAATGAAGTCTGTGACATATTTTCCCCGGTATGAAAAATGTTCTGTGGCAGTTTTAATACCCTCCTCCCCTCTCCCAGTTGTACTTTCTTTCTCCCCCAACCCCTCCCCTGCAAAGCACAGAACCATGAAAACCAAATACAGAGGGGTGCTGAAAGGAGAGACACAGCTTACTGATTGTCTTTGTTCTTGTTGACTGATTTCCTTGAGGCCTGCTGCTGGGTTTATTTTTTTAGCATCCCGGCACCTGGTCAAATGCCACCCACCCCAACTACATGGCCAATTACCACTTAGCAGCACCCCTGAGAGGATACTGTGTTTTCCTGGTAGCTGCAGGAGACAGAGGCCTGATGAAGGTCAGCTGAGGTCGTTGTAAAACTCTAAAAATGGGAAGACTCTAGTCTAGATCTTTGTGAGGAGGAGAAAGGCTTCACTATACCTGTTCCAGTCAGGGAAGAGGTGAGACAGAATCCTCCTAAATTTCTCTCCCATCCACCTGGGAAGTGATGAGTTGGAAAAACCTTTCACTGTTGAAAGAATCCACAATGTTCTCCACCATACGAGTGCTACACTGATCTTCAGCCTCACTCTCATGAATCCCATGATGGGATGGACATGAGCCCAACATGATAAAAAGAAGTTCCCCCCACTCCCTCCCTTCTACCTCCCAAGGGGTCAATGACATTTGTGAAGGGCTGCCATAAGAAGATGAAGCTCTGAGTAACACAAATTCTAGGAACCACATCTTCCAAGTAAATGGCCCATTGGTCCAAGCAAAGCTGTTGGGGAGATTATTATGAGAGGTCCAACTTTTATCCCAGGGTCTCCAAGTGTGTGCATATGTGTGTGAATGGTAGTTGTTTAGCATTAGACAGCAGGTTGCTAGGAGATGAATTTCTAAAAAGAAGTGTGTGGAACAAAAAAAATTAATAATAATAAATAAACAGATGATGGGGGACGATGCCAAGACCTGTTACGACAAGCGCATTTCAGTCCAGTTCATTTCATTTTCATGTGAGAACCACAGCGATGTCAGAGTTCCTCCTTCTCCAGCACAGAGTTCAGTTCTGCCTTCCCATCTCCTCACCCTTTGTTTAATGTGGTGGAGAGAGCTTAGATGAAATATGGATCTCTGGAGGGCTATGTCTTTGTAAAAGGCTATTACAGCTGTAACAAAACTGTTGTAATCTGTAGCATATCTCGTTACATCTTCAGGCACTCTGGTTCCCTTCCCAGCCTGAAGGCAAACACATGCGTGCATCCACACATCCACATCCACACAGACACCCCCCAGTTTCCACTCTCTAATCTGTTATTCACAGTTGTTTTTTTCACACAGGTTTTTCCCCTGACCTCTGTGAGGAGTGGTTTTGGATAAAAGCAATGGCTGGCTGGTATTTACTTCTGGGTCTGTAAAGTACTGAGGAAGGCTAGATACATTAGATAGAAGGAAAACTGGATGATGACTGTTGGGGAGAGGAGCAGATTTGGAACTTCATTGAGCATGGGTGTCGCCAAATCGGATCAAAGCTTCTCAGAGATGGGAGAGACCTTAGTAATAATTTAGTTCAATTTGTAATTGAATAGAAATAGCCCCTGTGATGTCATAGGGGTAGTTTGATGGCACAGAGAATAGAGAATTGGAACTGGAGAATCAGGAACACTCAAATTCAAACTCATCCCTGGATCAATCTATCTATCTATCTATCTATCTATCTATCTATCTATCTATCTATCCATCTATTTATATCTATCTCTGTATCTCTCTATCTCTCTATCTCTGTATCTCTCTCTATCTCTGTATCTATCTCTGTATCTCTATCTATCTATCTGTCTGTCTATCTATCCATCCATCCATCCATCCATCCATCTATCATCTATCTATCTATCTATCTATCTATCTATCTATCTATCTATCCATCCATCCATCCATCCATCCATCTATCTATCATCTCTCTCTCTCTATCTATCTATCCATCCATCCATCTATCTCTGTATCTATCTCTGTATCTCTGTATCTCTGTATCTCTGTATCTATCTATCTATCTATTTATCTATCTATCTCTGTAACTACATGATCCTGTGCAAGTTACTTTATCTTTGTCTGCCTCAGGTTCCTCATGTAAAATGGAAATGATATACCTCCCAGTGTTCTTGTGAAGATAAAATGACATAAAAGTTGTATAGCATTTTGCAAATCTTAAAATACTATATCAGAGTTAGTTATTATTGTTGTTGTTGTTATTGCTCCCAAATGGCTATTCAGGAATTCCTGAGAGACATACATTAATGAACAATCCATTAGCATCAAATGTAGCCTTTTCCATTTTGGGGCAGCTCTGGTTAAGAAACTTTTCATCATATAGAACCAATATCTACCCTTGCAGCTTGATCCATTGCAGAAAGTTCTGTACCCTTGGGCCAGGTAAAGGAAGTCCAATTTCTTTTCCAGATCTCTGCCCTTCCAATACTTGAAGACATCCAAAATGTCCCCCTACGTCTTCTCTCTTCCAAGTTAAACACTCCAACCAAACTTCACATGAGATGATCTCCAGTCCTCTCACCCACCTAATGAACCTCCTTTGGACATTCTCTGGTTTGAATTAGCCTTACTACAATATCATCTGACTTGGCAACCTTCTTCTTATCCACAAGAATATCACACGCAAGAGACATTCAGGGACATTCCGTGCATGACATTCTCCTTTATTTGCCAATCTAACAAACTTGTCAAAAATGAAATTAGTCCTGTCATGACTTCTTGATAAACTGTTACTTACCTTTAGTGACCACTATTTCCCTTTTAAAGCCATAACAAACCATTCCTTTAGCAAAACAATCTAGAATTTTTTTATCAGAAATTAGTGGCACATAGTTTAGAGACCCCATTCTCTTTTCCTTTAGGAAAAACTAGTACAACACTTCTCCAGTGGTAACATTCTTGATTATTTTTCAAGGATGATGTAATGACTCAGGAATCATATCTGCCAATGATTTCAGAATCCAGGCTAGGTCTTACAATGTCATTCCCATGCTCAAGAAGCTTCAATCATTCCCTTTTATCTTTGGGACCAGATATGAACTCTGCTTGACCTTTAAAACCCTTCACAATGTGACTACGACCTACCTTTCCAGGATTATTATACATCATTTCCCATTGCACATTCTGTGGTGTAGCCAAACTGGACCTCCCGTAGATCATTTCATCTTTGTGTCTTTGAACAGACTGACCTCCATACCTGGATTGAGTGCTTCCCTCACTTCTGACTCTTAGACTCCCTAGCAGCCTTCAAAATTCCTGTCAAGTGCTACCTTCTATATGCTGCCTTTCTTTATCCCTCTTCCAAATATAGCTTGCATAGTGTGTGTGTGTCTGTGTGTGTGTGTGCGCGCGCGCATGTATGTATTTGACTTGTGTTACCTGGCCCAAGGGTGCCAACTTATTTCAATGGATCAAGCTGCAAGGACAGATATTGGTTCTATACGGTGAAAAGTTTCTTAACCAGAGCTGCACCAAAACGGAAAAAGCTATGTTTGATGCTAATGGATTGTACATTAGTCTAGGTCTCTCAGTAACTGCTGAATGGCCATTTGGGTGTGATAATAATAACAATAACAACAACACACGTGTGTGTATATGAGTATATATGTATATATACACAAACACACACATATACTATATATATAAATATAGATTCTGTAACAACTTATATTTTACAAGTTGTCTCCCTCTATAGAATATAGACTCCTTGAGGGGCAGAGATGGTTTTGATTTTTGTCTTTGTATCTCTATCAGTTAACACAGTAACTAGCACATAGTGGGCCCTTAATAAATGTTTACTGATTGGTTAATAAATTGAGTCCATTCAACTGACAAATCATGTTGGTTCTGTTTCCATGATATCTCTTAAATCTGTCCCCTTCTCTCCAGTCACATGGCCACCACCTTAATTCATCACCTCTCCTCCTAGATGATTGCTGTCCTTTCCTAAGTTGTCTTCCTGTCTCAGATCTCTATTACTTTTACTCTCCCCATACACATTGGTCAAAGGGATATCCCTAAAGTACAGATATAATTATGTTACCCATTTGATTAAGAAACTCCAGTGACCAATCTCCTAGTACTTCCCGGATCAAATAAAAATTCATTTGTTTAGCATTGAAAAAGGGGATTCACAATATGGTTCCAACCTACTTTTCCAACTTTAGTATGTATTATTACCCTTCATGAAGTCATCAGTCCAGACAAATCGGTTCTTCCTCACACAAAACACATTCCATCTCTCATCTGAGTGCCTTTACATTGATTGCCTTTTAGACCTGAAGTGCATTATTTCCTTACCCCCACCTCTCAGAATTCCTAGTTTCCTTCACATTTCAGCTCAAATGAGCATCAGGATTTCCCTGGTCTACCTAGCTTCTAGTCCTCCTCCTCACCCCCTACCCCCCATAAAAGTCCCTTGCATGTATTTTGTATATATTTATATGTATACAAAATATCATTTCATAGAATGTAAGTTCCTTGAGAGTAGGGATCATTTCATTTCTTTTGTATAGCCAGTACCTAGCACAATGCCTAATACTTAGTTGTTGAGTAACAGATGCTTATTGATTGATAGTTAATCCTAACTGATAGTTATGTCTAACCGATGACAAACCAATTGAAGTCAGTCAAATGCGCTCTTACAATCTCATTTGTTTGGGGTTTAAGTTCATCATTCATCATTTTTGTGCTATATTTTTAATCTGAAAATTGTCTTTGTGGAGAAAATATAAATTAAACTACAGTTGAGTCATTCTACTTTCTCTCTGTCATTCATTAACATTGCCCCATTTGTTCCAATTTATCTTTGCTATTTCTCTAAGTAGCCCATTTGGTTGTCCTTGGCATTCATTTCCATTTTTAATTCTTTCTGAGTCCTGACACTATCTTTTAAGGACTGTGTTGCTTTTCTGCATTCACCCCTAGCCACCTTCTCTTGCTTCTATCTTTTGTGCATGTATTTACTTAATAGCTTCCCTCTTCCCTAACATCAGTCTCTTCAGACACTCCTTCTTCCCTTTCTTCTTCATCAAAAATATTTGTTTGTGTCTTTAGATTTTTACTCTGAAAATTTTGTTATCCATTTTGAGTCAATTCCCCTCAGGATTTTAAGCCAGGTTATCCTTCTCTCCTTTCTCTGACTTTTGTGAAATCTGATGTCCCTAAATCTACAGTAGAGGAGAAAGAGATTGTCAGACCACATCCACCAATCCCTTCTTTACTTATTATGGGCTCTAAGATATTGTGATGACTGACTATGAAAAGTTCAAACATTTCTACTTTGACAACCAATTCATTCATATCCATCATGAAGTCCCTTAATATTGAGCAGAACCATGATTAATCCCAAACTTCTCCATTTCTTAATCTCATTTACTTTCTCTCAGATCACCTCTTATTCTAGCTGTCTCCTTTAATTACTTCTAAGCATTCATAACTTTTGGTAGGTTTTGCTTGTGGTCTTATGGAATCATTCCATTCATCTTTACATGTTCCCTTCTTCTTTCCTACAATTTTTGCAAATTGGATTGGATCATAACTAGAGTATGAAAACTATTAGATGTAGTGATGGTTGTAAGTCGTAGAGCAGTGGTTCTCAACCTTCCTATTGCTGCGACCCTTTAATACTTGTATGTGGGCGTATTTGCATGTGGGCAGACCCCACTGGAGACAGAGGAGTAGCATCTCGGTTCCTAAGACCATGGGAAATATGTGTTTTCCGATGGTCTTAGGTAGCCCCTGTGAAAGGGTCATTTGACGCCCAAAGGGGGCATGACCCACAGGTTGAGAACTGCTGTCTTAGGGGAAAGAGAAGAAGGAAGCTTAAGTTTCAATATAGAGTAGTCTGGAGAGCAATTCAGTTGTTTTAGTCATGGGTGACTCTTCATGATTCATTTTTAGGTTTGCTTGGCAAGGATACTAGAGTGGTTAGAATTTTCTTCTTCAGCTCATTTTTACAGATGAACTGAAACAAATGGGGTTAAGTGACTTGCCCAGAGTTACACAACTAGTCAGTGTTTGAGACCAGATTTGAACTCATGGTGAAGAGTCTTCCTGATTCCAAGCCCAGTGTTCTATTTACTATGCCACCTAGCTGTTCAGTTTGGAAAGCTATACTCCAGTCATTCTATGTTGAAAGAATAATTAAATTCAGGGTGTGGGGGTGGCAAGGTCACCTGGAGGCCAAATGTCAAAATTAGACAACTAATTATGAATTCTTGTATCTTTGGTCTTTGAGACAGTTAGTTGCATTCCCTCTTCATAGTAATGTGGTTTATACTCATGTCTCTGGGTTATGAAGCAGAATGTTGTGTAGAATGAATTATGAAGTTACTGTTCCCCCTAGAGTCTGAAAAAGTGGTTCTCAACCTTCCTAATGCCACAACCCTTTATTAGTTGTATGTGGGCATGTCTGCATGTGGCTGGACCCACCTGGAGACAGAGGAGGTTCCTAAGACTATTGGAAATATGTGTTTTCCAATGGTCTTAGGTGACCCCTGTGAATCCCAAAGGGGTCATGACCCACAGGTTGAGAACTGCTTGTCTAAAAGATCCACCACTCCCCCCCCTAGGCAAAAATGAGATAGTTTGAATAGAAGTGGTTCTTCCCAACATCCAGCTTTGTTGCTACCTATGGATTTTCAAAAACACAGTAAGCTGAATAATTTCCAAATAATTGTCTTGGTATTTAAAGTAAGTTGTTGAGGCTTTTACTCACAAGATTGTCTTCCCCTTGGCCATGCTGGCTTTTTCTCTTTGAACACTGTGACTCTTAAAAACTAATAGTGAATAGTCCTTAAAGCTATTCCTCTTGTATTAGAAGACATAATTTAACAAATAGAAACCATGTAGTGGACCACATGATAAACATTTCTATTCTTGTGAATTGATATATTGATTTACTTGGTGGTGGCTGCAGCACAGCACACATATGACCAGGTAAGGAGAGTATATGATGAAGGAATGAAATGGAACCATTAGGGAAATGGAATGGAACTACGGAAATAAAGAATGATTCATCTATTCCAAGTTACGTTATACATCTATGGAAGAGCTAGGATTAGCTACAAGAAAACAAGCAAACTTACTTAGTCATCAACTCCCATAGATTAATGTTTCATCTCCAGGCAGAAGAATACTTCATGTATTAGACAAGCAGTTCTCTTTAATTTCTCTTCTGAAATCCAATCATATGTTATCAACTACTGGACATAGCCTTGTGGATGTCCTGTAAATATTTCAAACTCTACATGTCCAAAATGTAGGTAAATATGCTACCAGTCCAACACCAATCCTCAAACTTCCTTTCCCTGTTTCTGTTGAGGGTACCACCATCCTCTCAGTTATATTGCTTCCAAACCTAAGGTTCTGTCGCCCCTAAATCCCACACTCATATAAAATCAAGAGTGTTGATTCATCTTCCACAATATTTTTTCTCATCTGTCCTCTTCTCTCTCCATTCCCAAAGCTATCACCTTAGATCAGACTTTCCCTGCTTCTTACTATGATATGAGCTTACTTTCAGTCTCCCTGCTTCTAGTCCTTTTTTTTCCTCCAGTCCATCCTTTACACATAGTTTCCAAAATAATCTTCCTAAAACACACATCCCGCTAAATCACCAAGAGGCTTAAAAACAAATAAACAAAGATCATGAATCTTCACCTAGGGACCACAATAACGTAAAAGAAAACAACAGTATAAGACATCCGAATTCTGATCAATGCAGGGACCAATGTAACTTCAGAGGACTGACAGTGAAGTATGTCTCTTGCCTTTCAGCAGAGTGACTTACAGGTACAGAATGAGGCATGCATTTTCAAATAAGGGCAACAGATTTATCTGTTTTGCTTCACCATATTGTTAAAGGGAAAGAGAAAGCTGTCAGAAAGTAACAGTGATGTGAGGGGGAAAACAACAATAAGACATAAACAATAAAACTTTAGTGTCTCCTCCTTTCTCCTTGAATAAAATTGAGCCTTATTCCAATCTGGTTTCCACCTACTTTTCCAGTCTTATTTCACACTAATTCCCTTGACAGGTTTGACACTTTCTTCCCACCTCTGTGTATTTGCATAAACTGTCCTCTACGTCTGGAATACTCTCAGTCTTCATCAGTACCTCAAGGGAGGTCATGGTTAAGAAGTTACTTGCCCAGAGGACAGAAGGATTTTATAATAAACCATAGTGGGTAACCAAGATGTGAATTTTAGAATTGGAGGGCCAGAAGCAGGAAACAACATACAGAGAAAAGTAGAATCAGAGCTAAGGTCAAGAACAGTGTCCAAGGAATGACTAAGAGGGCAGGTTGTACAGGTTTGATATTACAAGAAACAATAGGGAAATGAATGAGTTCCAGAGTTTTTCTCAATTTGCTGTGCTTAGCATTCTGCGGGTGTGTAAGTGTTTGTATGCCCAGCCATGTGGGGCCAGTCCTGTCCTTCAGAAACTTCCAAATGTACTGCAGCTGGAGAGCTCCTGTTGCCTTCCACATTGTTTTCCATGGTAACAGCAGGCTCTAAGCGATGGTAGACAATGTGGGATGAAAAACTGGCTGCAAATAAGACACAAAGTAGATGATTTGCATGTGGCTCATCAACAGTTGACTGTGCTTCATCTGGAAAGGTCTTTCGGAGGTCATTTTATCCATTCCCTGCCTTCACACAAATAGATATGTAAGGATCTTCTCCAACATTCCAGGAAAGATGATGATAAACTTTGACCGCACAATGTAATGTCTTATAACCACTCATATTAAATAAGATGAATCTGATTTCTAGCTGTAACAAAATGGAAGGTAGGAAAAAAAGACTGTATCCCACCTCCTTCCTTCCCCAACTGGAGGCTTCCCCATCTTGTCATTCATTGATGGCTGTATCTGGAGTTACCATTTCCACTCTATCATAATGGATCAATAAGGAGGGTCACACTCTCAAAGAAAGTTGTACCCTGATCTCAACACATATTCTTCTTTAAGTAGCTGCCATCTTTACAAAGAAATGAAGGATTATCTTGTATAACAAAAGGTAAAGGGGATCCAGGGATGCATTCCCACTGTCCCAGTTGACAAGGAGCATGAAATATCCCATAAAAATAAAAGAGTTTCTTTTTGTGATGACAAAGAATTGGTGACTGAGGGGATGCCTACCAAGTTATGGTATATGAATGTGATGAAATACTATTGTGCTATGAGATATAATGAATGGGATGCTTTCAAAAAAACCTTGGAAGACCAGTATAAATTGATACAGGGTGTGAAGTGAATAGATCTAAGAGAACAATCTACATAGTTATAGTAATATTATAAAGATTATAAACTGTGAAAGACTTAGTGATTAATTTGATAATTCATAACAACTTCAAAGAACTCATGATGTAAAATGCTATCTACCTCCAGAGAGAGACCTAATGGTCTCTCAGAATGAATTGAATATATTTTTTCTCTTTTTTATTTTCCTTGCTTTTTTTAAACATGGCTAATGAGAAAGGGTTTTGAATGACTATATTGTAACGAATATCACATTTTTTTTGCCTTGTCAATGGAAAGGGGAGGGATGGAAGGAGGGCGAAAACTTGGGACTGTAAAGAAAAATAAAATAAATTTTAAAATAGAAGAATTTCAATGTAAGCATGAAGGAAAAAGAAATAAAATAGCAGAAGGAAATCCTGACCTGTGGAAGGAAGAAAGGAAGGAAGGAAGGAAGGAAGGAAGGAAGGAAGGAAGGAAGGAAGGAACATGACACAGGAGAAAGAGAAGCAATACCATTTAACATTTCGAGCTAATGAATGGTACCTAATAGTAATTCCATAGGAATCTCTTACCATATGGGGAGGAAGCAGTACTTTAGAAAGAGTTTGTACACCAAAGAATGATTTTTTGAGTCCACAGATAGCATAAGAAGAGAAATAAAACTGTATGAGTTAGAAGAAGAAAAGATGAGCCATTTTAGCTGGTGACTCTTTGGTGAGAAAGATACTGAAGCAACTTGATATTATTAATTGAGATGTCTTGTGCCTTCCTGGGATATATATCTAGGATACAGTGGAGAATTTCTCAAGATTTGTCAAATATGATGAATACTACTCATTCTTCCCTATGTGGGGATAAATGATAAGGCTAAAAGGAATCTAGAAAACATCAAGGAAATATGATGAAGGCCTGGGAGAGGAACTAATGATCATAGAAGCAAAGGTGATATTTTCAGCATTGCTACCAATCAAAGAAAAGAGTCTGGAAGGCACAGATTTTCACAGATAACTAAAGAAGATGATGTTTGAAAACAGGATTTGGTTTTCTGTTATAAGCTCTAGAAATAAGAATGATGGGGGTAGCTAGGTGGTGTAGTGAACAGAGTACCAGCCCTGGAGTTGGAGGACCTGAGTTCAAATTTGGCCTCAGACACTTAACACTTACTAGCCATGTGACCTTGGGCAAGTCACCTAACCCCAATTACCCTGCCCTCCCCCCTCCAAAAAAAAAAAAAAGAAAGAAAAATGATAGATAAGAACCTATAGCCAAGAAGCCATGGACAGAGTATTCCTTGTGAGGGCTGATAAAATATATTTATATGTAATCTTATAATTCTAATAAAAAATTTTTAAACTGCAAAGGGGGAAGAAAGGACAAAATCTCTTTATTTTTCACTCTCCATGTATGCAAATTGCATATTATATATGTATGCATATGTATACTAAATACCATATACTCTAATGATTTTATACCATATAGAATAACCACACTGTAGGAAGAAAAATAGAAGTATAAGGTGATCAGTAATTCTCAGAAGACAAAGAATAAGAAATGAATAATGAAAGTCATGGGTTCAGATGGTAAAAAGCAAGATTAAATAGAAATGTAAAGCAAGAAGCCAAATCTGATGTCATAGCTGTCACTGGACTAGTTAGTTGAGACCCATAACTAGAATATGACTCTGGAAGGGTCTATTTTATGTAAGAAGAATAGAATAGCATGGTCTACTAAGGAGATACAGTATATTCATTCAAGGAAATCCAAGAAGGAAACATGGTAGAAAGCATTTGGGTGAAGTTAAATAGGTTAAGATAAAACAAATTAAGATAAAAAGATAAAAGAAAGATTAAAAAATACATAGCATTGTTATGAGAGTATATACAAAGCAGTATGTAAAAGGAAGTTATATACAGGATAGATAGGAAATAATATACAGAAGGAAGAAGACACTAGAATTGAGGGGTTGGAAAAGGTTTGCTATAGAAGATAGGGTTTTATCTAGAACTTGAAGGAAGGTTGAGTAGGAATGAGGCCAGAGTGAGGAGGGAGAGCGCTCCAGGCTGAAAAAAAATGCCCAGAGCAGAAAGATGGCATGTATTGTTCAGGGAACAGTCAGGACTGTGTCACTGGATCAAAGCATATGGGGTAGGGGGTAAAGTGTAAGAAGACTGAAAATGGGGTTGGGGGGGTACAGGTTATGAGAAACTTTGAACACCAGAGAATTTTGTATTTAATCCTGGAGGTGATAGGGAGCCACTAGAGTTTATTGAGTAGGGGAGGTAGCATGATCAGACCTAAACTTTAGGAAAATCATTTTGGTGGGTGAATAGAGAATGTACCAGAAGGAGGAGAGATTTGAAGCAGCAGACCCCTCGGCAGACTCTGCAATACATTGACCAGTCTTTTCAACCTTTCTCATATGCTCCATATACTCCTCTCACACAACCACCACCCTGTGAAGTCTTTTATAACTTCTCACCTGGACTATTGCAACAGTCTCCCAATTGGCCTTTCCCTCAAGGTTCTCCAGACTCAATACATCTGCTGAATACTGTGACTAATTGATATTACGGACAATCAATCGGGGGAAGCCCAAAGGGGGATGTTTGAGTTATAACATCAGAAAAACAACCAACTCCTCTAGGGTCTTAGACTGCCAGCTTGTGTGGGGAATGGGAGACCCACCCCAGAGCGTGTATTACAGGAGAACTGTGTTAAGTATATATGTATACATGAACATGTATGTGCATGCATGTATATATAAATCCATCCACAGAGAATAAAAAGAAGCAGACTAGAAAAATGACTGAGTGTTTAATACATACATACATACATGCATACATGCATATATAAGTATACACACATACATAAATACACACATATATGTGTATATGTATATTATGGATATATGGGTATATGAATATAGAGTGGTGTGTGTGTGTGTGTGTGTGTAAAACCTAAATCTCCCTCTTTAGGAAGACTGATGGCTCCTAACTCTTGAAGGCTTATTATATTGCTGTCAAACCTAACTGGTACTCTTTACATGTACACATGAACCTTTAACCCTACTACAATTCAGAACTCCTGAACTCAAGGGGTTCAACAACTTGAGTCACCCCAGCAGTAGGGGTTATACAGACATTTTCTACCACAACTGGTTTCACATGCATGAACATGCACATGCATGTATACAGAGTCATACATATCTGCATGTGTGTATACATGAATACATTAGTCTTACTTAGTTTCAAAAAATCATTAAAATAATCCTGAGGGATGTATGACTAGGCAATAGTTCACATTAAATGACATGGGAATTTTATTGAATTTTAAAGTCAGTATGCATCAAGAGTGTGACATGGCAGCCGTGAAAACCAATGAAATCTTAATATGTCGAGCAACATGTACTATGTATATTAAGTAAGATGATTGTCCTGTTACACTTGCCTATAGCCTGACCACACTTGAAACATTGTGTTCTGATCTGGACACCACATTTTTAGGATGATACTGATCAGCTGAAGAGCTTCAAGAAGAGAATAAGCAGGATCAGAATGGTGAAATATGGTGAGCCCAAGCCACATGGAGGTTAATGGAAGGACTTGGGTTTTCTCAGCAGGGAAAAAAAGGAGACTTAAGGGAAATAAGAGAAATGTCTTCAGAAACTCCCTCATGTGGGGAAGGAATTAGGCTAATTCTCCTTAAAAGCAGATGGCTGGACTGGGAGCAAAATTTAAAATTGCAAAGAGGCAAATTTAGGTAGGCTATAATGAAAAACCTCCCAACAATTCTAGCCATATTATTGTTGGCAGTTAGATGGTGATTGGATAGAGTGTCAGGCTTGGAATCAGAAAGGCTCTTCTTCATGAGTTCGAATCTGACCTCAGATGCTAGATATATGGCCCTGGACAAATCACTTAGCCCTCTTTAACTCAGATTCCTCATCTATAAAATGAGCCGGAAAAAACCACTCCAATATCTTTACCAAGAAAATCCCAAATTTGGTCATGATGAGTCAGACACAACTAAAAACAAGTGACAGTAAAACCTTCCCAACAATTGGAGCCACACAAAGGCAAAATAAACTGTTTTAGAAAGTAAAAGATCACTAGCAGTATTTAGGTAAAGGCTGACTAGTTAATAGTAGTAAAAGTTAGTATTCATATAGTCCATTAGGGTTTACAAAGCACTTTATGTGTCATTTCATTTGAACAAACTTAATTAAGGTGAGAAAATTCCGAGGACGAAAAATATATGTTGAAACAATATCATTAGATCAGGTTTATATTGATCTGGCCACCTACCGCATGTCTGAAAGTCTCTCATACACCCTAAGGCCTTTATATATTATCTCCTTTCATCCTCACTAAAATTCTGTGAAGTGCAATTATAGTCATGTTATACCTAGGGAACAACAGGCTAAGAGCTGCACAGCTAACACATATTTGAGACAGGAGTTTTCTTAATTGTAGACTCTATCTACAGTAAAAATGTATTTGCCTACAGCTAGTCAGCCCATTGCTGAGGATATGCTAGAGAAGATTCTTGGTTATGAATTAATTAGACTAGAGTCACATTTTGCCCTCTAGAATATGATCAGAACCAGATTAAAATGTAATTGAAAAAGTTGAACAAAATCAATAAAAATATAATATGACATAGATAATGTGAATTTGTGGCTTTTTAAGTCAAATTGTCACTGGTAGGGATGGATCCCTTTCTATTTGAGTTTGATACCTCTGTGTTAGACTATACGGCCTTAGAGGCCTCTTCCAACTCTGAGATTTTGTGATTTGGTGGGTTCTTGGTGGTGGTAGTATTTCTATCCATTAAACTTGGGTTTTGCATGTAGCATAAAATGCTGGTCCTGATGAAAGACCAAACTTAATTATGGTGGGAGTATTGGGAGTACAAATACCATACATTGGAGGAATATCATTAGCATAGGTTTATGCTGATCTGCCAGCCTACCTCATGTTTGAAAGTCCTCCCCTTCTCCCCAACCCTGAATCTGGTTTAAATGTAGCATCTTTGCTCTCTTTTAGCCTTTAGTCGCTAAGGTCCAGTCATCTCTCTCAGGGCTTGTCCCAGGGTAACAATACTGTGAATGATTGAGATAACGTAAATCTCTGAAGAAAGAGTGGTGAGAGTGGTCACTAGGGTAAAGAAAGGGTTCTTGACTTTCTGGAGTTTCGTCTATGTCTCATATTTTGTACACAAAACATGTTTTCCTGATTTCAAGTCTTGTGAAACCAAGTAAGGGGAGTTACTAGGTAACTATGTTAGGGAGGGGGACAAGAATGCCAGATATGGGCATTCCCAGGTTGCATCTGGGTAAGGGCAATGAGACAGAAAAAATGAGACCTTCCCCAAAATGTTCTCTGGCCTTGTGTCATGAGGGATACTCTAATACAAGGATTGTACAAAAAAACAGATGTGAAGGTCTCTAGGAAAGAATCTCTACCTCCTCTTGATGACCTGCTCAACTGTCTAGGGTAGATTTGTGGCTAGCCTTCACTATCCTCTGCCTTTCCTTTAAACCAAAGCTATCTTAGTTTGAAGCAATTCTGTGAAAGCAAAGCTCATAGGAGTGGCTAGGTGATGCAGTGAATAGAGCACCGACCCTGGAGTCAGGAGGACCTGAGTTCAAATTTTGCCTCAGACACTTGACACACTTACTAGCTGTGTGACTTTGGTCAAGTCACTTAACCCCAATTGCCCTCCAAAAAGAAAAAAAAAGCTCATAGTCCTTGGTTCTTAGCCTAAAAATGCAAATTAATTCATCATCAAGTTATTTCTAAGGATTAGTAGAAAGAGCAGTGGATTTGGATTTAGAGGACCTGGATTCAGATCCTGCTTGTATCATTTATTGTCTATGTGACCTTGGGTAAGTCTCTTAACCCTTATAGACCTCAAATTCCTCATCTGTAAAATGAGGGGATTGAGGTAGATGGCCTCCAAGGAGTCTTTCAATTCTAAATCTATGATCCTATTAGTGATATTTTCTTGTGAGCCAAGATGAGAATTAATTCAATTCCTTAATCCCTCTTCTCCATAAGGAATTCCTTTATTAACCTCCCTTGGCTCTGCTTATTCTATTACTCTCTGCTTTCTCCCTCAATCCTCTTTCTCTCTCTTCTGTCTTCTCTGTCTCTGTCTCTCTCTCTTCTGTCTTTTCTCTCTCTTCTCTCTCTCTGTCTCTGTCTCTCTCTTTCTGGTATTTGTATATCTTTATACAGCTCTCCTATAATTATTCCTCTATTTGTCATAATTTTTATATACTTCTTGAGTAATTGGATATGAAAGACACAAGGTAGAAGAAATGGTCTTTACTCAGTGGGTATTCAGTCAGTGTGATCAGAAGCTTATTTCTACAGGAGTCCAAGATGTTGGGCACATTTAGTCAGTCAACAACCAAGCTGATTATTCTGGGTATTTTTCCTATGTGAGGTAAAACATCCAAATTGACTAATTTGACAGGATTAGTGACCAGCTTGACTAAATGGATCAGATATCTGGGGGTCAGGGAAGCAGAGTCTAAGACATACAATCCCGGCAAGATAGATTTAGAATAACCAGAACACTGACTAATCAACATGTTACAGAAAACTTAAAGTTGATTTTAATAAATGTTTACATTGCTTACAAGCCAAGTGATAAAATGCTTTGGGTTAGGGATAGGGCCAGGAAAAGCAGAAATGCTGGAGTTGCATTATTAGCTACAATGGAATCTGGAAAAATCCCTATCTTTTAAATTTTAAATTAATACAATTAAACTTTTCTAGAGAATGGCTGAGAATCAATGTAGGGATATGACCGTCCAACTTTCCATCTGGATCACACAATCCTGAGCTGCCAGAAGCCTGATTTCTTTTTGGTCTGGTCCAATTTCTTGAAGTCCTGTGTTGCTGTCAGCAAAGCCAAGTCTGAAGGCTGCCAGTCTTGAGTGTCCGGTGCCAACCCTTAAATGACTGGAACACAACCCAGGTCAAATAGCAATGATTCTGGATGGAGTTGCTCTTGACACAACCTTTGCTGCTCTGGACTATTTCACCCCTTGATGAAGCCTTTTTCTCTGATAATGACCTCTTCCTTACTACCCAATGCCTCTCCCTGATCTTTCTCCTTTTTGCTCCCTTCTCCAGCAGCCTCACCCTTGGCAGCAGCCCTCAAGAAGTGCAAAGCTCACTCTCGGAGCCTGGAACGACTCTGTCTGAATTCCTGATTCACTCATTCTTGCCAAAACCCAAAAGTCTCGAAGCCTCCATGTGCCAGCAAGAGCCAGGCGAGGTTGTTTGGATAAAACTAGAAATGACCTTGAACCTCTGCCCAGCACTCTAATGGAGAATTCTCCACCCCCTTCTACAACCCTTTCCACCCATCCCCAAACCTCCTCTAACAGAAACAGGCTTCCTTGAAGCTTCCAGAGATACTTCAGTCATTACCTTTTTTCCTTTCTTTCTCTATCTCTTCCTCCTCCCCCAGTCTTCCTTTTCTCCTATGGAGAGTTAATCAGAGAATGGCAGATGCCCAATGCAGGAAGGCATCACAAGGGACCATCTAATCTATCCCTTTGCTGCCAGTAAGGGCCCATACTTACTCTTATCTGTCTGAGGAGGTTTCTCTCCTGTTTTATGAGAGATTCTAGGCTCTCCTTTTTCAATATTTTTCAATTTTTTTTCACAGTCCAACATCCATGGCATTTGTTTTCTTTCTGCATCTCCTTGTAAGGAGTTTTCCTGCTACATTTCCCTAAGCAGGTGACATTATTACCTGAGAAAGAAGTCAATCCTTCTTTAAGCAGGAAAAGTCTGGGGATACCTTTTGGATTCCCTACAAACTTCTGTCCTGAGGTAGCCCCAGCTGCCACACTTCCTCAGGAAGCCCATTCCAGGCATATGGGCCAATGGGCAATATCAAAGACTATCTATCAGTCAGTAATGTTCTAACCCATTAATTCCCAATCCCAGGGAAGTCTGGCCATTTATAGATTCCATCAGCAAAGGTGACAAGGAGAAAGGGAAGCCCAGGCTCATGCATGGGGCTTTAGGTCTGTGATGAAGTCAATGCTAGAGTTAGGAGGATATTGGGAGTCAAGGCCAATTTGTTGATACATTAGCCCCCCACCTTGCTAATACGGAATGAAAAGGTTTCTTTTATTGTTGTTGGCTTAGAGGGTATAGATTTGTTCTGCTGCCCTAGCTCATTGGGCAGTTGCTCAGTTTTCTTTGTTATTGATAGACTTTACAGCTGGTGAAAGTGTGAGATTCCACACCCTACACTTTCATGTGGCTTGTGTAGACAGAAGTGTCAACCTCTCTGCTTTGCTTGGCTTCTATGTATCTTCCCAAGTGTCTCTTCTCCTGTACTCCACCCCTCTTCTATCCACCCCCTCTCCCCCCTCAACACGCGCTTCCTAGGACATGGAATGTTAGAGCTGGAAGGAACGTACTGGATTAATAATTGGAAGAGATGAATTTGAATTCCAACTATACCTCTTACTACCTGTGTGATCTTGGGCAAATCATTCCCACCTATCTGGCCTTTAGTTTCCCTGTCTGTGAAATAAAGACTCAGATTATATCTAAAAAGTCCCTTTGAGTTCTAAATCCATGATCCTATGAATTAATTCACTTATTACTTTACAAATGATAAAACTGAGTCACAGAAAAGTGATAGATCCAGTCAAACAGGTGATAGAAGAAAGACTAGAATGGAACTCAGATCTTGGCTGTTTCCCTGTCTCTTTATCTTGCTCCCTGGTGCCTATTTTCTATTTTTGACCTTGCACAGAACTGTAGCTATCATTTTGCTTTGCTGAGCTCCTCAAAGGAGCTAAGCATTCCAGTTTGTCATTCCCTGCTTCTTCTCCCTACCTCCCACCTTGGAGGTGTAGACCCTGAACCCTCAGTACAATTAATCTATGAGAAATGTTTGTATTGCCCTTGGCTTTCAGAAGGGCCACCTGCCTGCCCAGAACCCCAGCTGGGTAGGTGCAAATGAGGCCTTTTCTTTGAAAATCTGTTGAAAGATCTGAGAGCTTTTTTACTTTATGTCCCCCACCAAGACTTTACACAAATGGGGATCAGGTTTGCTCTGGGTGGTGACAAAGCTGTTATTGTTTCCAAGAGAGGTGCTGGGAGGTGAAGCACAGGGAACCAAGAGTCATCTCTGACTTATGCTGGCCGTCTCAACCTCTTACCTCCCTCGAACACCTGGAGAAGAGGAGGGGTCTTCCACAATCCATAAAGTCAAGGTCTGAAGAGAGTGTGATCTTGGAGGGGACTCTGTGTTCTCCAAAAAGCCAGAGCTGTCCTGTTTGGAGAAGCCACTGGACCAGGCTCTGTTGTTTTCATGGAAGAAGGTTACTCTTTCTTCTTTCCAAAATGCCAAAATGTGAGAATTCCACAAACATCTGGCTTTGGCATGAGGTGGTGGTAATCCTCCAGTCAACTGCTTTTAGCAAACAGAGAGGGTCAGGCAATGGCCCTCATTTTATGTACACTTCTTCACCCAGAACGCTCCCTTTGGTGCTGTGTCTCCCGTCAATGGGAGGATCCTTCTTCTTTGTATCAGAAAGAAGAGTCAGAAAAATATTTTTTTAGTATAAAGATCCTTCCTGGCTTTAGGAAGTTTATGGAGATCATAATAGAGCCTGGGGGACCACTTTTGCTCTGGTAATGGATGGAAGGCTCTTCTAAGTTCAAGAGTCTGGGATGACACAATATTGCTTTTATTGCTTTTTATCTTATTTTATTTTACTCTTTACCACCCAAAGGAGGAGTTCTTAACTTTGGTTCTAAGAACTTATTTTTAAAAATACATTTTGATAACGATATTTTAATGTAATAGGTTTTCTTGGGCTCTGTAAGCATATTTTAAAAATATTTTTTGATAATTGTTTTTCAACATAACTGATTTCCTTTGTATTTGTCTGTATTTAGTTTTCTCATTTAAATATATTCAGAGAAAAAGTCCATACATTTCACTATATTGTTTAAGAGACATATGATACCCCCCCAAAAAACCCCCAAACAAAAACAACCCCACCAAAATAAATTTAAGAACTTCTGACCTAAAATCCTAAGGTGGGGAAGACTTTTATGCACAAATACAAGTTCCAACTCAATGTTGCATGAAGTAAACAATGTAAATGAAATTGTTTTTCTTGTGAGGTCTACACATGCAAATAGAGCTATGTGTTAGGGAGAACTAAGGCAATTACCCAAATCCTTTCTGTGCAAAATATGATGATGGGGAGCTGCCACCTTCTTGTTCCCAACTTTCTGTATCTTATGGCAAAAGGCCCTGGGTGTAAACAGTTCATGAAGGAGTCTTGTGGCTATGAAAGCCACATTGGGAACTCAGATTTCTGTTGTCCACTGACCTCCAAGCAGTTCATGAGAATGAATAAGTGAGCTCCCTCACCCTGTCATTTTGGAGTTGGGGAGTTGGGCTAAGGCTGATAACTCCCTTGGGGGTGTCTTTTTTCCCATGTGAAATGGCTTCACTTTTCATCATTTGTGTAACTTGTTTTCCTCTGGCCTTCTGCTGAAAGTGGAGAGTGAGTTCAGCCATAGACAAAACAATTTGGGCTTCCAGTAACTTTTGATTTCCCACTCCTCAGGCACACTGGCACAATACTCTCAAGCTCTGAGCAGCTCAGGGAAGCCGCCCTTTGGAGTTCCTTCTTCATCATGAAACTCCCTGTCTTTGGGAGCCCCAGGCTTCTCTCACTATCTCAGATGTGATGAGGTCTGCATTCAGACCCTCCGAAAGAGCTGGAGAGCATCATGATAAAACATCACTGATAGGATAAAAGCCTGGGTCTTTGCGATCTGCTCCTCTGATGGTTCCAGCGTGTACCCTTCTTCTTACTAGGCAGACAGACAGACAGACAGACAGGAATTGTTAAGTGTCAGGCACTATGCTAAACACTGCAGATGCATATACCAAGCAAGCAAAACAGTTAAACACTGATCTAACTCTAATTCAGGGCTCCTGTCCATGAAATCTCTCTAAGATAATGTAAGTAAAATACTTTGCAAACCTAAGAACCCTATATAAATTCTAGATCTTATTATTAAATTCCACTAGCTTATAATACATTATTGAACCTGACCCTCTACCTAGACTTTTCACCTAGAGGACCAAGGAAATGATGTGACTTGAATTAATACAGGTGCTTAGAAGCTGAAGTAAGATGAGAATCCAAATCTACCAACTCCTTTTTTTCTTTTCTTTTCTTTTCTTTTGTTTTCTTTTTTTTTTTGGAGGGTGGAAGGTAGGGCAATTGGAGTTAAGTGACTTGCCCAAGGTCACATGGCTAGTAAGTGTTAAATGTCTGACGTCGGATTTGAACTCAGGTCCTCCTGACTCCAGGGCCAGTGCTCTATTCACTGTGCCACCTAGCCACCCTAAAATCTGCCAACTCTAGAACCTGGATTCTTTCCACTACACCATGGCAGCATTTCATTGCTGACGTTACTTTGAGGCAATATATATATATATATATATATATATATATATATATATATATATATATACTTCCAAAGGTTCTTATAGATAGAAGACTTCATTGACTGGGATCTTCACTGCCAACAACTATGGAATCAAAAGAACTTGGTGTGAAGGATGGGTTTCCCTTCCAAAGATTTCAAGAGTGTCTCCTCCTGTACCCATTTTATGCTCTAGTTTCTCTCTCCTCATGGACAATACTCTTAGCCCACCTTCCCATTGTAAGTGTCAGAAAAAAGAATAAGATTACCAGGAGGAGCAATTTGATAGCCCCCTATCTCCTCTACATGTCTTCTTCCATCCGACCACCTAGAAGGTTCTCAACCTTCCTAATGCCACAACTCTTTAATGTAGTTCCTCATGCTGTGGTGACCCCCAACCATAAAATTATTTTTGTTGTTACTTCATAACTGTAATTTTGCTACTGTTATGAATCTATCTGATATGTAGGATATATTTTCATTGTTACAATTTGAACATAACCCACAGGTTGAGAACTGCTTACCTGGAAGTTTTTTCTTAAGTCTTATCTTACAACTTCAGGCTGATCATCCAAGCCTTCTCTTTTGCTTGGTCATTTATGGTGATAGGCAAAAAGAAGCAGCTTGGTATAATTAGAGTTCTGATGCATCAGAGGACCCAAGTTATCAAATCTTGCCTCTAGGACTTATTACCCATATAACTTTGAGTAAATTAATTAATCTGAATCTCAGGTTCCTCACCTCCAAAATGAGGGGTGGGGAGCAGACTGAAGGGCTTCTGAAATCCCTTAAAGCTCTGAATCTGAAGCTTTTCTTATCTCTCATGGAAAGTTTCATAAACTTGAAGGCACTTAATATGTTGCATGTTCAATGTTGAACTCATTACATCTGTTCCTCCTACCAGCTTTCTGGGAACACCTTGAATTCTTGTCAGTCTGGAGCTTTGGGGGAGACCAGTCAAAAGCTAGGTTGGGGGGAATGAGGTGAGGAGCGACCAGTTAACACATACTGAGTTCAGCTGAGGTTTCTAGCCAGCGGTATTTGGTTCATTTCATCTCCACCCACTACAAAATACTGTATCCCTGTAAACAACTTTAGTGGGAACAGTCCCTGATCCCTTATAGAAATAATTTACGGCCCCTCTAAGTTATGTTATGGGGGCCCAGAATGAGTCTGATTCTTCAGGATTCCATTTTGAGTTTTCTTGGCAGAAATGTAGAGCGTTTTGCTGTTTCCTTCTCCAGCTTTTACAGATGAGGAAACTGAAGCAAACAGTTTAAGTGACTTGCCCAGGGTCACACAGCTAGTAAATATTTGAGGTCAAATTTGAACTAAGGTCATCTGGACACCTGACCCAGCACTCTATCTGCTATGCCACCTAGCTCCCCTATGGAAGAAGATACCAGAGGCAAATGCCTGAGTGCGGGTAAGAGATGTCCAGCATTCCTCTCCTTGATCCTCTAGGGCAGTGGTTCTCAACCTGTGGGTTGTGACCCCTTTGGGGGTCGAATGACCTTTTCACAGGGGTCACAGGGGTCGCCTAAGACCATCGGAAAACACATATTTCTGATGGTCTTAGGAACGGAAACACCACTCCTCTATCTGTCTCCAGGAGGGTCTGCCCACATGCAGATACACCTACATACAAATATTAAAGGGTCATGGCATTAGGAAGGTTGAGAACCACTGCTGTAGGGAATTACCCTA
>CM053600.1:153974775-154027315 GCA_028646575.1 Pseudocheirus occidentalis | reverse complement strand
TACTTGCTCTACTCTAATTCTGAAGGAATTATTCTCTTCAGAATGCTTTTGAGATTCTTTTTCCATCTGGGAAATTCGACTTTTTAAGGCATTCTTCTCCTCATTGGCTTTCTGGGCCTCTTTTGCCATTTGAGATAATCTATTCTTTAAAGTGTTGTTTTCTTCAGGCAGGTTGTTGACTCTCTTTTCATGATTTTCTCGCATCATTCTCATTTCTCTTCCCAATTTTCCTCCACTTCTCTTATTTAGTTTTCAAAATTCTTCTTAAGCTTCTTTATGGCTTGTAGAAAGTCTTCACGTTTCTTGGAAGCTTTTGGTGTCGGAGTTCTGACTGTGTTGTCTTCCTCCCATTCCATGCTTTGATCCTTTTTGTCCCCAAAAAAGGAATCTAAAGTAGGATTGCTGTTCTTGATTGTCTTCCTTTGTCTGCTCATGTTGCCAGTCAATTACTTGACTTTTGGATTCCGTAGACCTTTGCTTTCAGAGGGGAGAGTTTTTTCCCATATTTCTGGGGTTTTTACAACTGCCAGAGCTATTAGGAGACTAATGTCTCTCCAGCCCCCACCAGCTTTGGCTCACTGATCATGCACCTCAGGACTACCATCCAAGACTGTGATCCCAATCCAGGCAGGTTAAGGCAAGGGCACTTGGCCTCTGAATGGTTGCTTTGTCTCCTTGTAATCTCCTGGCAGGGAGCTCTGAGGCAGCCACATGGAGGCAGTGGCAGTGCCTCCACTTCTACCACTTCTTGCCCTGGGGGTAGATGGCCATACCTGCTCCTCTCCCCCAAATTTAGCTGAGTTCGACTAACCTTTCACTTTGTCCTTGGCTCTTATAGATTGATAATTCTGGAAACTGCCACAGCTGCTGGTGATCCACTCTCCTTAGTGCTCCAGCTGTGGCTTGTCCTGACTGCCCTGGGGTTAAAGCTGTGCTTTCAGGCTGTGCTGGGCTCATTTCCCAGCATGGTGTTATGAACCTTTCCTATCTGCTTGCTGGGCTGCCTTCAGTGGGAGCATTGTTTCTCTGTCATTTTGTGGGTTCTGGAGCTGTAAAATTTGTTAAGAGTCATATTTTATAAGTATTTGAGGTGGTTGGGGGGGAGCCATGGAGTTCTCCTCCATGTTCTGAGCCACCATTTTGACTCATCCTCGTCTGAGTATGTGCTTCTTTGGGCTAGCCAGCCTGTCCCTCTCCTTCTACACTTCCAGAACAGCAAATGGTTTAGCTTCATTTGTTTGCTTGTTTTTCTGTTTGTCAGTCAGAGGATCTTTGAAGCCTTCCGGGCAGAACCACAGAAATGTGCTCTCTTTCTCGAGGAAATTGAGGGGCATTCTTTTCTCAATGACCAATGCCTGCTGCCTCTGTAGTTCTCAGGAACCTATGAATTCTCTGGCCATTTTTTTCTTAGGCCTGGAGACAATTGATGGAGAGAAATCACTGGCAAATTTCTGGCTCTAATTGCTTTTGGGGTTTTCATGCCTTGCTATAATAATTGGCTTGAAAGCTGACTAGGAATGTCTGCTTTCATCTCCTCCATATCTATTTTTTATTTTTCAGAGTAGGAACCTGAGGGGAACGGTGGGATAGGAGATGATTTTTTTAAGTGAGGGATGATAGCTAGCAAAATTGGGATTCAAACTCCAGTCTTTTGACTTCAAATCTAGCAATCGTTCTACTACCTGGATAGAGTAATGAATACATGAAATTTCAAACATCCAAGGTGCCTACCCAGCTATGATGTTATTCTTATAATAGTCTTGGAAGAGAAAGAGAGGTAAAGGGTAAGAGATAATTTGCTCCCCCTTCTGTTCCTTCTCTTCACCCCCATTTCCCCACATTGATGGGAAAAAGAGGCCATATACAGGGAAGTTACTTGACCAAAGGTATATTGAAACGTGTTTGCCATAGGAAGATACTATGTGAAACTAAACATAGGGCAATGGGAAAGGGAATTAGAGCAGCACTTCTCAACCTGTGGGTCACAGTCCCTTTGGGAGCTGAGCCACCCTTTCACAAGGGTCACAGGGGTTGCCTAAGACCATTAAAAAACACATATTTCCAATGGTCTTAGGAACCAGGAGACCTCTCCTTTATCCGTCTCCATGCAGGTACATCCATATGCAGACATGCCCACATACGAGTATTAAAGGGTTGCAGCATTAGGAAGGTTGAGAACCACTGATCTAGAGAAAGGTAACATGAATGAAGGGAAAGGAAAGGTGGGGAAAGGAAAGAAAAGAGATCGAGGGATAAATGAATGTGAATGACAGAGAAGAGAACACTTTAAGATCTGTAATACCCATTCTGAACTTTACCCCCCAACTCCCACTTCTAGGTTGTATCCCCAGGAGGGCAATGGCATCAAGGCCTAAGGTATTCTGTGAGTTTGTGTTAGAACTCACAAGCCCCCATCAGCAGGCTCACCTATATTAGTCTGACAGTTGACAGAATTAGCTTTATGTCACTTCATCTCTAGATTCTGTGTCTTTTCAATAGATGTCTCCATCCTTCCCTCCTCCCCTCCATCTACTGGCTTCCCACCTTCTACAGTCTACAAATTGCACCCTTCCCAGAGTCTCCTCACACCCTCCCATTGCTCATGCCTTCCCTCTGAGATTACCTTACACCAAATCTATGTATATTTTGTACATACAAAGTTGTTTATATGTTGTCTCTCCCCTTAGAATATGAGCTCCTTTAGAGAGGGGACCATGGTTTTACCTTTCTTTGTATCCCCAGTACTTAGCACAGTATTTGAAAAATAGTTAAGTACTTAATAATGCTTGCTGTTGTTGCAATAGCACAGTAGGACTCATAGCAGCAACACTATTATCTCTGCTGGGAAGGTGCCCACCTGGGCTCCTTTGACCCATTCCACTTCATTGTCCAAGGCTGACTCTTCTCAGCTCACTGAGGTCACGCTGCTCAAAACCATCTCCTGCTTTGTCTCTCATTTGTTCCCTATTGGGCTATTTCTCCTCCTGGTTGAATAGCACAGCATGGCTGATGTGAGGACAAGAGAGTGTGTGCCTTTCTTTTCCTTCATTTTTTGCCTTCTATCCCTTTTTTCTTCTTACTCCCTTTTCTTTCCTTCCACTCAATGTTACCTTCCTTTAGATACTTCCTAATTCCCCTTCCCATATCCCTCAGTTTAGAGGCATATAATCTCTGCCTATGGCAAATACATATCAAATGTGCCCTTAGTCAAGTAACTTCCTCATCTTTGGCCTTCCCATTCTGCTGCTATCCTCTAGTAGACAGGTGTGAAGAAAAAGACAAATAGTAACCCTCTCTCAAGAGCTGGGTCATGGTCCTTGGGACAATATCCTTCCGCGTCTGTCTCATTAGAGAGTATGTCTCATTATTTTTAAAGGGCTATCAGGTACATGGCCAATCCTTGACTAGCCACTGGCTGGCTGATTTCTGATTCCATCGATTATGATTAAACATTCTCTTCACTTCTTAAAGGGTTACAGAATGGAGAGCATTAAGTTAGTAACCCCTCCTTGTCTCTGTTACTTGCCTCTTGTGTGACTTGATCAACCGGGGGTCAAAGGAAGACAAGGACTCAGTTAATCATGAATATGCTGATCAACCCTCCTCCTTCCACTATAGATACATTTGGCTAATTATACAAAATGTTTGAAATTATATAAATGGAATTTTAAAAATCTATATGAAGCTAAATAGCTGCCCACTCCACCCAATTTTGGATTTGAAGACTACAATTAATGAAAAGTGATGGAATAATTTATACTGTTGAAGAGAAGACTGAGGATCAGGTTACTTATGGGCTTATTATATGAAGGAGAGGGACTACTGATGCAAGCAAAAATTGTAGAAGCATTTCAATTAGGAGTAAGTAAGAAGGTCTCGACTGTGAAGGTTGTTAGATACTAGAACAGGTGACTGAAGATGGGGAGAGTACTTCATTAACTTTTCAGGAGCCTTTTAAACAAAAAAGAAAACCTAATTGGAGAGTTGCACTAGCCAGGTAACATCCTAGAATTCCTTTTAGAATAAATGATCTGAAATTCTGTTCTTGACTCCCCCAAACATCAAAATTCCCAACTTAGTCATTGTCCTTAGAACAGAGTTCAAAGATTCAGTGGGGAAGATACAGGAAGAACACACCCCTACTTTTTGAATGTGTCTGAGAAGCTCTATCTTGAGCAGAGGTGTCTGACCTACATGGAATCTGTTTTTGCCTGTAGTCTGAGAGACACAATTAAATTGCAAGCAACTGGGTGGAGGAAGAAGAATGGAGAAAAGTAAGGAGAAGAAGGGAATTGGTCACTTGCTGGGACCCAGGGAGAAAGGAGAACATCCATTAGATTACATTAGGACAGATCTCACTGACCAGCTGCTATCAAAGGCACATTGCCAGAGCAGATGGGTGGAGGATGGGAAGGGAAAACGTTAGCTAGAGGTATATAGAGTAGGATTCACAAACTCAGGGACCTTAAGTTCTGTGTTTGTAAAGGGGGAAACCAACCTTCTGATTCCCTTCCCCTTCCCTTCTCTCTTTGCCCCCTTCTTTCTTTCTTGGTTTTTTTTTTTACAGATTGGGTAAAACCCACCTTCTCAGAACCCCCTTGGCTGCCCTTGGGACAGAGGCATTCATGTAGCATCTGGGAGCTTTCTAGTGAATTGGAATGGACTGAATTAGCTAAATTAGCCAAGCAGAAAGTTCAAGTCTTGAGTTTTGGGGCTTCCTAGCTAGGGAATATGGAGGGAAAATCTTTCTGCTGGGCCTGTGAAATCCAGAGCTGAAAGCATTTGGCTATGGTGCCAGTCAGTCCTGGAGCAATAAGGCAAAGCTGTTCTCCATAGGGCTTCTCTGTGAGTCTAATAAAGGGAAAATACGCATTCCACCATGCAGAGAGGTGAACTGCCTCAAATCTGAATTTCTTTCTTTGTTTTTCTTTCTTGCCTCCCTATCACCATTTGGAAAAATTGGTGGAACACGAAGGCACTTGGCATTTAAAAACCCTTTATAGTCTGACTCTGGTCTACCTTTCAAATTTATTTCCCATTATTTTACTTCACATACTCCATGGCTCAGCTATGTTTGGATGTATTGGATACAATTCATGTTTATTGGATTGGATTGTATAGAACTTAAAATACCTTTCCACTAAACCCTGCCTTAAAAAAATCACTTAAAACTTAATTCTTTTAGACAACATTCTTAGAACAACTCTACCTGATTCTTGCTGCTCCAGTAATTACAGTCTTCTTAATCCCAGGAATATAACTCTTGAAGGTCTTCATGACATGTGTATGCTATGCATGTTTTATTTTTTTGTGTGTCTATCTCTCCATTTGTTATGTAACCTTCTTTGAGGGGGGCAAGCTAATGTCTTAGGATCATAGATTTAGGATAATTGGGGCTCTCTAAGGCCACCGCCACCATTTTGTAGTTGAGAAAACAAGGTCCAAGGATGTTAAATGATTTACTCAATATTTCAGTTAGCATCAAAGAGGGGATTTGAACTCATGTCCTCTCTACCAAGCTAGGGTTCTTTCCAATGTACCAATATCTACTATTATTTTATCATAAGCCACCTACAGGTAACTTTAGCCCTTGAGGAGAGAAGTGTTTCATTTCCCTTCATTCTTTGAAAGGGGGGTAACCATAGCATTACTGAAAGGAGGTGTCAGAAGCTGGTCCCCAAAGTCTGGTAGGGTTGAAATATTATATAGTAAAAAGTTGGACTTTAATGGTCATTTAGACCAAGCCCCTAAGTTCACAGAGGAGAAAATTAGGAGAGAGTAAGCCATTTGCCCATGGTTACAGAGGCAGTAAGTGGCAGAAGAAGGGTTTGGTCCCTGGTCCTCTGACGCCAGATCTAGGATGATGCTGCTTCCAAGCATTGTAGCGTCATATAAATGTGAGCTATTGGTATTTAACCCAGCACATGGCAGCTTTGTGACAAAGCTGTGCCCCTGGACTATGCCGCTGCATTGCCTTGTCCTTGAAACCTCCTTCTAATGGCCCCTTTTGGTATTTTATGAGTCAAACTCCCTTATGTGGGGCCCAAGGTGGTTCATCCTAACACTTAATTCTCTTTTGCAATGAATCGACTTGGATGGTGGAGTGATGATCTCCGCAATCTCCTTTTAAGGAAGGAAGGAGGCCAAAACAGCCATCACTTCATTTTCTACCCAGCTATATTCTGTTGACTTCTTCACGTGGTCCCCTCTGCGTTCCTTTGACTTTTCTCTCATGCCCTCTCACTAGGTACCTTCCTCCCTCCACTATCACCACCCTTTCAATTTCCTTTGGTGTGTCATTGTCATCCCCCATTAGACTGTACAGTCTCCTAGAGGGTAGGGACAGCCCCGCCCCATATTTATGTCCACAGAATTGAGCACAATGCTTGTTTATAAATGCATATTGACTGATTAAGGCAAGTTCTTTGTCATCCCTAAAGAGTCATGGAAATGAGACATCCCGTCATTTTGATCACCACTCTCATTATTAATCACAGCGATCAGCATTATCATTGCTACTAGAAAGTACTGTTGACATGACTAATGAGGAAATATGTTTTGCGTGACTGCACACGTATGATCTTGATCAAATTGCTTGCCTTTCCAATTAAGGTGGAGTAGAGGAAGTATGGGAGAGAATTTGGGACTCAAAATTTAAAAAATAACGTTAAGATTGTTTTTGTATGTAATTGAAAAAATTTCTAAAAATAATTAAAATACTCTTGGTCTAGTGTCCTGAAAACCAAGAAAGTTTCACCCAAAGTTTTTTCAAATATGAAACGCTTGAACAAGGGGGAGGGTAGGTATCAGGGAGGTGACAAAATAAATACCATAAGGAAGCCTTTTCAAACTTTTTCTATCGGGAATACATTTACTCTTATGATTCTAAGTGGGCAAGAGCTCACTTGGCCTCCCAGTCCCTGGAGTTATTTCAACTTTAGTCCCCATCACAGATTCTCCAGTCCACCACCCAGTGGGACATTAGTGTCCTGAGGAACAGAGCATCTGTCTACTCCAGGGGTGCCCAAGACAAACTAGCTTCTAGAATCACATCCTGCATATCCTACCCTTCAGTTACTTCTTCTGTGCTTTTCCCAAATCTTGCTTCCCCTCAGCTGTTTTCTAGCTTGATATCTGACTGACAAAACTTTATTTGTCAACATAAAAGTTGAAATGTGTCTAAGTCAGATTCTTTGAAAAAGGGAGCTCATTTTGTATATTATACACAAAGATAAGAAGAAATGGGAGTCATGATGGAAAGAAATCTCCTTTGATCTAGTATGTCCCAGCAGATAGGCATGTAACAAAACCATAGGATTTCATAGTAGAAGAGGGCCTCAGAAGCCATCGACTCTAAGCCACATAAAAATGAAACCCCACCACAATATATCTTGACAAATGATCATCCAGCCACTCTTTGAAGGCTCCTACTGAGGGGAAAACCACTGTATATTGGGGCAGTCCATTCCAATTTAGGGTAACTCAAACTATGAGGGAATGTTTCCTTATGTCAAATCTAAATGAGCTTTCTTGCTATTTCCACATATTGTTCCAGTTTTACCTTCTGGGGCCAAGCAAAACAAGTCTCATCTCTCTTAACTTATGACAGCCTTTCAAGTACTTAGCAATAGCTATCAATGTTCCCCTTAAGTCTTCTTCAAACTAAACATAGTTACTTCATCTGATCTTCACATGGCATGGACTCAAGGCCTTTTGCTATTCTGGTTGCCTTCCTCTGGCTCTGAGTTTTCGACATCCTTTCTGAAATGTGGCGCCTTGACCTGAACAGAATAACCTGTGGCTCTTGGCTATGTCTTGTAAATCAGATTATTAGACTGATGCCCCATCCAGAGTTTTCCCTGAAAAAATCAGAATTTGACTTGTGTCAAGCACCAAATACCTAAAATAGATAAAAATTCATTTTATTAATAATATTGCTGAATTATTTTATATTGATTAATCACATTTATTCAAAGAAAAGCTAATTCAGTTACCACAAAAATACTCAGTCTAACAACACATAGAATCTAGGACAGGCTATTTAACCAGACAAAAACCAGAAAGCACAGAAGGGCTTGAGCCCATAGAGAGAGGGATTATCGTCCTTTTCCAGTGGACCTCCTAACCTCTATCTATCCTACCTTGCAAGAGGAAATACTTGGGGTTGTATGAGAGTGAAGAAACCTTCTTATTTTAGTGACCCCTTTCCCCAATACTCTTCATCCAGTAACTTAGTCCTCCAGTATAGTACTGTCCTAGGAGCCTGTTATGGCTCCTAGCCCACAAGGGGAAAACCTTTGGAATCACAAGACAGATGTCTCATTTTCTCCATATCTGCACATTTCACATAGCTCACACTACCAATGAAGGGAAATCTCCAGGTTTGCTCCTCCACATGGCAGCTCTGACCCTTGTTGCTCTTTGGCTAAGCCTACTACTCGGTCCAGGAACTCAGCATTGTCTAAGGAGTCCTTTTCCGTGTCCTAAAAGCTTGGTGCCAGAATTCCTCTACTTATTTGTGGATTCCTCCCCAGCCCTGACATTGCTTCTTCCCACTAGTTCTCATTCTTGTGTCTCTTGTCTGGGTCCATGACTTCTCACTGTTCCATCAATGCTTCTGACATTGGCCATTTTGAGACTACATGGTTGATCCTTGGGGCTATGAATTTAACAAACTTCTCTCTAGAAAACTGGTGTTTTTATATATCTAGCTGGCTTCTCTTTAACCATTTTAGTTCTGGTTCAAAGTCCACCAGCTTTAGACTACCTGAATTCCTGATGGCAACATTTGCCATGTTTTACCAAAAACATATTTTCTGTCTTATTTAATCAGCTCCAAGGATGACTTTCCTGGTACACAGTTTGTGTGATATTACTTCAAAGGTGCCATAGTACCCAGAAGAGCTCCCCAAACCTGTCACTCCCAGTCTACCACAGTATTTGAAATTCCCACAATAGAGTGACTCATTTGAGTAAGGATAGGGGCAACTTGATGGTGCAGGGAATAGAGCACTGGGCCTGGAATCAGAAATGCCTGCATTTAAATCCAACCTCAAATATTTACTAGCTTGTGGGACCATCAAAGAGTCATTTTAACCCTATTTGCCTTGGTTTCCTTATCTGTAAGATGAGCTGGATAGGGGAATGGCAAACCACTCCAGTATCTTTGCCAAGAAAATCTTAAATGGGGTCATGAAGAGTTGGACACAATTGAAAAGAATAAACAACAACAAAAACTAGACATTCTTTCCAAAAGGACCCTAATGAGATTCCTTATATTCCCTGAAAAGGGTAACATATTTAACACTCAAATATATGAATAGGAATTCATTTTTTATTTTTATTTATTTATTTGTTTGTTTTTTGGAGGGGGGAAAGCAAGGCATTTGGGGTTAAGTGACTTGTCCAAGGTCACACGGCTAGTAAGTGTTAAGTGTCTGAGGCCGCATTTGAACTCAGGTTCTCCTGATTCCAGGGCCAGTGCTCCGTTCACTGTGCTACCTAGCTGCTCCCCTTTTTAATTTTTCTTAAGAATGAGCTACTATTATCACTAAGAAGAGAACAGTGTCCTGAAAGAGAGGGACACAGAACGAATCAGTCATGATTGAAGGTCAGAACAATTCTTGAGTATTGAGTTCTGCCACAAAGGACTGGTAGGGGACTGATGTATGAGCCCAGTTAGCCAGGGATTGGATGCTTAGATAAAGGGAGAAGATGAAGAAAAAGTGCTGGGGCTTCTGAAGCCAACCTTTGTTTCACACTTCTGCCTACAGGTGACACAGTACCATGTGTAGGGAGTTGGACCAGATTGAAGGTTAATGAAGAAATTTTTTTCTTTAGAGATCAGAGTGTCAAATGGTTTGAAGGTCGAAGGGATCTCAGAGATGGCTTGGATCCCCAAGGATGCCATTGTACCTCCTGCTCCAACATATCTTCCCTTTTCTTCTCTTTTCCCTCCTTACTTATTTCCATATACCCAGAATGAGTTAGGGGGTAGAACCTCCTACTGTAGGAACAGGGAGCTAAATAAAATGTTCTTTCAAAGTCTTTCTCAGTCCCTGGATTCTTTGGCATTACTAACTTCTCTTATAATTCATGTAAACTGTAATTAAAATTTTCATAGAGTAATGGTCTAGGTACCCTGTAACCCTGGACATGAGGTCAAGAAGACCTTGGTTTAGGTCCTGTCTCTGATATATGCTAGCTGTGTAACCAAAGACATGTCATTAATCTTCTCAGTGTTCTCATATTGTAAATGAAAGACAAGTGACTGCTCTGCATCAGTGAAGGGAATTTCCACATCAAGTATTTCCTTACATGGATAAATGACTGGCCTTTGTCCATTTGGAAGAAAAACTAATTGAGATTGGGTACTATTTTTTAAAAAAATGAAATGGGTTATTTCTTTTTCCTCTAAATTGCTTGTGAAATTCATAAAATGACCTTGCTAAATATTTTCCTCAGCAGAGACTGAGGCATTACAGATAAAATTTGAGGGAATGCCATCAGTATTACATGGTTCCCTTGTGATCCTCAACCCCCAAATGGAATAGTAAATTCTGATTTATATATAAATGCCAAAATTTACACCAATTCTGAGTGTTCTCCAACTTGAGAGCCCCAGACTTAGAGTGAGAAGGCTTCAGGTTCTATTACTTACTAGTTCTGTAATCTAGGCCAAGTCCCTTGACCTCTCTGATACTCAGGCTCACAAACTATTAGACCTGGAGGGAACATGTGGGCAGTTAGGAGGCAGGGGATACAGCATGAAGCTTGGAATCAACAAGACTTATCTTCCTGAATTCAAATCCAGCCTCAGGCACTTGCTAGCTGTGTGACCCTGGACAAATCACTTCACCCTGTTTGCCTCTGTTATCTCGTCTGTAAAATGAGGCAGAGAAGGAAATGACAAACCACTCCAGTATCTCTGCCGAGAAAACCCTAAATAAGGTCACAGAAAATCGGACACAACTGAACCGACTCAACAGCAAAACAAGAAGAGACACCAGGAACCCCCTGGTTCAGCTTCATTTGACACATTTTGCATTTTACATACAATTTACACTTACTGAGACCGGCAGGCATCCAATCATTGGGCTAAGGGCACATGACCAGGAAGCACCAGAGCCAGGACTTCAGCTGAGGATTTTTTGCTTAAAGGTCATTGATTTGCTATTGCTGCTGGGTTTTCCCCCTTATACTCTTTTTTTCTATTATGTTCTCTCTATTCTGTTTTCTATTCTCTATTTTTTTCTACTCTCACCCCTTATTAAATAAAATGTAGTGGCTTCTTATTACCCGCCCCCCAGAATTAAATATAATCTCCTCTGTGGGTTATTAAAATGCCACCTTCTTCTTACCTTTCCAATCTTCTTTCCCTTTATTCCCTCCATGATCTATGGTCCAGTGACACTAGATCAGATGCTGTATTCTGTGACCTAACTCTCTGTGTTCTCGTCTGCTCCTTGGCCATGGAACACGGTCCTCTCTCATTTGTGCCTCCAAGCTTCTCTGGCTTCCTTCTAGTCTCTGGTAGAGCTCTATCTCCTGCAGTGCCTTCCCTCTGAGACTCTCTAATTGATCCTGCCTATTTCTTATTAATACCTGGTTTGCATGCTATCTCCCCCATTAAACCATGAGCTCCTTGAGAGTGGGAATTGCCTTTTCTCCCCTTTTCTTTGTACCTTTCTAACTTAGCACAGTTTCAGGCACACAGTAGGCTCTTAATAAATGCTCGTTACCTCGACTTGACATGATCATCCCATTCATAAACATGAAATGAGATTAAACACACTTAGCTTATCTTGTGCAAAGATTTTTTTTGCAAAGAAACTGTATATTATAAAGTGCTTTGTAACCATAAAGCTCCCTCCAAATGTGAAGTATTTACCAGTTTGTGTATTTTGTATTCTTTGCATTTTCTTAGACATCTGTGTTATCTGTCTGAGACTGCAACCCTGTAATATCAGGGAACGAGCTCAGCTAAATATCTCATGCAAATAAAGGCCTCAAAAAGCCTGTCTCATGATAAAAATGCTGCCACTCTTGATTTGAAAATGCTCATTCTTTTCCCTGGAATTGTCCCTACTAATTAACAGCAAGCAGAATGATCTCACTTTTCTAGATGTTGTCTGACCGTCCAAGAGTACAAGGTGACCAGCAGCAGCCATAGTCAGTTCCTCAGGATTGGAACATTGACCTGGACAGAAAGGCACTTTTCTTGTGTGACCTTAAGAAAGTTATATCATTTCTCTGAACCTCTATAAAATGAGAGGAGCTGGACTACATGGTCTAGATTTTAAAGGTGATGCACGATAGTGAACCTGGATTTGAATCCTACCTCGAGCATCTACTAGCTGTGCACCTGTAGGCAAGTCACTTAACCAAAGACAGCCTCCATTTCCTCACCTGTAAAATCCTGATATGCCTATCATATCTCCCTCATAGGACTGTTGTGAGCCTCAAATGAGATATCCCATCCACAGTGTTCTGAAATCCTTACAACTCAGTGTAAATGTCAGTTATTACTACTGTTATGGCTAAGATCATTTCCAGCATTAAGCTTGATGATGCATCATCCCTATGACTATTCATTTCAGTATCTCCCCATGGACTTACTAGCATCTCTAGCCTGTTGCTTCTTCCCTTCCCTTCCTTGTCTTTCTTCAGGCCCACTCTCTGAGTCACTGTGTTGGATGGGTTTTCTAGATGTCATGTAATCTGTTTCCCTGTCTCCAGGAAAGCCTGACATTCAGTCTAAAAAAAAAAGGTCACAGGTCATTAAACTTTGGAGGAACCTTAGGGATCACCAAACCCCATCTGAAGAAACAGAGGCCAGAGAGATGAAGGGTTTTGCGCAGGACTTAGGAACCATCTGCTTTGTGGTCCCAGTGTTTGAGTGTGGATCTGGGGAGACACATGAAACAAAGACTGTCTTAAGTTCCCCAAATAGAATTTCTCTTTCTCGTTAGGAAAGTCCCAGGGCTCCAGACATGAGGACATCTGTCTGTCTGCAATGACGCTATTGCCTGGGCACTGGGGTAAGGAACAGGCGTGGGTGAGAAGAGACACGTCTATGCTTCCCTTGGGATCCCAGTGGGTGCATTTGCTCCCTTATGCACAGGTATTTTGGTGATGCTAAAACCCACCAATTCTGTTTGGTTTTGCCCACATCTCTCTCTCCCCCATCACCTTTTTTTTTCCCTCTCAGCACTCAGCTGGCCCCTTCCCCAGCCCAATATCAGATCCTCTGTGACAATCCAACAGCAACCCAGGCTAAGCCAGGTGCTCAGAGGACATGTGACTGCCCCTGGCCTCTAGTCCTCTTGATGCTTTGAGGATTCATACAGGCCCTCAGCTCCTCTTACCCTTGGATCAACAGGGACCTTTCAGATGCGGGTAAATAAGCAATCACCCCAGCCCACAGCTTCTCCCGTCCCCAACCACCAAACCTTTTACTTGGCTGCCAACTCTTAAGAGCATGACCTAGTGAAGAATAACTTCCCCTAATTCCCCTCCCAACACACCAACTTCCTCCCAGGCACCCAACCCTCCTGCCTCCCACGGGACCCTCGTTCTCACGTTCACCTCGTTCCTTCTGCTCCTTCTCTATTTTGCTAGTTGGAACCCACAATTATAGACTTTGACCTCAGGCCCTTTCGGGTGAGAGGGAGCCAGAAGGGAAGTCTTCCCTGAAACCCAGTAAGGTTGAGGTCAGTGGCTCCAATCCTACTTGGCTCCCTTCTCAGCCTGTTTGGCCTGAGTAGGTGTCTCTGGCCAGGGTTGGGGCCGCATGACAGAAGGGGCAGTCTGGAATGACTTTGCATCCACAGGGTGAGCTGGCTGTTCAGAGCAAAGGCCCTGGCCAGGCCCACTGTTTCCAACACTTCACCAAATTGCTCCCATGTTGCTCTGGTATTTGCAGATTGGCATTTACTCCCCTAAATGCTGAAATGTAAAAGGTGCTAGACTGGTTGGTTTTCTGGGAGGGAGGGGACAAAGTACTAGACTTGGAGTCAGGAAGCACTGGGGTCAAATGCCACCTTGGACACTTTCTGGTTGTTTGCTTCTGGACATCTCCCTCCTTTCTGGGCCTTGATTTCTCCAACTGTAAAATGAAGGTGCTGAATTTGATGGTCCCTAAGGTGAACAGCAGCTCTAAATCTGTGATCCTATGTATTCTTTGCCTGAGAAAAGTTTACCCCTCAGAAATGGAGGATTCAAGGATTTGATCTTGAACAAGCATAAGAGCAAGCAGGTGAAGGTCCTGCTAAAACTTTCCTATACTTGTCTTCCTAGTGAAACTTCAAAGTAACCATAAGCACGTTGTCTTTTGCCTATTAGAAAAGGAAAAGAACACTATTACTATTATTCCTGTGGTGTCCCCAGAAAACATCTTGTCCACCTCTCTGCTGCAATTGGCTTGTGGGGAAAGAACTCCAGAAGGGACCTTCCTTTGTTACCCATTCTAGTTTAAGGGAGACCTTTCAGCCCATCCATCATCTTCCTTGGCATAAGCCCTATGTCCCTTGGACCAAGTTAGAACCCCTATTAAATTAGTAAATCCATTTGGGGAGCCCTAGATAACACCATTTTCTTTACAGAGTGAAATATTCTTTAGTTCAGAGGAACAATGCGACTATACTGTGCACCTGAAGGGAAATGTGAATTACCATTAGCCAGTTACTTGGAGTTCTTCAACACTTGTGGTTTGGCTCTGCCAGTATTCTTCCAGAAAGACACCTTGGTGTACTCTTAGGCATTTTGGAATGGTTCTGAGAGGGTTTCCATGGCAAGTCTCTGAAGGCTTCCATAGAGGACATCTCTTGTCAGGAATGACTTTCCCAAGGAACAGCTGCCACTCTTTGTCTGAGTCTCTTTTCTGGCACATTCTGCCTTATATAGTAGTTATTTCTGTATGTCTTATCCTTCTCTTAAATTGCAAGCTTCCTGAGGGCAGCCAGGGTCTGCATGTTAGCATGGGAGTAAAGGAGGACTGCCTCCACTAGCCCACTGAATTGTTGTGAGACTTAAGTGAGAATGTCTGTAAAGAGTTCTCATAAACTTTAACATTTTATAAAAAGATCAACTATTATCACCAGATTGCACTGAATCTATGATCTCAGAGAAGAAGCTCCCCCTACCAACCTTAGTCAATGATTTCTCTGCAGCTTATCTAGATAATTAACTGGAGCACAAGGAGGTTAAATGACCTGGCCAGGGTTACAGTCAGTAATATGTCAGAGGTAAAACTTGAACTCTCATCTTCTGACTCTGTGGCTGCCTCTGTATTGTTGTTACTGTTCAATTAAAAAAATCATTCATCTCACCTTGTTCAATGCATTTCAGATAGAAGCAGTTGTGGGACAAATCACTCTACTGTCATTATTCTTTTATATTTAACATTTGGTGGACTTTGCACAATCAGATCAAACCACTGCTTTTTAGAGTTGAGTAAAGCATTAGGATGTAAATTCACTTCTTTCCTTTTTACGTCTCCCAGAAAATATCTTCATGAAAAGTCCAGTAGCAGATAGAATGACCAAGAGGATCAAAGAACCTCATCCTATTCTTACATATCTTTGATTTCATTGGCTAGCCTTTCATCCCATGTTTCTTAGAGACAATAAGTATTGGGTATGGCAATATCTATTAAAAAGAGTAAAAAAAAAACCCACCAGGCAGCCATGATATATCTAGGTGATTACATACAACAAAGGTGTCAAATTTATGACCTAACCTGCAAAACTCCCAAGTGGGCCAAACCCTGTTAAGCTCTTGATAAAATAAATAAAAATATAATACAATATTAATTAATACTGATTTGTGGTTTTCTAAGTCAATATGTGGGTACAGGGATGTTTATATATGAATTTGACACTACTGATATACAGGACAAAATATTTCTCTATGATAATGATTGGTTCTAATACAGTTGTTTTTCTTCTTCCTACGCTGTAATTACATACATATAGGGTGTTATAGGAAAACTAGCACCTCTGGCTATTGGAGACCTTTTCATGGCTGCTCATCCACCTTTAGGGTCCACCTGGAACTCACTTTTCACCAGTGGATCCAAGAAGTGTAGCATGTGCAGTGACCACACCCTGGTAAAACTGCTGAGCAGACACATAAACACCAGGTTGAGGGTCATTGACGGGGTCAAACTTGTCACTGAGTTAGGGGATGTCTACCCCAAGTCTGTGAAGATTTTCCTTGGCCAAACTGGCAGATGAGAACAATTTGTTCTATTGACCATGGAGGAAGCTGAAGCAGGCACTGTGGAGCGCTTAGACCTTGGTCAGACATTGAAGATGCTAGGTCATCCACTGCATACTGTGCCATTTACCAGTCATCTTGGCTTCTGTCTTGCTACTGGACTTTGATGACTCTGGAAGAGAGAGTAAAGCTGACAACTTTGTGCAACTTCAATTAAAAACTCACTTAAATCTAGTTCACACGCAAGTCAAGACATCACCCCATGATGTCATTGGTCCTTTTGGTAAAAGACAGACAAATAATAGCTACTTACCACAGTATCCATCTTGGTGAAGATATATAGGTAGTTTCTTCCTAACCTCATCTTTCTTTAGTTTAAGGCCTCTTCAATTAGATTTGCAAACTGTCATGGAAAAGTAAAAATACCAGTCTTTGTTACGTATACTTTATACCTGACCAGGAGCCTATGTTCTCTACATCCAAATCTCAGTCTCTAACTTCATTTCTTTTCTTTTTTGGAGGGGGAGGGCAGAGAAATTGGGGCTAAGTGATTTGTTCAAGGTCACACAACCAGAAACCAACAAGAATTTGTGAAGTGACTACTATGTGCTGTGGATGGAAAGACAAAAGTTCAACTGTTTTTACCCTCAGGGGGCCTATGTTCTAATAGCAGAGACATGCGAATATGTAAGCATATTCAGAATATGCCCAAAGTAGATACAAGGTGGTTTGGGGAGTGAAAACACTAGCAGCTGGTAGGACTAGGAGAGGCTTACTTTGAAAGAAGGTAGTATTGGAGCTGGATTTTGAAGGAAACCAGGAATTCTAAAAATTGGAGGTGAAAGAGAGTGTGTTCCTGACATAGGGCATCACCAATGGGGGTGGGAGGTGGGAAACATGGAGATGGGAGATAAGAGTATTATATGTGAGGAATAACAAACAAGCCCGCATGACTGAACTGTAAGTGATAGGGATGCCTTCCATGAGGACGAGGACTAGCTTTCTTCTTTTTTTGTATTTTTATTTGCAACATGTGAAAAGACTGGGTCAGGTTGAGAAGAGGTTTAAAGTCCAGACAGAGGAGTTTGTATTTGATCCCAGAGGTAACAGAGAGTTCCAGGGGAGTGATTAATAGTCATCCCATTCTGACAAATCTTGGGAGGTTCTTGTCATCCCTTGGATTCTTGCCTTAGGAAGATGACAGACCTTTCTATTGTTATTATTAGGTTGACAAATAGCTGTGTCTCTGCCCTGAGCAAGAAGTTGGCACTGTTCTTCTCTTCTTCTAACCATTATTGGATGATCTCTTTCCTGACATCAACTTGGATCTACTTTGTCATTCCTTGGAGGACAACCAGCTACTTCTTCCTCAGATCATCCAGACTAAATTTTTTTAACCTTCATGAATTCCTCCTTCCTTGGGTCTGGGTATAATGTTTTCACATTCTTCAACCTCCTAATATAGACCAAGTTTCCATTCTGTCTTTTTATCTTCTTCCCTTAAGATGTGGTATTCAACATGGTACAATGGAGAGAGTGGTTGGTGTGAGGTCAGGAAGACCCAATTTCAAATTCTCCCTCTGACACTTAGTAGCCTTATAACTCTGAGTAAGTCACTTAGCTTGTATGTGCCTCTGGCAATCCCATAGACTTTATTTAGAGTAGTCCCCAAAGGCAAAGAGGCAGACATTCTGGATTACTGACACCAACAGAAAATGTTAACACTTCAAAGTAGCCAAGAGTTTCATTCTCCTTCCCTCCCAGCCTTTTCTTAGGTTTGTATGAGTGAAAACTAAGTTTCAGAAGATTTAAAAAAAAGTAATCTTAGATCAAGATTACCAAAGCATTACCAAAGCAGTTTGAAAACTGATTGATACATTTCCCTACCTCCTCCCATTTCCATCATCAGACATCTCATTTCCCAGAGAGTGTCCCCCTTTTGGACTCCTTTGGCTTCTCCCTCATGTTATAAATTCCATAAGGGCAAGCACGATCTTTCTTTATTTCCTCATTTGCCTCCTCCATGCTTAGCACAATGTCTGGAATGAATTAATAATACTTAGTAATTTATTAGTTAGTTAACTAATGCTTGCTGACTATTGACCAATCAGTCTCCACTGGTACGGCTTCATGCATTCAACAAATATGTATCAAACACGTACTATGTGGAAAGCACTGTTCTGGGTCCTGAAGGAGGTACAAAGATGATTATGATACAGTCCTTGCCTTCAGGGAGTTACAGTCTAGTAGGGGAAGGCAGGGCATGAACTCAGACAACTATGAGACAGATTAGAGTAAGAAACCTGCTTAACGGGAATTGTTCATTTTTCTTTTTTGAAAGAGACCAGTGACATCATGGGTGATGTCTTCACTTGTGTGTGAATTGGATTTAAGGGAGGTAGAGTAGTTACCATTCTCAGTTTTTTATCCTGAGTCATCTAAGTCTAGTGGCAAGACAAAAGTCAAGGTGACTAGTGATGGCTCTGGATGCAGCAGATAACCTTTTCATCTCCAATGCCTGGCCAACCTTGAAGCACTTTGTAGCACCTGCTTCAACTACCTTCGTGGTCATTGGAACAAATTGTTCTCATCTACACATTCTGTAAAGGGAACATTTTCACATGTTTGGAGTGGACATCCACCTAACTCACCTATAAGTCTGAGGCCATTTGGTTATTCTCAACCAGGTTTAGTGCACCTGCTATGATGGGTTACCAAGGTGTGGTCACTGTGCATACTCTAACTTCTCGGAGCCATAGGTGATAGCTGAGTGCCAGGTGGGCACCAAAGATGGATGAGCAGCCCTGAAATGGGTGCAGCAGCCCTCCTGCCCAAGGTGCTAATCCTCCCTGAGCACCTCATATTAAACCATCATCATTATAACCATAAAAAAGATAAAAATATAGGTATGGGTATATATAAGGATAATATAGAGGGATAGGGATAGGTAAAGTACCTATGATTTCAGTGGTATAGAAAATTTCTCCTACTGATGCAAGCTGGTATCTTATCTGCAACTTATGGTCTTAGAGACCATAATACCATTGAGAAATAGTGTCAGGGTGGGATTTGAATCTAGGTCTGCCTAGCTTTTTCTATTGTATGCTAACTACGCTAACAGTTTCCATCTGCATATGGCACCATTCTAGACACACACAGAACAATAGTGATAGCTTTTGTTTTCTGTGATCTTCTAATTGATGCAGAGAGCTATATTGAGGGCAGAGCCAAAATGGCAGAGTAGAAGCAGGAAATTCTGTGAGCTTCAGCCACAACCATTCTAATACTTATAAAATATGACTCTGAATAAATTTTATTGCTGCAGAACCCACAAAGTGACAGAGAGAAACAAATCTCCAGCTGAAGCCATCCTGGCAGGCTGACAGAAAGGGTCTATTGCACCAGACTGGGAGCTGAGCACAGTTCTGTGTGAGCTGCTGCACTGAGCCCTGGGAGGCCCTCATCTGTGGCCCAGACTGGCTGCAGCAGACTTCAGGAGAATGAATGACCAGCAGCTGTGGCAGTTTCTAGACTTCTCAACCCATAAACACCAAAGAGAAAGTAAAAGGTCAGTGGGAAACTCTGTTGGAACTGGGTGATAGAAGAACATGGTATGGCCCCTGCCCCCAGGACAAGAGGTGGTGGAGGCATGGCAGGAGCACTTCTGTGTGGCTGCCTCCAGAGTTCCTGGCCTGCATAATATAGGGAGACCAAGCAACCATTCAGAGGGTAATCACTCTTGCTTTGATCTGCTTGAATATGGATCTTGGTCTTGGGTGGTGGTCCTGGTGTGTGTGGACAGTGTGCCAGAGTTTGTGATGGCTGCAGAGAGGGGGGCCCACCTCAGACCTCTGACAATATTTTTGAAAACCCCAGTGATTTGGAACAAAGCTCTCCCCTCTGGAAGCATAGTTCTACCATGGCAAAGAGCTCAAAAGTCAAATAATTGTCCAGCAAGATGAAAAAGCAGAGGAAGCAAAATCAGACCGTAGAATCCTTTTTTGGGTTCAGAAAGAATCAGAACATGGAACAGGAAGAAGTCAACAAAGGCTGAACTCTTGCATCAAAAGCTTCCAAGAAAAATATGAGCTGGTTATAGTCCATGGAGGATCTCAAGAAGGATTTTGAAAATCGAGTAAGAGAAGTGCAGGAAAAATTAGGAAGAGAAATGAGAATGATGTAAGAAAATAATGAAAAGAGAGTCAACAGCCTGCTGAAGGAAACCCCCCCCAATACTAAAGAAAACAACACCCTAAAATAGAGTAAATCAAATGGCAAAAAAGGCCCAAAAAGCCAATGAGGAGAAGAATGCCTTAAAAAGCTGAATTGCCCAGATGGAAAAGGAATTTCAAAAACTCACTGAAGAGAACAATTCCTTCAAATTTAGATTGGAGCAAATGGAAGCTAATGACTTTATGAGAAATCAAAATACTATAAAACAGATCCAAACAAATGAAAAAAAAATAGAAGGCAATGTGAAATATCTCATTGGAAAAACCACTGATCTGGAAATAGATCCAGGAGACATAATTTAAAAATTATTGGACTACCTGAAATCCATGCTTAAAAAAAGAACCTAGAAATCATCCTTCAAAAATTATCAAGCAAAATTGCCCTGATAGAAATTGAAAGAATTCACTGATCACCTCTTGAAAAACATCCTAAAAAGAAAACACCTAGGAATATTATAGCCAAATATCAGAGTTCCCAGGTGAAGGAGAAAATATTACAAGGAGCCAGGAAGAAATAATTTGAGTATTGTGGAAACACAATCAGGATAACACAAGTTCTTTTTTTTTTTTGCTTTTTGGAGGGCAGTTGGGGTTAAGTGACTTGCCCAAGGTCACATGGCTAGTTTTTGTGTTAAGTGTCTTAGGCCGAATTTGAACTCAGGTCCTCCTGACTCCAGGGCCGGTGCTCTATTCACTGTGCCACCTAGCCGCCCCGATAACACAAGTTCTAGTGGCTTCTACATTAATGGATCAAAGGGCTTGGAATATGATATTCTGGAAGTCAAAGGAGCTAGGATTAAAACCAAGAATCACCTACCCTGTAAAACTAAGTGTAATGCTTCAGGGGAAAATTCAATGAAATAGAGGACTTTCAAGCATTCTTGATGAAAAAAACCAGAGCTCAACAGAAAATTTGACTTTCAAATACAAGAAGCAAGAGAAGCATGAGAAGGTAAACAGGAAAAAGAAATCATAAGGAACTTACTAAAGTTGAACTATTTACATTTCTACATGGAAAAACAATAATTGTAACTCATGAGATTTTCCTCAGTATGAGGATAGTTGAATGGAATATATACATTTATATAGGAGGGTGTATGTGTGTATAAATATATATGTGAGTGTATGTATATATGTGTATATTTATACATAGACAGAGGGCACAGGATCAGTTGAATAGGAAGGGATGATATCTAAAAAATAAAATTAAGAGGTGAGACAGGAATATAATAAGAGAAGGAGTAGGGAAATATAGAATAGGGTAAATTATCTCATATAAAAGAGGCAAGAGAAAACTGTTACAATGCAGGGGAAGAGCAGGAAAGTCAAAGGGAATGGGACAACCTTACTCTCATTGAATTGGGCTTAAGGAGACAATAATTCTCTCTCTCTGTATGTGTATGATGGACCCCACTTTGGCAGCCTGTAAAGCCTAAAGACAACTTTTCAGAGTAGTGTTTTTAAATGTATACAATAGAATATATTGGATTTTAAAAAGAAACCAATTATATTTAGATAGTAATCAAAATGCATTTTTTAAAAACCAAGTTTGTGGACCCCAGGTTGAGAACCATGGATCTATGTGGCTGGGCCCAGGACATACCTCATCTCTGGTTTTGTTAGTATAAGAATACATTCTGGAGGTTTCAGGAGCTGTTTTGAATGGGATAAGAATTGACTGAGGTCCAGGGAGAAAGCTTCAGGTATAAGGCTGATTTGCAAAGATGAATCCTTAAGAATTCCAGGGCTTTGCAATGTCTATCCAGGAAACTGCTTTCTGGTGACCATCCCAGATCCCATCTGCTGCAGGGTATCCATGGTTTCTTTCATGCAACAGGCATGTAGAACAATTGACCTTCAATGGAGTGAAGTTGGGAATGTGTACGTGAGTATAGCACTTTGGCTCTGTTTGGCTTTCCAATACAAGGTGTAGGGAGGAGCAGGAGCTCTGTCAGGGTCTGCCCTGGTTCCAAGAAGAGTGACCTTGTTGCTCAAGGTCAATAGCTTCATAGAAGCAGAGAGTTTCCTTGGGAAGCAGCAGATATTAATTTCAGCATCACTAGGATTCATACTGGAAAGTGCTTAGAATGATATTTTACCCATTAGGGGCAAGGGAGCAAAATAAAAGAAGGGGGGATGGGAAAGTCATTATTTAAAAAAAATTATTTTATTTATTTTGCTTTGACAACCACAAGTTTCCTAAGCTCTCTGGGAACTGAACTCCTGTTTTGACTAAATAGAAAGTCTCAGAGGACTGTGGGTTGATTGGAGAGATTTCTCCCAGGCTCCCCCTTATTCCCTCCTGTCAGTTCCCTCCCCTTTCTCCAGCCCTTTTCCTTCTGCCCTCTCTTGACTTTTCTCCCACCTCCATCAGCTGCCAGAGGGCTGTACTGAAAACGTGCCCTCCAAGTTACAGGCATCTGGTCAGGAGGGAACAATGATGCACAGAGAGGTCATGGGAATGAAATGGGGCTCCTGTAGGATGAATGGGCCAGTCAGGCATGGAGGGGAGGCAGGTGCTGACAACAAGCTCATGTGGGGGTAGGGGAGGGCTGTTGGCCAAGGAACTGTGGGTAGCCAGGGAGGCCAGGGGCAGAGCACAGCTGGTAAGATCTCTGCACTTCTAGTCACTCTGTCAGCTGCAAAGACCGCAGATGGTACTAGCCAGACCTTTACCCGGTTTTGTAGCATTTTTCTCAGATACCGGACACTAAGGTCAGATGAACATGGATTGAGACTGACCTTTGGTCTTCTACAGGAAGACCCCAGTAAAGCTCATTTGGGGAATGGGAGAGGGAAAATGAAAAGTGGTTGATCTAGCCACAATCAGGAACCAAACATAATTCTTTACAACCGCCCCCCTCCCACCACCAAAAGAAAGCCACTTGCTGGATCCTCAGTCCTCAGAAGTCCTATAGTCCTAGCCCATGATAACAAAATCTGCCATACTGAAGTACTTCTATCCTCTATAACACAGTTCAATAAGACAAGAAAAAGAAATTGAAGGAATTCAAATAAGTAAAGAGGAAACAAAACTATCACTCTTTGTAGGTGATATGATAGTATACTTAGAGAACCCTAGAGAATCAACCAAAATGAAATAAACCCACATAAATCAACATTTCTATATATTATGAACAAAGTCCAACAGGAAGAGACAGAAAGAAAAATTCCTTTTCAGATCATTGTAGGCATATAAAATGTTTGGGAGTCTATCTGCCAAGACAAACCCAAGAACTGTATGAACACAATTATAAAATTTTTCACACAAATAAAGACATATCTAAACAAGTGGAGAAATATTAATTATTCTACAGCAGGCTGAGTCAATATAATATAAATTATGATTCTATGTAAGTTAATTTACTTATTCAGTACCATATCAAACTACCAAAAATTATTTTATAGAACTAGAAAAATAATTCATGTGGAAGACCAAAATTAAGAATATCAAGGGAATCAATGAAAAAAAAAATAGAAGGAAGGTGGCTTAGCTCTACCAGATTGTTGCTGTTGTTGTTCATGCATTGTTCTCAAAGAGGACCAATGACATTAGGAGGGTGATGTTTTGACTTGCAAGGGAATTGGATTTAAGTGAGGCAGGGCCGTGCAAAGCAGTGTCACTCTCTCCTCCAGGGTCATCAGAGTCTAGTAGCAAGACATAGGTCAGGACAATTGATGGTGGCCCCTACCAGATTTTGATGTCTTCTTAACACAGTTCTCTCTGTGAGAGCTTAGATTTAAAGAACAGAATGTTGAGATGGTGAGGACACTGTCCTTCACCAAGGCCATAGGAGGAGCTACCATTATTTGGTCTTGAGAAGACTTGTGACAAAATAGGAAGTTGGGGAAGAGACTAGGCTGAGACTGAAGGCAGAATGGTTCGACTGGAGTATGCTAAAGGACATTGACTGGGAGAATATAATGGTGGTAAAAAGAAAGAGTAAAGTAGATTTCTGTAAAAAGCAAAAACCAGAATGTATCACAAAGCCAGGTCTCTCAAGAGAATGGATCATCCTTCTTAAATATGGAGGCTAAGGTGGTGAGGAGAAAGTGAGGCATTTTCTAGAAGGAACATGAATAATCAAGGCATACTCATTTTTGGATCAAGGGAAGAAATTAAAGGGAACTAAGGAGACAACCATAGACTTCTTAATTAACTGGTAAAGTTAGCTCTGAGTCAAGAAGCCACCAGAAGGAAGCACACTACGGTATATCTAAGTAAAATCTATTCTTCTAAGTTGTACAAGCTGGATCATGTCATGACTGTATGCATGCTTACCTTGATGGAAGCTACAAGGTTTTTACCTCAATCCTGATGCCTATGTGATACTTATGGAAAACTTTATTGTGCTACTCTTGAGGACTCACTACTGAATATTTCCCCAAATTTTAAAGCTCCCCCTCCTAGTTTTAAAGGCTGTTTTCTGATTAATAATAACTCATTTCACTTGATTTAATTCAATTCAACAAGCTTTTGAAAAAGTCTAGCTGAGGGTGAGCTCCAGTTTTGGGTTATTAAAATGAAAACTGAACGAAGATATTATTCAGGGTATAACAAATATAGAGCAGTTTTAAGCTTTGGTTGCCTACACCTGCTCTAAGACTTCTGGGACATGCTCCATAATAATATAACATGACATATAAATTAAAATAAGCTGATGTAGATAAAGAGCTTTGTAAATTTTAAGATGTTGGTTGTAGTTTGTTGATACCATGGGAAATGCATTGGATTTTTGGAATCAGAGGAGCTATATTCAAATGTTTACTCCTGACAACATACATGACCTGTTTCCCTACCCTACTAAAAGATCTCTAAGATCCCTTCTGGTCCTAGAGCTATGAAATTATGAAATTCCAGCCAAGACAGTCACTTCCTGGCCCACTGATTAATTCTATCCCCAAGGATGCTCCTTGTGTTGGACTTTTTTTTTGCCTAATACTATTCACTGGGGTAATGTCTTTAGGGAACAGGGAGCAATGAAGCTTTTATTCCTTTCCTAGGTCACAATTATTAGTTATGAAGTCATTATGCCAGAAGCCATATTGCCTTTCCTCCAATGGGTAGGACTGCAGGGTATCCTGATTATCTATCATTTCTTATAGGTAATGATAGCAAGACTTACTGGTCCTGTCAATTCTTTCCAGTCTAGTCGATATTTCCTTAGAGATGAAGATCACATTTGTAATTCATTAGTGCTTTCAGTACAATGCCTGCTTATTCAGTTCCCAGCTAAGTTCACAGGGGCATCAGAGACCATTTAGTCCTATCTGTCTTTGAATAAGAATCCTTTCTACAGAGTTCCAGCAAGCAAAAGTCCAGCTTTTACTATCAGATCTTCAGTGAAGGTGTCTCAGTCATTCTATTCTGGGATATTGCAGATTGTTAGGAAACTTTCCATCAGAGCAAGCATTTTTATGTAATTATTTTAGAACAAGAGGAGTTCTTAGATACCACCTATCTGACCCCTTCGTTTCTGAGTGAAGAAACTGGGAAGAATTAATTTTTGCCACAGATTACAGAGCTAATTAATAGAGGTGCCCATGCTAAGCCCCAGATTCCCCGACTTCCAGTACAGCAGGGCTTTTTTATACTCATTTTGGCCATGAATTCCACAACTTCATATCTTGTAAAAGTTTATCTTACTTTTACAGCTTGCCCAGCAAATTTGTTTTGCATTTCTAATAAAACAAAAAATGTTATCTCAATTTTAAATTGTTAGAATACATTTTCCCCTGGATTTCCCATATGGCACTTTTATTATATAGATTCACACACACACACACACACACACACATATATATGTATGTATGTATGTATATATGTATACACACATATATTTAGAGAGAGATAACTTTCAACAAAATTGGCTTCTTTTGTATTGATAGATGAGGTAAGATTGGTAGATAGGTAGATAGATAGATAGATAGATAGATAGATAGATAGATAGATAGATAGATACAAAAATTATGTTCATGGATCCTAGGTTAAGCACTTCTGCCTTACCTCATTGACCTAGCCCTTTTCCCCTATCCTCTAACTGAATCTAAAGAGACCTAAATTGACTTCCACAATTCAGGAAACATTTTTTTTTTACCAACCGGATTCCATATTGGCTTTTCTCTTAGCTTTAGTCCAACAGCCATTGACACATGAAGTCCATAGCACACTATTTCCTACTTAACTCCTATGATGCCTCACAATTGTTGACTGTGTGTTTCCTGGATATACATTCTCTCTCTCCAGCTGAATTTTCCAATTCCCCCAAAGGCATGGATCATATTTTATTTTGTTTCTCCCTTCTTTGGTATCTATCATTCTTTCTAGCTCAGGATTATTCATATAATAGTTATCTGTTGAACAAATATATAAATAATGGGTCCATGGGCAATTGAGCCTTCAGTACTTTGGATTTTGTAAAAAAAAAAAAAAACGCCTCCTGGCTTGCTTTGGCATGTAGGATCTCCTTCAATGGATTCTGTATGGAGGTAAATCACTTTGTTTCTCTGGGGTCAATTTCCTCATCTGTAAAATGGAAAACTGAATCATATGGTCTCTAAAGATTCTTTTAGATCTGTCATTCTAATTCTGCTTCCTTGGCCCTGATAGGAACCCCTTCCCGGAGAGGGGTTCTAGTTGTTCTGTTCTGTTCTGTTCTATTCATGGTGCTAAGGCTAGATAGTCTGGAGCAGGGTTTAGATAGAGATAGGCTTCAAATCTCTTCCAGGTAGAGGCCATTGCACAGCTCACTAATATGTATTCCAAACATAGTGGGGACTCAGGCTAAACCTATACCCTATTTTCACCCTTTATACATGGCAGCCACTTCTGCATTTGTGGCTATAGCTTCACCCCAAGATTCTGACTTGAATTTCCTTGGTCTTTATGATGCTCTTTCCTGTGTAATTTTCAACTTCCAGACCAATTTTAAGTACCCCCTCTCCCATTATGCAGCAAAGAGAAATATCCTTTTAATTCCATGTTTTCTAAAGCTGAATGCCATATTAAGATGCAATGAACTTTACTTTTGCCTCTGTATTTTATAGTTTTTCTTCTTTCCATAGAGCTCCAGTACCTGGGCTTTAGAAAGCTCTAGGAACAAATGAGTGGAATTTGTAAGAGAGGGAGTACCTCCCCTTTAGGCAGCTGCAACCACCGAGGGGAATTTTCTCAATTCCCACCCTTGATGGATCATCTTTTTGTGTGGGTTGGGGGAGGAGAGGGGTGGATCTAGCTGGAGCAAGAAGGATGGTGGAGGTCCACTTGAGGGAGCTTAGAGGGCTCATGTAACCATAGGGAGCTTCAGAACTTTTATTTCTGGTGAAATGTAACAGTTGAATGTAATCTTTCCCTAGAAGGCAGAGGAACAAAGTGGATGGGAGACTCATAGCAACATAGCTGTAAAATGCCTTAGGAGGCATCTATTTCAATCCCATTTTACAGATGAGGAAACTGAGACCCAGGAAGATTTGTCTAAGGTCACACATGTAGTAAGCATCAGAGGTATGATTAGAACTCAACTCCTCAGTCTCTTGAGCCAGTATTCTTTCTGCTCTACCATGTTGTCTACTGAGAAGAAGGAAGAGAGGAACAGAAAGGAAATCTGTCTTCTATTAACACCTAGTAGAAAAATTATTTGGAGACCTAAAATATTATATAAATAAACTCTAAACTCACTCTTGCCACAAACAATCCTTTAATATCTTGCAGTTCATGTTTCAAAAGGTCTGGAGGCCAGACATATGAGCCTCTCACTGATGATGTCTACCTGTCCTCTAACTGCTGGGCCCAAGCAGCTTTTTCACTCTGAAAATCCACCCAGTGAAACCAGAGCCATGATTTTGCTAATAGGAAAGCAGCCCCCTATCTTTGATCCCATCCTCCCATTCTTCTAAAACACACACACACACACACACACACACACACACACAGAGGGGGCTCAGGGTAGTGGTAGTGAGGTTGGGTGGAGGGAGGAGAGGAGGAATTAGTTTTATCAAAATACATCTGCAGAAATCCTCCCAAGGATAACAGTCAGTCCAGAGCTCCTGCCTGCTGCCAGGGGCCAGACCTGGGGGTCGGTGGGGAAACACCAGCTGGCCTGGGAAGGAAAGTTTCCCTCTGGGTTGTAGACTTTGCCAGGTGCAAGTTTCTTTTTTATTTATATATTTTTCTTCTGCCTTTTGAGGTGGGGGAGGAGGGAGAAACCGACTGTTTCCCCTCAAGCCTCAGGTAGTGGCAGCAGCTGCTGGGAAATATCAAGCCTGACATGAGCCCTTCTACCCTGAACTGAAACTAACTGTTGGGAGTGAAGCAGGTCTCTCCCAGGGGGACTGGGAGCTGCCTGGGTTCTAGGCAAGGCCTCCATTGTTTGGACTATGGCAAATAAAGGAATCTTAGGGGGCAGGAGGTCATCTCATCCTAGACCTTGCCTGGAGGCAAGGCTTCTTTCAGAGCAGTTCAAACTGGATGGAAAGAAGAAGGGAGAAAAAACGAGGAAGAAACATTATTTGATCTTAAAAATGTCTACAGTAGGGGAACTTTTTGGTCTTTTGTTGCAATATTCCTAAGCATTAAAGGAAACAACAAACTTCTTCTTCTTCTTCTTCTTCTTCTTCTTCTTCTTCTTCTTCTTCTTCTCCTTCTTCTTCTTCTCCTTCTTCTTCTTCTCCTTCTTCTCCTCCTTCTCCTTCTTCTTCTTCTTCTCCTTCTCCTTCTTCTCCTCCTTCTTCTTCTCCTCCTTCTTCTTCTCCTCCTTCTTCTTCTTCTCCTCCTTCTTCTTCTCCTCCTCTTTCTCCTCCTCCTCCTCCTCCTTCTTTTCCTTCTGCTTTTCCTTCTCCTCCTTTTCCTCCTTCTCCTTTTCCTTCTCCTCTTCCTCCTCCTCCTCTTCTTCTTTCTCCTCTTCCTTTTCGTCCTACTTTTTCTTCTCCTTCTCTCCTCTTCCTTGTCCTCCCTTTCTTCCTTCTCCTTCCCCTCCTCCTCCTTCTTCCCTTTCTTCTTCTCCTTCCCCCTTTTTCCTCTTCTTTCTCTTTTCCTTCCTCTTCTTCCTCTTCTTTTTCTTTCTCCTCTTTTTTCTTTTCTTCCTCCAAAGATGTGTCTAAAATGGTCCTTGGTCCCTTTGTAAGCACTCAAGAAAACAATGTATATAAAATGCATCAACAGATGACCTTTATTTCACTTCAAAGCTCATGAAAAACCTCATAAAGGATCTAAAGTAGTCCACAAATTTCCAATACAATTCTTCTCCATTTGCTGATGGTTACCACTTTCTACTCTAGGGATCTGTGGGGGCCTCCAGATTCATAATATTACCCTAAGTCTTTTGGACTTTTCATGGAGAGGAAATAAACTTCAGATTGCAAAAGAAATAACTCCTTATATTTCATTAGGTCCCCTAAGTACCTAAATAGGCCTCTGACCTCACAATCCTATCTGAAGGTCTTGGATTTTTCTTGGAAAGGAAATTAATTTAGGGGGTCTAAATAGATAACTCCCTTATCCCATCCTGCTTTTTTGGATAAGCCGTCATAGTAGCATCAGAGAGAAAATCTAGGTTTGTGATCCCATGTACTAGGATTCAGTCCTTCGTTTCTTCTGCTCTAGCTTTGTAATCACATGCTTTGTTCTCATTTCAGGAATTCCTGATGGTTGTCCAAGTTTCTAAGAATTCCTCTTACTCATCCAGAAGGTTGAAGTTTCCATTACTTCCATAACTTGGTCTTCTCCATTGTTATTATCTCTCAGATTGATAGCCTATGCCACTGTTTCTGCATAGCTGAATCCAGAAACTTGTGGTCCAGGAACTCCACTCTTCCACTCACTTATCAAGGCAGAGCTCCATTGTGGACTCAGATGGTTAAAAAGATTTCTTATTGGTCTTTGATGACACATATCAGGTCTTGTGGGTGTGAACATGTGCATTTGAAATGGACCTCTTCCCTTCCCACTTCAAGGTTATCATTAGACTGAGAAAAGAGGTTGTGTGAATGAACAGGTTTTTCCCTTCTCCATTCTGTTGCAGCTTGCTCACTGACTTGTCTAATGGAAAAGTCCATTTGGGAGGTTCTAAACAAAAACTCAGACCCTGGAAGTGTCTCAGCCTTCTTAATGAAGTATTCCTGGAACCAATCACACCTTCTTCCAGAAGATAAAATAAAATCCCAAACAAAGTCTCCCTTCCCTATGTGTTCATTAAATTGATTTGGCTCTTCTCATCAACCTTTCTTATCAACTCCATTTGTCTTTGAATAGATCATAGTTCAGTGTAATTATCATTGTACTTCTCAACTCAGCCTCATATTGCCTTAGCTTTTTAAAGCAGCCATCTTCTACTATTGACTTATTCCAAATTTGTAATTTCCTAAAACCTGAGACCTTTTATAAGTAAATGATTCCCTTGCCACATTTTCTTCCTTTTTGTAATTATGGAGTCAGCTTTCTGAACCCAACTGTAGGCCTATATTTGTATATCTACACATAGTTATAGATATACTTATATGTACATACATAAAGTAAATATATTCAATAAATATATAACTTGTATGTAATATAGATATATATGTATGCGTATATAGATATACATACACACATATATTAAACTAGATTTGGCCCAACAATCTAGCATCTTGAAATTTGGAAGTCCTGACTATTATCCAATGAATTTGTTATCCCACTCAGCTTGGTGTCATCTGCAAACCTGATAAGCATACAATTTGTGCCTTCATCCAGGTAATTGATATAAATGTTTAAAAGCACAGGGCCAAGTTCAGATCTTTGTAGCACTCCACTGGAGACCTTCTTTAAAGTTGACACTGAGCCATTAATGACTATTTGAGTGTTGGATTCAATCATTCAACTGGTCTGAATCTATTTAAATGTATACTATTTTCTATCCCATAGCTCTCTGTCTCATCCATAAAGAAAGCAAGAGACTTTATTAAATACCTTGCTTGTGTTTAGGTAATCCTAGTTATTCTACTGACTGGTTTAATGAATATATATTTTTTAAAATGTGGCTATTTTTTCATGACCCATTCTTGATGAAGCCTCGTTGGCTATCAGTGATCATTGCTTCCTTCTCTACATGTTTACAAACCATTCCTTTAATGCTATATTCTTTAATTTTTCCAGGACCAAAGTCAAACTTACTGGCTTAGAAAAGTGAAGGCTGATAAACTGCCTGAGAAATAAAAAAAGGAAGGGGAAAATGGGAAATCAGTTGAATATAGAGGTCAAGATGGAGGATTTGACTGTACCCATCCTGTTTTGTCAGTAATCCATGCTTTTGGGGGCCATTAAAAACAACAACAGCTGGGAAACCAAGAAGATAGCCATAGGCTCCAGCTCCTAGGCAAGGCCTTCAATTTCTCCTTATGCAAAATCAGAGTATTTAAGAGATTTGGCCCTTCCGTCAGAGACCAGATGGATAAAAGACACAGGCAGGGGTAATAACCAAGTAAACCAAAAGAGTGGTGGAAAGAATCCAGAAATAAAGCTGGGAAATCCAGTTACAGCAGGAGGAGAATGAAAGAGACAGATGAAGTGGAGGGTGAAGATTCCTTGGGGAGATGGGTGGGACCCAGTCCAAGGACGGGTGGTGGAAAATCTCAATGGGTGCCAGGAGGAAAATGAATTGGGTGAGAGGCCATTGGGGGAAGGGAGGGCATAGGGCAGGACCAACAGGGATTACAGACCCCGAGTGAGAGATGATTAGAATCAACAGAATTGGTTTCAGACAGCTGGAGCAGGACTGCAAGGGCAAGAAACAGCAAAGGGAGAGAAAGGGTGATGGGGGAGGGAAGAAAGGGGTTAATGTTGATGGGAGTTAGAATATGATATGTAAGCGTAGGTGATAACATTTTGACATTTGGTCCCCAAGAGGTATTCTTTATTATTTTTATAGCTTGCAAAGTGTTGAACAGAGATAGGACTATGCTGTGAGAAAAACTCAAGCTTTCTTAAAACAGCATGTTGCCTGGATTTTTGGCCCCATTGGCTATTTTTGAAAGACTTCTCTTGAGAAGTACTTTGTCTCTTTCTGAGGACATGATGACAAAGAGTTGTAAGGATGGGAGAAGAAACGCTTTGGCCAAGGAGGTCAGTGATCTGAGTGGTTCTTCTCTTCCAGGAGGACATTGTGTCTCACTGACGTTGCTCTCACCCACCTCATTCTTATATAAACAACATGGGCTGTAAGTACCCAGAGAAATCTGGGAGGTGAAGAGATATAGTTTGGCAGGATCAATTAATAAGTCAAAAAGCATTCATTTGGTGCCTCTTATGTGCCAGAAACTGTGCCAAGTGCTGGTGATACAAAGACAAAATCAGAATAGTCCCTGTCCCCTAGGTCCTTATATTCTAATAGGAGAGACAACATGTATAATGCAACTTGGAAACACCCTAACTATTTAGGATGGGGGAAAAATAGGTGATACTTCTTGTCATAGTTCTGAGAGGTACAATTCTCAGATTGTACCTCTGATAGAGTCTAAAGAATAATGATAATGACAGACATTAGCCATAAAAAAGACTGATACAGGAAAAGAGAGAATTATGAAATCACAGAACCATGAAATTATAGAATTAGATGGTACCTTAGAGATTGTCCAGCTTGACTTCCCTCTCAATGCAAGAATCTCACAGAATTTTAGTACTGGAAGGGACCTCAGTGGTTATCTAGTCTAATCTATACACAAAAAGAATCCTTACTATAACTTAGACAACAAATAATCATTTAATTTCTGCTTGAAGACCTCCAAAGGGGGACCCATCACCTCTCCAAGCATCTCATTTCACTTTTGGATAGCTTTAATTATGAGGAAGTTTTACTTGACATCACATCTAACTTCGTTTCTTTGAAATGTCTACCCATTTTTGTTCTCTGGGTCCAAAAAAATAAATCTAATTTCTCTCTCAAGATGGTAGCCTTTCAGATATTTGAAGATAACTATTCTATTTCCCTTGAGTCTTCTCTTTCTCAGGCTTAATATCCCCAGTTCTTTCAACTTATCTCAATCTGATATGCTCTCTAGGCCCTTTGCTCTTTCGATGGCCATTCTCTGGACGCTATCTAGCTTTTCAGTGTTCTCCTTACATTTTGGCATCTAGAAACAAATGCAACATTCCTGATGAGATCTGACAAGGGCAGAGTACAATAGGTAGTGAGAGCATTTATTAAACACATACTATGGCATAAAGTATTGGTTTAACCACATTTCTGCCAGGCTACTTTCAAGTTGTTCTATATTTACTGGGAAAACTTCTGGTGTGTCCTCATTGCATATGATAGTAGCTTTTGATCAGAGAAAGAAACCATTTAAAAATTATCTTAAAAAGATGTTATACTATGTAGGGTTTTTTTTAATTTTTGAGCTTAAAGGAATGCTGCACTTTCTCAAAGACTTTTCCTATATGTTGATATAAATTTGTGGTTTTGTATGTTTTCCTTTTGAATATGATTAATCAGATTAAATGTTTTCTTAATTCTGAACTATCATTTGGTCCCTATTATAAATCCTATTTAATCATTGTGATTTATTGTTTTGGGGGCAATATACTGTAATATTTTGGTCTAGATTTTAGTAAGAATTTTTGAAGTGATAATCGTTAATGCTACTGGTCTACAGTTATCTTTCCTTGCTTCATCTTTCCATGATTTAGATATTGGAACAGTTATTTGTCTAATGAAGTGAATTAAGTTGAGTAACTTCTTTATGAATTTTTGAGAATATTATGTGTAGCTGAGATATTAATCGATCTTTAAAAGTTCACAGAATTCCCTTGCAATTCCATCTTAACCACTTTACTCCCCTTCCTCCTCCCCCTAATAATTCTTTTGGTAAGTACCTTTACAGTGAGCTAGTTCAATTTCCTTTTCTGAGACTGGATTGTTTAAGATCTTTACTTAGTGTTCAGCTAAGTTATGTATTTTATAATTTTTTTGTGAGTAATCCTCTATTGTTTTGGAGTTCTAAATTTTTTTTGGCAAATAATCCAACATCAGGGAAAACAACTGATGGAGAAGGGTCCAACCCTCTCCACCAACTGACAGTTACCTGCCAAATACAGAGTGGATAAGCCAGGCCAGCTAAAGCAACAAGGCAACCTAGGGAAGAGACAGGAGGCAGTATATATCAGGAAAATAAGATCAGTGCTACCATCTTGGTTGGCTACCATCTCCCCTCAGATCATGATGGAGACAACCCAAGACCCTGAACACAAGAGCCTTAGATATATCATTACTTCCAGCCTAGTGTCCTCAGCCATCAGTCTGGGAAGCAAGACCTATGGAGATATAACCTAACAATTGCTCCTGCAGATCCTGCTGCTTAAGATCCAGGAAAGAAAATTCTTGCCACCAAAGTCCTTGTCATTGTTGAATAGTTCAAAAATCAGCAGCTTCTATGATTTTATCAGTGAAATCTGCATTAAAGAACTATCAATATCTTCTTTGGTGTTGTGCCCTTAGGACCATGAGCTTTTCCATCTGTGGAAACCTTCCATATGCATTGTGTCCTTCATTAGAATGTGAGTTCCTGGAGGGAGGGACTGTTTTGCTTTTCTATTTGTTTCTCCATCATTTAGCACAGTACTTTGTACATAGTAAACACTTAAATGTCTAATTCATTGTTCATTCATTTATAGAACTTCATATAAGTAACAACTGTGATGTGATGTGTATTTTCATTTCTTTGGGGTTTGTGGGATTTCACTTTGCTCTGTTCACTTTTAATTTTGACTATTTGGTTTTCCCCTTTCTTTTTAATCTGATTGGTTTAATCTGTTAGTCTTTTCAGAGGACCAACTTTAAGTTTTGTTAATCAGTTTTTTTACAATGTATTTCCCATTGATTTTAAAGAATTTTGTGCTTATTTTGCTTACATTTATTTGTTGAGTTATTTTCAATATGTATACTTAGTTCAGTGATTCTTTTTTTTTTTACTTTATTGACACACTTTTAGAGATTATTTTTTTATTTTTTCTACCTCTGAAGATTGCTTTACTTGCATCCTGGAAATTTTGTTTTTTAACTTTTGTTTATTTTTAGTTTATGTAATTAATTCCCGTGAGATTTTGATTTACAAATTTTCTCCCCATCTTTCCCCTACCCACTACCCCCAAATAGCGATCCCACTGTATATCCCCTCCCCAAGTCAGCTCTCTCCTATATCCTCCCCCATCACCCCTCTGACTTTCTGGTAGGGCAAGATGGATCTCCTTACCCCAGTATCTGTATATTTCCCTCCTTCCTATTTCAAAATCCACTTGTTCTATTCTTTATTTTGCCCCTATCCCTTTACAAAAGTGTGTACTTCTAACAACCCTCCTCCCACCTGCCTGCCTCTCCATCCTCCCCTCTCTCATCCCATTCCCCTCTATTCTCGTGTAGGCCAAGATACTTAATTTTGAGTGTATGTCATTCCTTCTCTAAGCAAACTTCAATGAGAGTAAGGTTAACTCATTCCCTTTTGCCTTTCTGTTCTTCCCCTCCATTGCAACAATTATCCCTTGCCTCTTCTATATGAAAGGATTAATCCCATTCTGTTTCTCCCTGTCTGCTCTCATACTATTCCTCTCCCACCTCTCAATTTCACCTTTAAAAATATCATCCCATCCTATTCAATTGATCCTGCACCCTCTGTCTATGTACACATATATACACATATTCCGATATGTATTAATATGCATGTATATACCCTTCTATATAGATATATGTGTATGTATACATATAAATACATTTGTATTCCCTTCAACTATCCTCATATGGAGAAAAGTTTCATAAGTTATAGTTATTGTTTTTCCATGTTGGCATGTAAATAGTTCAACTTTGATAAGTTCCTTATGAATTCTTTTCCATGTTTGCCTTCACATGCTTCTTGTATTTGAATGTCATATTTTCTATTCAGTTCTGGTTTTTTCCTCAAGAATGTTTCAAAGTCCTCCACCTCATTGAACGACTGTATTTTCCCCTGGAACATTATATTCAATTTTGCTGGATAGGTGATTCTTGGTTTTAATCCTAGCTCCCTTGATCTCTGGAATATCATATTCCAGGCCCTTTGATCCCTTAATGTAGAAGCTGCTAGATCCTTGGTTATCTTGATTGTGTTTCCACAGTATTCAAATTGTTTTTTCTTGGCAGCTTGCACTATTTTCTCCTTGATCTGGGAACTCTGGAGCCTGGCTATAACATTTCTAGGACTTTTCTTTTTGGGATATTTTGCCCTCTGGTTCTAAAATATCAAGGCAATTTTCCTTGAGAATTTCTTGAAGGATGCTTTCTAGGTTCTTTTTATGATCATGGCTTTCAGGTAGTCCAATAATTTTTAAATTGTCTCTCCTATATCTATTTTCCAGGTCAGTGGTTTTTTCAGTGAGATATTTCACATTGCCTTCTATTTTTTCATTTGCTTGGGTCTGTTTAATAGTATCCTGATTTCTCATAAAGTCATTTGCTTCCATCTCCTCCACTCTAATTCTGAAGGAATTATTCTCTTCAGAAAGCTTTTGAGATTGCTTTTCTATTTGGCAAATTTGACTTTTTAAGGCATTTCTCTTTTACCATTTGAGTTAATCTATTTTTTAAGGTATCATTTTCTTCAGTCAAGTTGTTGACTCTCTTTTCATGATTTTTTTTGCATCATTCTCATTTCTCTTCCAAATTTTTCCTCCACTTCTCGTATTTGGTTTTCAAAATCCCTCTTAAGCTGTTCTATGGCTTGTAACCAGTCTACATTTTTCTTGGAAGCTTTTGGTGTGGGAGTTCTGACTGTGTTGTCTTCTTCCCATTCCATGCTTTGATCCTTTTTGCCCCCCAAAATGAATCTAAAGTTTCATTGCTGGGTTTGCTTTGCTTCCTTTTCCTACTCATGTTGCCAATCAATTACTTGACTTTTAGATTCAATAGGACTCTGCTTTCAGAGGGGAGAGCTCTGTCCCCAATCACTGGGGTTTTCACAGCTGCTGGAGCTATTAGGAGGCCACCATTTCTGCAGCCCCCACCAGCTTTGGCTCACTGGTCACACACCTCAGGACCACCACCCAAGACCACAATCTGGATCCAGGCAGCTCAAGGCAAGAGCACTTAGCATCTGAATGATTGCCTGGCCTCCATGCAATCTGCACGTCAGGAGCTTCTGAAGCAGCCACATGGAGGTAGCTGCAGGCCTGCTGCTTCAGCTGCTTCTAGCCCTGAGGCTGTTGGCCAGAACCTCTCCCCCAAATTTATCCAAGTTCCACTGACCTTTCACTTAGTCCTTGTTTCTTATGGGTTGGTAATTCTGTAAAACACCACAGATGCTGGTGATTCACACTCCAGCCATGGCTTGTTCTGGTGGTCCTAGGTCTCCAGCCACAGGTTCATACAGTGTTGGTCAGGGCCCTCGGCACACTGCGATGAACCCCTTCCCCTGTGCTTGCCAGGCTGCTTTGGGTGGGAGCTTTGTTTTTCTATCATTTTGTGAATTCTGGAGCTTTAAAATTTATTTAGAGTCATATTTTATAGGTATTTGTGTTGGTTATGGGGATAGCTGCAGAGTTTTGCTACTTCTACATCTCCTCTTGATCCTGCCTCCCATTCTGGAAATTTTGGTATGTTGCTTCATCACTATAATTTTTTTCACATTGTTATTAATTGGCTTTTACAATTTTCTCTTCGACCTCTTCATTATTTAGGATTTCATTATTTAGTCTTGTTTTAGGTCTGTGTCTTTTTCTTGTTTTCTCTGAATTGATTACTATTTTTATGTAATTAATGTCTATAAAAATGTTTTCTCTTTCTTCTGTTATATTGTTTATCATTGAAAAAGTACCTTGTGGTGCTCAGCAATATGTATATTTTCAGTTGTTCCTTTCAGAAGATATCAAATATTTTGGCTTTAAATTTTCTAATAATTTGTTCTATTCCGTATTTCCCTTTGATTTTTTCATTCTGTTCTTTTTATCTAGCTAAGCACAAGGATCATGAAATTCTCCTAATTTTATTCTTGCTATCTATCTATTTCTGCAGTTCAGTTACTCTTTCCTATAAGAATTTAGATCTAATATCTTTTGGCACATAGATGTTTAGAACTGATCTTGAGTCTTTTGTTGTGCTTCCTTTAAGCTTAAGGTAATTTCTTAATCTCAAATGGTATTATGTATTTTCTATTTTTGCTTTGTCAGGTAGCATTTTTTGCTTTTTTAAAATTTACAAAATATGTAGTATATATTTTTACAAGTCTCTCATTTTGATTCTCTGTCTTTGTTGAAAAAATTAAGATGTTCTTATAAGGAAGATATTACTGTATTTTAACACATAATTTTATGCCAATTTTTTTTGCAAAAAAGTGGGGTGTGACCATTATGTGAAGGTTTTTTTTTCTTTTTAACTGTGCTGCTATTACTTAAAAATTATTTATTACTAAACTGTCTTTAGTGCAAAATTTGGATGCATGGAATATTCATGAATATATTTTAAAATCTGGAAGATGCAAAATTTACCATATCACATGACTTACTCAGGTCAGCTTTGTCTGTCCACTTGCTCTCCTTGCATCTATGGCTCTTAATTGGGTTAGGTGATAATAACATTAGTACTGCTGTGCTCTAAACAAACCATTGAAATCAACTTTCAGAAATATACTGACAATGCATGCATGTGTGCTGAAACTCTACACAAGAGATAAATACATATCCATATGCCACTGCTGAATACATTGCTGCTCTGTTTACCTGTTAAGCGGTGTGAGGAAAGGAATTATTCCATGTGATGATTACTGAATAAAATGTTATAAACCAATTTATGAACTAAAAAAACCAACAAAAAACAGGTTGTGATGATTATACAGTGAAATATGATATGGGGTTTAAAAAATCATTCTGTAACTCTTGTTCATTTTATTGGATCATTTAAACCATTAACATTTGGAGTTAGGCTTGTGTTTTCCTTTATTTGGGTCTCTATGATTGCTTTATAAAAATATTTTTCATGTAGCCTACATGTTCTAAATCAACACTTTGCCTCTAATGCCAGTTTTTTTGAACTACTTAAATTCAACTTTTTTCCAATAGGATATTCACCCACTCACCTGTATTTCCACTCTCATTGGTCAATTAGTATTAAGGCTTTATCCATCCATCCATTCATTCATCCATCCATCCATCCATCCATTCATTCATTTATATTTATTTTTTTCAAAATTATTTTTTAAATCCTAAATTTTAGTTTTTCTGTACATTTTTTCAAGAATAATTTGCTTCATTCTCTTTATTAATTCTATTCCCATCCTGTCTATTCTAAAGTTTTATTTTCTGATTCAGGGACTATATATTTATTTATTCCTCCTCTAATATTTTTGTGTTCCTTGTGGAATAAAGACTTCTGAGGTACTATGTTTATGCTCTGTCTTCTAACCAATTTCTATATTATTTTTTATAGCTTTTGCTCCACTGTCACTCTTTCCTGTTGTCCCTGTCTCTTAGATTTGTCAATTCAAGAGGAAAGTAATGTGGGCAGAAGCAGTAAGTATCTCATGGTGGAAATCATGCAGTCCAAGTATATCTTGTTGCCTTTTTCATGATTGTTCTTTACAATAATCATGCCATCTTATGTTTTCGCCAATTCTCCCAGCCAACTATCCAACTCCCAGCTATATGAGGAAGAAACACATCTCTTCTCCTACTGCAGTTCATTACTGATGGAGGTGCAACAATCCCAAAATATCCCCTCCCCCACCTTATTGATGAAATTCTATCCACCTCCCATGAAAATGCCCCTTGGTGGGACTCTCTTTCCATATTGGATGGAGACTTTCCTCTGGTTTATTTTCCAAGTGCCAATTCCTCTCTTGTTATTCCTCTCTTATTTTCCTGAAGAATCCCTGAGGTATTATTAGAGTTGTCATTATTTTGTTATTCACCCAAGGACTTCCTACGTGTATTTTATCCATTCCTTTCTGACCTCCACCTGTCCTTTCCCCATTTATATGGTCTTTCACTCAGCAGTTTTCTCCTATGAAATGCCTGCAGGAAGGTGTTTCAGTTCTGTTCCTTCCCTTTAACTTCTATTTCTTTGAGTCCTATTAAAAATATTATCTCTCTTTTTAATTTTCCCCCCTGTTAGGCCACTTTCTTTTTACCCCATTGGTTAGTCTTTCTTTTTCTTCCTCTCAAAACAAAACAAAACAAAAACAAAAACCTAAAACAATTCAACACAACTACAACAACAACAACAAAAAACCTCCAGGCTTCAAAAAATTGGATAATTTATATGACTACTTATTCTTTTCTTGATTATTATACTTATTACTTTTTTATGCTTCTGTTGTTCATGCTCTTTATAAGGCAAATATTCTGCTTGTCTTTATTTTCTTTTGTTGAAGTGATTCAAGCATCTTTATTTCTTGGATGTTCATCTTATTGTTTTTATAATTAGATTCTGTATTTGAGGATTGTGCCATTTTTGTGTTGTAGCTGAGCTCCCTTTCTTATTGTGACATTCTATTTCATTCCCTTCTACAGTTTTTAATGGCCATAGAAAAATCTTATGTCATTTAAATTTAATTTCCTGTATATTTGACTGTCTTTAGCCTGGGAACTTACAGAATTAGTTGCTTGTGATTGGAACTGATAAACAGAACAACTACATTAGGATTAGGAAGTGCAGGTTTTTGTTTTTTGCTTTTTTGGGAGGGATTCTCTAGATTATTTTTGATTGATTCTTTGTTTTCTGTATCTGAAAGTTCTGGGAAGTTTTCTTTCTTTTTTCCTTTTTACATTGTGATATTTAGATTAAAAAAAAAAATATATATATATATATATATGTACACATACACATATGTGTATGTGTGTAAGTATGTGTGTCTGTGTATGTATGGTGTTCTCCTGGGGACATTGATGTTTAAATTTTCTCTGCTTCTCCTATCTTCAAGGTCAATGGTGTTCACGTGTATCAAATTCATGTCTGCTTTTAACATTGTTCCTTCTGCTTCATTGTTTGCCAGTTATTTCTCTGCTTCCATGTTTTTGTTTTCCAAATCTAATTATTTTTCTTTTCCTTTTTTTGTAGAAACTCTTTATGATTTCCCCTCCCATCTGCTAATTGAATTTATTATATAAACATTGAGAGTTATAACTTCTGAAATACTTCTATTCTCAATTTCTTCTGTTATAGGTTTCATCTCTCTTGGGATTCAAAAGGATTTTGCATTTCATTGGTTCACCTTTTTTTGGTATGATAATATTTATAAAGGGAATTTATATTTGTAATTTGGAATCCAAATTTGGAATTTTTACTTGGACCCTTTTTTAGTTTTTGGATCATCCTATCATTGATGAATCTGCTTGAACTCTATGTTTTGATTGACTTTTCTTCCTCCTGGAAGTTTTAATGTTTCAACCTCCTTTCACTCACTTTCTGATTTCTCACTTTTGCTAGTGGACACATCCCTAGGTGTCATTTTTTTAAGGTTTGTACGGCACTTTATAAATATTATCTTATTTTATCCTCATGATAACTTTGGGAGGTAGATGCTGTTATCAATACCATTTTACTAAGGAGGAAACTGATAGAAGTTGAATGACTTGCCAAGAGGCACACAGCTAGTAAGCATCTGAGTCTAGATTAGAACCTAGATCCTATCAGCCATTTTTGTTCTGTTATTTCCAGTACAGATGTCATTATTCTTGGCAGAGAAATCAGAATCAAACTAAGAATTAAGCATCTCTTCCTTCTCTCTGCTGTCAATTTATCATCATGGATCCACCCAACTATGTCTGTGATTGGTAATCATATAGCCTCTACTTCAGGGGATATAAAAATGGTTCCTTTGGAAACCCCAAAGGAAGAAGGCAGAGACAATATCACACATTTTTTTTTGTAACTTAGTTCAGATACTTGAATGAATATTTGTTGAATGAATGAATGAGACCCACCAAAGAAAATGAATGAAATGAGATTCTGAATTGCAAGTCTAGTAGGAAATATTAGGGAAAAATAATCAGAAAATCCTTCTGACCCTAAAATTTATGAGACATTGAAATGAGCTACCATAAGACATCACGGGAGGCAGTATGATATGGAAATAAAGGACCTTGGTTTGAGACAGACTTTTCCATTTGTTGTGTGACTTTGGACAATCACTTAACCTTTTTGAGTCTCAGTTTCTCATCTGGAAACTCAGAGTGTTGCACTAGATGACCTCTATGGTTTGTTCATCCCAGCATTAACTTTATGGTCTATGGAAGGGATATGGACTCTGTAGGTTACAAAGTTGTTTTCAACTTTATTTTTTCATTTCCCACTCCTTTTATTATCTAGTTCTCATTGAGACCTAGTTCCCTCCTCATTGACACAGCCTACCTGGCCTCCCTTGTCAGCATCAGTTGCACCTTCACTCATTGTCCTTTACTCACTAATTGGGGGGAGGGAGTTGGAATGCTTCTTGCTCTTCATTGTCACTTTCAGGTTCTTCCTCTATCTCCATCACTGAGTAACCTCTTCTCTTTTGAATTTCACTCATATCTACCACACAATTAAAATTCTGGTCCCTATTGTCTACCATCCTTCAGGACATTCTCATTGTTTCCCCTAATGAATTCAGTGCCTGGCTCCTAGTCTCTCTTTCCTCCCCAATTCATGTTTTCATACTAGGGAATTTCAACACAGATATTGATAGTCCATCAATATGGAAAATGAATCAGACTCACTGAAAATTACAAGAGAATATATGTGACAAAACATTTTGACAAGCATAGCTTCCAGTAGCTCTCTTCATCTTTGAACAGTGAGACTTGTGTTGAAAAGAGATGATGTACAGACAAGGGAATAGAGAGGCCTGAAAGAATTTACAGAGACTGGAGCTGGGTGGGTTTCACTGAGGAGTGCTTCATGAAAGAGATGACCCCACCATGACATGGCAAGGATAATTTGCCTGATATACAGCAGTATCATCTGTGCTTAAATTGGTTGGATTGCCGAGATCCCACATCAAATAATAGCTAGAAATTGACTAATCTTATTAGGCTGCTGGCCTGCATCCCCTCATTTGGAATGAATTCAGGCAAAAAAAAAGAGAGAGAGAATTCAGGCAAAAGAGGAAGAAAAAAGCTAGTCAAATGATTAATGAAGCTTGATGAGAGAAAATGGCAGAAGCCAAGTTAAATAGGACCTTTCCAGAGATGCTTGTTTGAAAGTATGTGTACATCTTCACAACAGATTTTTGGGAGGCAACGGGGACCTGTTTGAGGACCCTTGGATTCAGTTGGAATGACCTCAAGGCCTTGAGAAAATGCTGAGTCTATAATTCATGTTCTGAGACCAAAGGTCCCAGTCAGATCCAAGACAAATCCCCAGTGGTTCTGAGAGGCAGCTGATTTTAGGAACATTGTTTTTTTCTTTTTTCCTGAAATAGAGCTGTACTAAGCATGGATCACAGCAAGGCAAATTCTTGAGAAAAGGAAAAGAAATAGAGAAAAGAGGATGGGGGCAAAGTAGAAACAGGGAGATAGGTAGTTGTATAGTGGCAAGAAATTAGATTGGTAAGGAACTCTTGTGATCATCAAGTTTACCTTTCTCCTCCTCATTTCCCTGATGAGGAATATGAATCCCAGAGAGATTAAATACTTTGTCCAACAGACTTATGGCTAGTACATGGCAGAAGCCTCTAACTCAAGCTTTGAGAATCCAGCTCTTAGGTATTTTGAACTCAGTTGGAATCTCGGTTTTGACTGAAGCCTTGGATAAGTCATTTATCTTTCCTGACCCTGAAATTCTTCACTGGGATAATGAGAATGATAATTTTAGAGTCAGATTGGGAAAAGTAGTTTGAAAGCCATTAGCATTCCATAAAAATGCAAGATTATTGTTAGAGACATTAACCAATTAATAAATCAATAAGCATTTGTTAAAATAATTTTCTATGTACTCTTCCACATGCTGGGGATACAAAGACAAAACTGAAACAATCCCTGATTTATAGTACTATACAAAGTACTGTGTATGTATGTCCATAAATACAAGATAACAAGAATCCAGGAAGCAGTAGCATCTGGCGAAGATGAAGAAAAACTTCAAGTAGCAGGTTGTGCTTAAGCTGATGCTTGAGGGAAGCTAGGAATTCTTAGAAGCAGAGGTAAGGAGGGAGTGCATTCCAGATATGGAGACAGACCTTGCAAAGGCATGGAGATGAGAACCATCATGCATGAGAGGAGTATGTGAAAGGGTGTACTGTATGATATGCTGAGGAAGGTAGGATGCTGCCAACTTGTTAAGGATTTTAAATGTCAAATAGAAGAATTTATGCTAAGAGTAATGGAGACAGAGATGGTGAGAATAAGAGACAGACAGGGGAAGGGGCAGAGAGGTCAAGAGCTATAGTAAGGAAGAAAAAGCAAACAGCCCTGGCAAAACTCAGCCAACTCTTCAAGTTCATCTGGGATATGGTATCATCATTTTTGGCCAGATGCATAGTTAAAGGAACGTTTTACCAAATCAAACATTTTTCCTTTTTAATGATTAATATTAATTAATAACAATGATGGTTAATGATGAATTTAGTGAGTAAGAATTAATTATTGATTTTTTCAGTTGACAACCATCTTACTAATAGGTTCCACTTGACTTTAGGGAAACTTGGAGAAAAGGGAAGAAGTGCTCATATGGATAGTGAAGAAGTGGAGACATCATTCCCAGTTCACCATAGGACATAGACTATGTTGGAACTAGACATGTCCAAGTCCTAGAAACAAGGGAATAGACACATAAATTTAGGGGAAATTGTGACATAATGGAAAAACAACAACAATACTGGGTCTATAATTAGAGGATTTTGATTTGAATCCCAATTCTGCTATTTTGTCATAGGGTCACTGCACAACTGAGCAAAAGCATACAGTGGAAAGATCACTAGGTCTGAAGTGGAAAGAGTTGAATTTGAATCTGACTTTTTTCACTTAATACCTGCAGGACATGGAGCAAGCCCTTTAATTTCCTTGCACTTTATTTTCCTCATCTGTAAAATGAAGAGGTTGGACTATGAGGTCCTTTCCAGACCTATATTTACAATCCTAAGTCATTTGACTCAAGCTTAATCATCTTGTTACTTTGGACTTAGTTTCTTAATCTGTAAAAACTAAGCTGGACTCAATGGCAGTTCAGATTCTTTCCAGTTATGTATTTGTGTGTGGTGGAAACTAGGAACATCTGTAAAAGGATAGACCTTGGGTTGATCATTTCCAATCTTAAAAGTAGCTAGATAGAGCAGTGGACAGAACTCTAGGTCCAGAGTCAGGAAGCCCTGATGGTCCAATCCACTGCTGAACTGGATTAAGCAGATTTCTTGTCTGCTGAGGGACTTCTCATTGCACTTGGCTGCTGGGGCTACCAATAGACTCTATTACTATTAACATCAGTCGTTGGGCTGACCTTTCAAAGTTCATAAGATTCTAATCTGAGCCATTCCTTCTTTAGATATTTATTTCTTAATATCAGGAAAGAATGAACACAGGAGAGGAAAGAAAAAAGAGGTACCATGTGTTCCCAGACACATGGTGACTGGGTAAGTGATTTTCTACCCTCACAAGGCACAAGGGAAGAGAGAAAGAGTTCATGTACATTCAGTTCTGCCTTGACTTCAGAAGACTTTATCATCATATACTTGCTCCTGGTCCCCTAATCACTCATGGCCAAAACTAACTCCCCAAAGTTCTGTATCTCGGTTTGGCAGCAGTCAGAGACTGTTGTCTATCCTTTGTATAACTCACCAAGAAGGTCAAATCTACATGTATTCTCAGGACTGGGTCCTGACTGACCACTTTCCAATGACAGTTTTTAAGATTGTAAAATTTCACAAACACATTATTGCATTGTCACAACAACCCTGTAAACTGAACACTATAGATGTCATCTCTGTCTTACAGATGAGGAGAACGAAAGTGAGTAGAATAAAAGGATATAACCAACATCGTTCAGCTGGGTAACTATCAGAAGGAGGTTTTGAACACAAGTTGCTCTGACTCAAATTCCATCACTCTATGCTAGGTCTCTCTTGTGTGATTTGTGTGTACAAAGAGTTTATAAGCTTCCTGAAAGCAGAAAACATGTCTTGTATCCTCTTGTTTCTCCTTCTCCCTGTAGGCCAGAGGTGAGGAACCTGTGGCCTGGAGGCCACACGTGACCCTCTATGTCCTCAATTGTGGCCCTTTGACTGAATCCAAACTATAGAACAAATGCCCTTAATAAAATGATTTGTTCTGTGAAGTCTGAATTCAGTCACAGGGTCACACTTGAGGACCTAGAGGGCCACAGGTTTCCCACCCTGTTCTAGACAATAAATACTTTGGGGACATAGAGGAAGAGATTTAGGTTTTTTGGAATAGATACTTGGAGGTAGAAGAGACAGATGGATGGATGGATGGAAGTCTTCATATTGTCCCTGAGTCTCACAGTGATCAGATTGTTCAGAAAAGTGTCCTTGATAAAGTATCATTGGGTGGCATTAGTGCCAAGGCCATTAGGATATTTCAGGCTTTAGGAAAGGAAAATGAAGGAACGTGGGAGGTCAGAAAGGAACAGAGATGAGAAAACAAAGTAATTGAACCTAATGATTTTAAAAGAAAACAAAGCAGGTTTTGATCAGACAAATCTGACTATACAAGTTGAGTATATCTTGTAATTATTAGTATAGTATAAATAGATAGATTAAAACAAAAGCATAAAGTGAGATAGAAAAAACACTGAATTGGGCCTCAGTAGGTTTAAGCCCTGACTCTCACTGACTGAGTTATATAACTTTGATCAAATCATTTTAACTCCCTGGGCCTCAGTTTACTCATATATAAAAGGGGAATGGATTAGACTTTTTGTGTCATGGACTCCTTTGGAAGTCTGGTAAAATCTATGAGCCCTTTTAGGAATAATATTTTAAGTCCATGAATAAGTGCATGGGATGACAATGGAAACCAATTATATTGAAATACAGTTATCAAAATATTAAAATGAAGTAAGTTCTCACAGCCTTGATTAAGAACCCATAGACTGGATTAACTCAAAAGAAACCTAGAAATGTTTAAGTGCTTTGATTTTCCCCTGTGATCTGTGCCAGCTCCAGTCCAACCCAATCAGTACTTGGATTCATGACCATGAAGTGCATGGAAGGCTGTATGGGTAGAAAGAGGAGGATTCTTCTCAGAGATTATTCATCCCCATTTGCATGGTACCACACTTAATGCAGAATTGAGTGTGAAAATAGCAAAGAGAGCAAAAGCTAAAGTGGAAATGGTGGGGAGGAAGAGAGAGAGATGCATTAGTAGCTAGGCCTACTCTTCATCAGATCAGACACATTCTGCAGGCACTGAAAAGTTGACTCCACTTGCCTTCCTCTGCTTTCACCCTCTCTCTTCCCTTCCCCTCCCCACAAGAACAACAATATTGCAAACTCTCCCAGCTTGTGCCTAGCACCCAATTTTTTTCCAGTGAGTAGTCCTGTCATTAGCCTATGCCAAGAAGATTTTTCCAACTGCTTTGCTGTGAACAAAGAACAGCAGCTTGCAAACTTTTCTTCACTCTTTAAACACACACACACACACATATTCTTTGGAGGAGTCTAGGGATGTGCATGTGGTTTTCTCCCTTCCCCTCTCCAATCTCTGGGCCACTGGCTGTTCCACTCCTGGAAAAGGGAGAGGGACTGGGGAGTTTCTGGGTCATTATCCATGGGAGGAGCATAGGGCTTAGGGGATAGGTGGCAGAGCCCCAGTCCCCATCCACCCATAACTCATAAGAGAGATATGCAAAACTGTCAGAGTTGCCAAGAGTTTCCCTGCCAAGGCGGGCCACTCTCCAAATGGGCTTCTATATTTATGTGCAACTGTCACACAACATAGCACTGGGAGGCAATAGAAACACAATCAGGGGGTTCAATAGTTGGTCCCATATGTGAACAATTAAGGAAGGACAACTTCAGGAGCAAGGAGTAGCAAAGGGAGTCAGTCACATGACCTGGAGCAATTACCAAGTTGATTTCGGGGGTTGGGAGTAGAGGGTGAAAGGGAGTTAATATAGTGAGGCCAAGACCAGGTCATTTTGGTACCATGACTTGCCTGTTCTTCTACTGCTATCTCTGAAAACCTCTCTGAAGATCTTAGCAAGCTAAAGCAGTGGGTTCCAGATGCATCTATTGCTGGAGAGAAGCTTATCTCTCTCTTTGTGGGTAAATCTCAGGTCACAGAAAGGTAGAGAAGGGTTACAAATTCACTTTCTTTATCCCACTAAAGAGCAGATGGATGTTCTGTGTGTTTGAGGAGAGAAAGTCTTGAGAAGAATCACAGGCTGAAATTGTAGAGGGACTCCTCAGAAAATGTCTTCAAGATTTTAGAGTTCTGCCCTCTTATCTCAGTTCTTTTGGGGTCTGTGTTCCTGGTGAGGCATATCCTGGTCTGTTATATCGGGTGATTTTACTAGAAAGAGAGAGAAGTCGTGGGGCTTTCTTCTCTTTGAGGTCATGTGGATCACAGTAAAGGTCCTTAGTCCTTACCATCCATATTTATTCTTTCCCATTTTAGGTGAAATGAATGAGGTCCCTGAAAGTGTGAGGTGTGAAAGGTCTGAAGGATGCCTTTGTAACTTGGTTTTACAGGATCGCTGTACCATCAATACTCCCAGGAAGAAGGAATGATCTACTCCTTTATCTAGGTCAGTAGAAGCTGAGATGTAGACTGATCTGGTACGCCAGATAGTCATGCCTCATCTAGACATGAACTTGCCAGGACCAATGTTATGTAGAAACTAAGTTAAGATTTGAGCCTATTTCCCCAGATATCAGATGGTATAAGAGAGAGTGTGTCCCAAGGAATTGGAGAAAATGTTTATACTTTGTACTTGCCATATCTTTGAAGTAAATATTCCTTTGTAAAAGCTAATTTATGTTAAGGCAGATGGTACTGAAGTACTAGTTGTTGGCCCTAACATTAAGGGTAGCCTGTAGTGGGGGCTGAGCCAATGCCAGTAGAAAAGAGAAACTCCAAGCCCCCAGGTTTATCCTCTGGAACTTTGACAGGCAGGTGTAGCAGTATGGCTCTGGGACAGGGAGCCAGAGCTCACAGGCTACAACTGCCTTTGGTTTCTATGCCAGTCACTCACCAATATAACCTCATCCCCCCCCACACACACATACCATTGAGTCTTATAACAAATAAAAAAAACATTAAGAAATAAAAAGACTTCAGAGTCCCCAAATAGACAGAAATCCCATAGACATTCTCTCCACCTCTCTAATTCTAACATGACCCTGGACAAAGATTTTTCTTGCTCTTAAAAGACCCCCAAGAGAAGGAACTATGTGAACCCACACCACTCCCCTGAAAGCTGGGCAAATCATTTTGTCTAATTTAAGGTTAAGAGAGGCTCCAGGCTTAAATTTGACTGGTCATACCAAAACTCTCCCCGGGTTGCATCAATCTACATAAGTGTGAGAACTTGGTGGTATGGACTTGACTAGCTTTGGAAGGTCAGGTTTAGGTTACTGGGCTTTATGCCCCCTTATTTCTTTGGTTTTTTCATTGGCAGTACTGATAGACTATGATATTGCTTCAGTCTCTCCCTTTCTATCTCTACCTGCCTCTATCTCCCACTCTCCCTGTCCCCTTTATCCTTTCCAACTCTATTCTTTGCCAAATGATTAGGCAGCCAGCTGTGAGGAATTTCATTTGTCTCAGGAATGCTGACTCACAGACTCACTCCCCAGTTGCCTTCTTGGTAGCCCCATTGTTCACTAAGTTTACATGGGAGGAAAAAGGAGCACAGAGATGAACAGAGACTTAAGTGGGGATGTAGATGAGACTAGGAGAGCTTGGGGTGGTGGAGGTAAGGGAATGACACTTCAGGAGAGAAGGCTGGAAAATGATAGGAAGTTACAAGTTCCCAAGCAACTGAAGTCAGCTAACACCAACAGCAGTAAAAAACGGGAGGGGGAAAAAACTGAGAAACTCATGAAAACACAGTCAGACTTTGTCTAGCATGCAGAAAAAAAGCACAGAGAAAATGGTCTAGAAAAACATGTTACTGAAAAATAGGGGAAAAAGACAAGCAAGACACTGAGAGGGGAGCAGAAGAGGCAGGACAGGAAGTTGAAACATGGTGGATGGATGGATGGATGGATGGATGGATGGATGGATGGGTGGGTAGGTGGGTGGGTGGATGGATGGATGGATGGATGGATGGATAGATAGATAGATGTTTCAGTGGTTAGGGGTAAGTACTGTAATATCTTAAACAGTGAACTTTGAAAAAGCTTTTCTCATTTGATTCCTATGACTTTCAAAAAAAGTCAGATCCACAAATTCTTGCTGAGCAGGTCTCACAAAAATCTATATATTCCAGAACACTGGCCTCTATTTACTTCCCTCCAATCAGTGCTGGGAGAGGAGCCAGGAGCTAATCAACCTATCATGTTTATCCTTTCCTTCTGACCCACAGAAATAACCACAATCCACCAGTTATTCCTCTGTACCTAACAAGAATAGGCTGTCCTAACTTACTGTATACACTGCAGAATGGATGACGTTTGGATTATTGATGTAGAACTGGGAAGTCACTTAATCTAAATGCTCATTTTTTAAATGAAGAAATTGAGACCCAGGGAAATTAAGTGACTTCTCCAAGATCACACAGGGAGTATAGATATGGAGCACATACATGTCCATTGATTCCAATGCAGTACTCCTTCTTCTGCAAAGCAGGGAGGTAAGGGCAGAGAACAAATCCAGCTGGAGGAAAGGCATCATGTTTATCTTCCCACTTTCCTTCTCAGGGTAGCCCTCTTCCTCCCCCCTTTTTGGTTATTGTTCAGTTGTATCAGTTACATTCAACTCTTTGTGGCCTCATGTGGGGTTTTCTTGGCAAGGATACCAGAGTGGTTTTGCCATTTCTTTCTCCAGCTCATTTTACAGATGAGGAAACTGAGGCAAACAGGGTTAAGTGACTTGGGGTCACACAGGTTGGATTTGAAATCAGAAAGATGAGTATCCCTGACTCCAGGCATGGTGCTCTACCTACTGAGCAACCTAACTGCGCCCCCTCTTTTGAACTACTCCTGTTTTTCTATCCTCTCTGCTCTTAGTCTTCTTCCCCCTTCATTCCCATCAAGTGCAACTTTATACAGGTTCTTCACTAGATGAAACAATCCACTGTTGCCCAAGGCTTATGAGACTGGTGACAATGACGTCAGCCATAACATGATAGAGTGACCCTAATGGAAGGGACACTTGTAGATGGCAGAAAGAACCTGGAACCTGGAAGAGACCTGGCTAACTCTGCCACTTCACTTCCCTGTCATTTCACTCCCTAGTCATTAGTTTTCTCATCTGTAAAATGAGAGGGTTGGACCCCTGGGCCTTTCCATCTGCCCAGCAGCTGAACTTTTCTTTATATGTTGTCTCTCTCAATTAGAATGTAGCCACTTGAGAACAAGGACCATCTTGCCTTTTCTCTTTGTATCTCCAGCACTCAGCACGGTCTATGGCACATAAGTATTGAGTAAATGTTTATTCATTCACTTTAAGATAAATGGACTATAGATTTAAAGCTAGAAGGAACCTCAGAGATTATCTAGGCATTTCTTCCAGCCCCTTCATTTTACAGAGGAGGAAACTGAGGTACAGGGATCCTTAAGATCCCTTCCAGTGCTACCATCCTGTAAGTCTCCTTTCTCTGAGCCTTATTCTTCTCATCTGTAGAATTATTACAACAATACCTCTCTCATCTACTCTCAGTGGGTTTTATATGAGGAAGAGATAATGGAGATCAAAGACATTTGTTAACCACCAAGTGTTGTATACTATGAGATAATGTTAATAATGGCGGAAATGTCAGGTACCAGAGCACAGAGGAGGGAGATATGTTTCACTCGTGTGTTGATGGGGCTTTCTGACCCCTTTCAGGTCATGTCATGTAAATGACCACCTAGTTGGACTCTTTGTATAACTGGTTCTGAAAGTGGAGGGGAGAGGGAGAGAGAGACACAGAGAGAGAGACAGAGAGACAGAGAGAGAGAGAGACAGAGAGAGAGAGAGAGAGAGAGAGAGAGAGAGAGAGAGAGAGAGAGAGAGAGAGAGAGAG
>CM053600.1:153915351-153974275 GCA_028646575.1 Pseudocheirus occidentalis | reverse complement strand
GAGCAGAGCAGGGGAGGGGCTTTACAGTGGGATTGCTGTTTTAGGGTTGGGGCAGGGGCAAGATGGGGAGAAAGTTTGTAATTCAAAAATGTAATGAAAATGAATAATGTAAACAAGAAAACAAATAAAAAATCAATTAAAAAAAAGATAAAAAGACAAAAGAAAAAAAAAGAATTCAGATCAATGTAGTGACCATGCTTAACTCTGAAAGACTACAGATGAAAACATCCTTCTTCACCTCAGTTGAAAGGTTGTGGACCAAGAGACTATTGGACATGGTCAGTGTGTCTGTTTGCTTTGCTTGACTCTATATCATGGCTAAGGAATGATTCTTGATTCAGAGATCATTGGGAAATGATGCTAATGTTTAAAAAAGGATCAGTAATAAAATATTTTGAGGTAACAGGTGACTCAGAAAGAGTATTATACCTGGAATCAGGAAGACATTTTCCTAAATTCAAATCTGGCCTCAGAGGCTTACTAGCTGTGTGACCCTGGGCAAGTCACTTAACCCTCATTGCCTCTGTTTCCCCATTTGTAAAATGAGCTGGAGTAGGAAATGGAAAACCATTCCAATATCTTTGCCAAGAAAATCCCATGGGGTCTTGAAAAGTTGGACACACTCAAAAATGACTCAAACAGTAAAAAAATTTTATTAAAATAAGGCATCAAAATTGAACTTTGGTGGAAAATACACATATCCTTTTTCAATAAATGAATGGATGATTATATAATTGTTTATCAGTTTCACTTTTGTACCGTGAAATTATATTGTCATATTTCATGGTTAACTTGCCTTCATGAACACAGGGGGCCTTTGAAAGATAGTTCGGAATAGTTTTAGTTATGTCTTGCTCTTTTGATTTCTGTGGCCTCAGATATTTGGAAAGGAACAAGAGAGTGGGGTTTTCTTTGATCCTCTACTCAGTTCCCTCAGGAGTGACATTTCTCTAAGGGTATGTAGACTTCTGAATTTCCCTAATCTGAAACCAGCTATGGAAGATCTATGTCAAATCCTGCCTCCTTTTTAAACTGGTTAACTTATAGGGAGCCATATTTGTGTGACCTTGGCATCCTGGAGTGAACTCTGCCCGGAACTGACAGGAGTGTTTGAATATCATAGGCAGTGTTTACTCCTAGCATAGTTACAATAAAAACAATGAACAATATATAATAAAACATTTCCTAAACAAACAGCTGTGTCTGTGTAGTCTCTACAAGAAGTCTCAGGTAGTATATAAACTTAGAACCTAAGAGTTCTAAGAAGTGAACGGACCACATACTTCCTAATGATGTCTGACTGTTTCCAGTAGTACTGTGCGTTTAGATGAAGATACAGAAACTCTGGACTTGAGATCTTAGCTCAGTTCAAGGCATGGAACACTGGATTTGCTATAAATTAGAATTATTGATGAACAAAGTTTTTGTTGTTTTTGTTGCTTTTTATTCCCTCCCCCTCCCCCATCAAGTCTTGACTGTCCTGTCCCTGTTAAGTTGTTCTGGCCGATTCTGGTCTTGACCACTCCATCTCAGACCAGAGTGGGTGGATTCCGCAGTTGGCTCTGACAAGGGGCACTACTGGCATTCCATCACAACCTGATGGATAGAACAACTCTGCTATAGCCACATCTCTTGTCACTTTCTCCCTTACTCCCCCATTGGGCTAAAACATCAACACTTCATACTGCGAAGGAAGGAGTGCATTGTACTAGAAGTGTGCTACATTTTAAATACATTTTCTATTGGCAAAAGAAATATGTTGGAGGGCAGAATCATTTAGTAGAAAGAGCACTAGAATTAAAGTTAAATGGTCTAATTTCCAATCCTGATTCTGCCATGTAAACTACCTATCTGACCTTGGACACATAATTTTTTGTTTACTTGTATATTTTTTCTTTAATAGCATTTTTTCCAATTACATGGAAAGATAGTTTTCAACATTCATTTTTGTAAACTTTTGAGTGAGCAATTTTACTCCTGCCCTTTCTTCCTCCCTCCCTTCCCTCCTCCTTCCCCAAGACAGCAAGCAGCCTGATACAGGTTATAGATGTACAATCATATTAAACACATTTCCACATTGGTCATGTTGTGACAGAAGAATTGGAGCAAAAGAGAAAAACCATGAGAAAGAAAAAATAAGAAATGAACAAACCAACAAAAAGGTGAAATTGTATGCTTTGATTTGTGTTCAGACTCCATAGCTCCTTCTCTGCATGTGGATAGCAGTTCCATTGTCAGTTTTTTTAAATTGTTTTAGATCATTGCATTGCTGATAAGAGTTGAGTCTATCATAGGTAATCATTGTACAATGTTCTCCTGGTTCTGCTCACTTCACTCAGCGTCAGTTCATATGTCTTTCCAAGGTTTTTTTCCTGAAATCTGCCTGCTCATCATTTTTATAGCACAATAGTATTCCATTACATTCATATACTAAATCTTGTTCAGTCATTCCCCAATTGATGGGCATCCCCTCAATTACCAGTTCTTTGGGCAAATAATTTTAATCTCTCTGTGCCTCAGTTTCCTAATCTGTAGAATGTGAGAGTTAAATTGGAGATTATTAAGCTGGGGTCCAAGAACTTGTTTTAAAATTTCAACAACTGCATTTGAATATGATTTAGTTGAATTCCTTGTATATCATAGTGTAACATTATAAATATTAATAAATATAAATGTAATAATTCTTTGTGTTTTATTTTGTGCATTTAAAGACATTATTCTGCAAAGAGGTTCATAGACTTTACCAAAAACTGTCAAAACTATCTAACCATAACCCCCAAAACACTAATTATGCCTGTATTAAATTCTCACTAAGATTCCCACTAGCTCAAGATTCTATGACTAATTAAAGTTCATAGTAAAGATATATTTGGCACTATACTTCTAAAACAACTCTTAGAGGAAAATGTTCTATTGAGCCAAGTGTTGGATAAATGGAGAGGAAGGGAAGGGAAGGGAAAGGGAGGGGAGGGGAGGAAAGGAAAGGGAGAGGAGGGGAGGGAAGGGGAGGGGAGAGAGAGGAAATGCAGGAATGAACAAGAGTATCTCAAACAGTGGGTTTGATACATCTTTTCTGATCAGAAAGCAAAAAGAAACTGTCTTATTCCCAAACATGATGAAAAGGAACAATCAATGCCCAGTAGTTTCACAAAAGGAGAGCAACTAAATGTCACCACATCTATATCTGGCAAGAACATGGTCAGAAAGAATGCAGGGTAGAAAATAAAAAAAATTTAACCTACCAACATATTGTTTATAATAATGATAGCTCTCATATATGTCATGATTTGGGGTTTATAGAGCATTTTCCTTACAATGACACTGTAAGGTAAGTAGTGGAAGTATGATTGTCTGACTTTTAAAGATGACGATTCTGAGACTCAGAGATGTCCCCATAAAGTCCTTTTTGTTGACCTGGGTCTACATCTGAGACCTGTGCAACTTGGTAGAGCCTGCCAGAGCTTAATATAATCATCAGGAATCTAGGGTCAAAGAAAACTAGGGGGGTGGGCCCAAGATGGCAGTGTAGAAACAGGAAAACTCCACAGCTTCCACTTAGCCACCTCAAATACCCACAAAATACGACTCTAAACAAATTTTAGGGCTCCGGAACTCACAAAATTACAGGAAAAAACACATCTCCCACTGAAGGCAGTTCAGCAGGAAGGGCTCATTGTAGCAAGCTGGAAGCTGAGCCCAGCCCAGCCTGAAACCATGGCTTGGCCTCAGGGCAGCGAGGTCAAGCCATAGCTGGAGCACTGGGGAGACTGGATCAGCGGCAGCTGTGGCAGTTTCCAGAACTATCAACACATAAGAAACGAGGACAAAGTGAAAGGTCAATGGAACTCAGGTAAATTGGGGTGAGAAAAGCAGTCCAGCTGAACTGCCTCCTGGGCAAGGAAGCAGCAGAAGTGGCAACCTGGCAACCACTTCCACATGGCTGCTTCAGAAGCTCTTACAATATGCCCACTGTGGAGATGTTCTTCATAATTACACATGTACAGCCTGTATTGAATTGCTTGTCCTTCCAGTGGGGGTGGGTGATGAGGGAGGAAGGGAAAGAAGCTAGAATTTAAAGTTCTATAATCAAATGCTAAAATATATATGTATATATTATTATTATTATTATTAAACTGCATGCAACTGAGAATTAAGGTATACAGGCACTGGGGTAGGGAGATCCATCTTGCCCTACTGGAAAGTCAGAGGGGCGATGGAAGAGGACATAGGAGAGAGCAGATTGGAGGAGGGGTTATACAGTGGGGTGGCTGTTTTGAGGTGGTGAGCAGGGAAAAGATGGGGAGAAAATTTGCAACTCAAAATCTGGTGGAAACGAATGACCTAAACAAGAAAATAAATTTATTTATTTATTTAAAAAAAAAAGAATCCAGGGTCATCTCCATATCACAAAGAGGGAATAGAGTAGGACTTTAATATTAAAATGTATATAATGTGTATCTGTAAAATTAAATTGAACTTGCACAAAAACTTCAAGGTGAGAACCAGTAAGAGAGGGAAGGAGAAGGGGGTCTAAGCTTTCTGAAAAAGGACCTAGAAAGGAAACCTAGAGATGGCATTGGAGAACGTCATGGAATAAACTGTGGAGAAGGATGCTGACAGTGTGCTAGGGAAATTAGGAAGCATGGTACTGGATCAAGATTTGGTCTAGAGAAAATGTGGAGAGCTGAAGAAGAGTACACAAAAGTCTTTGAAGGTCTTTCACTTTTGTTTTTTCATGGCAAAGTACTTTTCTCATCCTCCATTGAGAACTTACCAAAAAATGGTTACCCAGAATTACAGCAAGAAACAAAAATTAGGCCAGTGGGCTCTGCAAACTTTCATTTCAAAAAGTGAGTTCAAAGAAACATCCTAACCATGAAGCAAAAGAATCCCATGACTATCATGTGACCTATAGGCATGTAAAAAGGAGACATTGAAGCATTATGGGAAGAGAGCTGGTTTTGGGGATTCATTCTGATGCCACGTCTGCAATTTTCTGCCTATGTGACTCCAGGCAATCAAGGTCATTTCCTTTCTGTCCTTGGGTCTCACTTCTCTACTCTGCTGGATAAAGAATGTGTACTAGAGTGACCGCAAAGGTACCTTACAGTTCTGATATTTTGTGATTCTGAATAATTTGCATAGTATGCAATTATTTTATTAGGATCTTCCAAATATTTTGTGATGTGGTCATTTCCTAAAGAATCATATGGGAGATAAAGTCAAGGGCAGAGGTATATGCAAAGAAGATCAAAAAGTAATGTCATCTTTAGGGGAAAACACCCAAAGACCTAGAATGTTATATGTTTGTCCTGAGGTACAAGAGGGGATGAAAATAGAGGAAAGTTTTCCCATCACATAGATGTGAGAAAATCAGATCAGACACTAATGGTGCTAGAGTTGGTGGACCCATTTCACAGATAAGCAAACTGAGGCCCAGAGAGTTACCTAAGATCACACAAGTCAGTTTTCTAAATACTCATATGTTTTCTTTCTGTATGCTGTATTCCACTCATTTTACTCAATTCTTTTTCAATATATTTCTACTCTCTCCTTCATATAATATGAAAATAGAATGTCAGAACCATGGCAGTTCAATTAGCTCAGTCAGGGAAATAAAAACAATCTAATAAAACATCTGTTTGATAGGCAACGTGGGTCAAAATGTCTTTCTCCTTCCTGTCAATCTGCTCATCTGTCTATGTCTCACCCTCTTTCTGTGTGGTCATGACTATGAATGTCAGCATGACCCCTTACAGAACCATTCCATCGGAAGTTTCAGGACCAAGCTGCTGCAGTCCATCTATGGAGTTATGAAAGGGGCAGAGACTAGGACCATTGTTGAAGCAAACTGTCACTACATAGAAAAATCTCAGTCAATCAGGGCAGCTACAAGGTAGCCTGAATCGTTTTATCTTCGTCTAGTAGACTCTGCTGTCATGTGGTAATCATGTAATTTCTCTCTCTATCTCTCTCTCTCCGTCAGTCTCTCTGCGTCTCTCTGTGTCTGTCTCTGTCTCTGTCTCTCTCTTTCTCACACACACACACACACACACACACGCACCACATATTTCAAAGAAACATTGTGTGGTGGAAAGAACACAGAAATAATTCAACAGTGCTAAGTCATCATTTCTCCCACACTCCTCCTCTTTTTCACATACACTGCCCCCTCACATGCATTCCATCTCTATTTCTCTGTCTTCTGTCTCCTTCTTTTCCATTTCTATCATATGTGTAAATGTGCACACACACATGCATGCACACACGCACACACATACTCAGCAAAGAATTCCTCTCTACTCTACTTCATCTCCTAAGGTCACCTGCTCTATCACTCAACAGAATTATTAATTATGAACATTACAGACTTCATTTTGCTTCCCTTGTCCCTTCAGCCTCAGACCGAGGCATCTGGAAACCAGTTTAATAAGGTGGTAGATAGGCAACCAGTTCCTGGAACTGATCCGACAAGGCTCCAGGGAGCCATTGAGCTGTGGAAAGCAGGAAGCTGGTGTTGCTGATGTACAGCTTGCCTTAAAAACAAATCTCATCAGCTGCCCTGAGAAAAGAAAGCAAACAGTCCAGAATTCTCCACTCTCAAAGCACAGGAGGGACTTTTACCCTCCTGTAGACCAAAGCAAACAGAGAGAAAGGGATGACAGGGAGGAAGTAGGATGATGTGTTAGAAGGAGGTCTGGACTGGAGTGTCAAAAGACCTGGGCTCTAGGCCCAAGACTTTCATCAGACAATTTATGTGACTTTGGGCAAGTCATTGTTCCTCTCTGGGTTTCAGTTTCCTCAGCTATGGAATGACAGGTTATCTGCCAGGTCCCTTCTTATTTTAAAATTTTAAGATTTGGGGACCAGGAATCGACTGGGAAGACCAGTCAAAGTCAACCAGTGATTGGAGTGCCTGTCATGTTCCGGGAATTGCCAGGGACCCATGGATGGAGAAGATCTAGTTCCTCCCCCTTAGTTGGGGAGAGAAGAGTCTGATTCAGACAGCACTGTGAGAGAAAACAGAAATGGCAAATAAATGGCACTAGCCTCAGGTGTCATAGGAAGGTGCTCAGACCAAAGTGCTTAGGAATGCAACAGTGATGCCCAGGCAGGGCACAGCCCTCTAGGCACCATCTTTTCCGTCTTCCTTTCTCTGTGCAGGACTGCCTGTCTTTGGGAACTTAGCCTACTTAATTGCTTGTGTATGTAGCGGGGATGGAGTGAACATGATGAGAGAATTGTTCTCCAACTATAAGGATAAACATTAGTCCCCTATGAACAGAGTGTCAAAGAAACCAAGCAACAAACCTGGAAGGAATTCCTTTTGCTTAGCCTCCAAGAGCCCTAAGGAATAATAATACTTGACTTTTCCATAGTCTGTCCCCTGCATCAACACTATGAAATAATTAGGCCAATCATTATTATTGTGCCCATTTTACAGATGAGGAAACAAAGTTTCAAAGAAGTAAATTGACTTGCTGACCTGTCTATGATTCAAGGTTTTTGACCCTAGGAGTCTGTTTTTTTCTACCATAGCATGGTGGCCCAAGGACCCCTATGTAGGGAGCATCTTTGATCTTCTAGCCCAGTGGTTCTCAATCTTCCTAATGCCGCCACCCTTTAATACTCATATGTGGGTGTATCTGCATGTGGGCAGGCCTGCCTGGAGATGGATAGAAGAGCAGTGTCTCAGTTCCTAAGACCATCGCAAATATGTGTTTTCTGATAGTCTTATGCGACCCCTTGTGAAAGGGTTGTTCGACCCCCAAAGGGGTCGTGACCCACAGGTTGAGAATGACTGCTAGCTGTATAGTCAATACTAGAAGTCACAGCTTAGGCACACAGTGTCCCACTTTTCCACCATCCAGATTCCCTTCACTCTACAATAGTAGGTAATCTGTGAATCTTGCCCCAGACCACTTTACCTTTCTTCTCTTAGGGTCTCTGTTGTGAGCCCAGCAGCCGCGGTTTTTCCATCATCTCGTGTCAGGGTGCACCCTGCTCTGCCCTCTGCTCTGATGCTGTTAGACTTCCATTTAACCTTCAGACATCCTTCAGCCTCAGCCCATCATTCCTGGTCCCTGCCATTCTCTTAAATCCCCAATGCTTCCCTCCTTCTCCCATGGATTACACAGTCTGGAAGGTATTTATGGAGTGTAACCCCAATCCCACAATCTCTTCCTTCTTCCTCTCACTTGCTGATCTCTTCCCATGTGGGCAGCTCCTCCTTCCCCATCTATCTGTCTTCTGATTCTCCTGGCCCCATCTTTAGTATCATGAGTGATCAACACAGCTCACTTATCATTCCTCAATACTTCTGTCCCTGAAACAGGACTGAGGTTAAGGGTGCATGTATATGAATGTGAGTACAGGAAATTGTGGTGGTTATTAGTGAGAGTTTTAGGGTGGCTACATTTTACACTGCTATCCCACATCCACTCTTGTTGCCATCTTCTCCTAGAGACAACAGAGAAAGATCCCAGGAAAGCAGCATTTACCAAGCTTGTAGATGTCACCCTAGAAGATAACAATAAATTTGGAAAGGCAGTCATGACTGTTCAGCCCATTGCACAAATGAGGTGATTTCAGGTTTCCATAGACCAATTTGTCCATTCTCCTAACTCCATGATACCTTCCCCCCAAAACGTGGGCAGTTGGAAATCTTTCATTTTCTTAAAGATCTGCAGGGAAAGAGAATCAACCACTTCTTTTCATTCTCTTGCTCCAATAGCCCACAATCTTGACTGTCAACAAAGGGATCAAAAGCTGTCCCTGTTGCTAAAGTTCTGAGAAGATTGATAGGTTAAAACTCAAGAGAAAGTCCCTGTGTCTCTGACAAAAAAGTCAGAACTAATAGCCATTGACCAACTTGAAAGGGTTGGGAGGAGGGGAAGGAGGTGACACAAAGCATACCTTAAACTTCGAGATTTGAAGACCTAAAATTATGGATACTTGACCTTACTATTTCTCTCCACATATTCTACCATATGAAATCCATTATCATCATCATCATCACCAATCAACCACAGCAACAATCCTCCACAATCTACCTGTACACAATGGATTAGCCTATCTTGGAGTGTATCCATGGAGTCTAGATGATACATAGAACAGGAAACACTTTGGATCACTTAACTGCGTGGAGTGAGTCAAAGCATGCAAAAAGAGCCTGATTCCTTTACTTTGGGGTCAGACTTCCCCAGAACTAAGCTTGGTCCAAAGTCCAAAGCTGGAGCTCCTTAATAAGAAAGGGTGTCCCATCCCCGTAAGTCTCAAGGACTTAGAAACATTGTTATCAATGCTTTGGATAAGATACCAGTGCTATACTTAACAATATTGGAAATAATGTAGTGCTAAGGGGGTTAGCTAACATGCTGGGTAACAGAGTTAGGATTCAAAAAGATTTTGACAGGTTATAGCATTAAGACAAGTTGAACAAGATTAAATTTAATTGAGATAAATGTAAAGTCTTATACTTGGGTTAGAAAATCAACTTCCCAAATACAAGATGGAAGAAACATGAATAAACAGCAGTTTCTCTGTGGACTGCAAACTCAAGGTGAGTTAACAATGAGTCAATATATATAAAATCCTTTATAAACCTTAAAGTGACACATAAATTTGAATTATCATATTATTAATACTCTATGTGACAATCCATTTACTACTTGAAGGCACTTGTCCTCCCTTAATCATTTCTTTTCCAGGAAGGCATAAATAAGATCTTTCAACATCCTGATGTCCTGATTCTGGAAGCTATCCAGCTTATCAACATTCTTCCCAATGAATGGGAAGTTTTCAGAAGAAGAACTCAAAGCTACCTATAGTGATACTTTTTAAAATGCCCTAAATCACTATTGATTAGAGAAATGCACATCAAAACAACTGAGGTACCACATCACACATAGCAAAGTGGCTAATATGACAGAAAAGGAAAATTACAAATGTTGAAGGAGACATGGAAAAACTGGGACACTAATACATTGTTAGTGGAGTTGTAAACTGATCCAACCATTCTAGAAATCAAATTCCTACTATGCCCAAAAGGCAATCAAATTGTGCATACCATTTGAACCCAGCATCACCATTGTTAGATCTGTATCCTGAAGAGATTTTAAGAAGAGAAAAGAAATCATTTGTACAAAAATATTTATAGCAGCTCTTTTTGTATCAACAATGAATTGGAAATTGAAAAGCTGCCTATCAGTTGGGAAATGGCCAAAAAAGTTATGGTATATGATTGTGATGGAATATTATTGTGCTATAAGAAATAATGAGGGATGCTTTCGGAAAAATCCTGGAAGCCTCGTATCAGTGGCTCTCAACCTGTGAGTTATGTTCAATTTGTAATAATGAAAATACATCCTGCATATCAGATATTTACATTATGATTCATAACAATAGCAAAATTACAGTTATGAAGTAGCAACGAAAATAATTTTATGGTTGGGGGTCACCACAACACGAGGAACTATATTAAAGGGTCGTGGCATTAGGAAGGTTGAGAACCACTGACTTATATGAACTGATACAAAGTGAAGTAAACAGAACAAGGAAAACATTGTATACAATGAGAGCAATATTGTACAATGAACCATCTGTGGATAACTTAGCTATCCTCAGCAATAAAACAATCCAAGATGATTCCAAAAAACATATAATGAAAAACTCTATCTACCTCCAGAGAAAAAACTGATGGAGTCTGAATGCAGAGCGATGCATATTTCTTTCAGTTTCTTTTTTTTTTTGCAACATGGCTAACATGGAAATATGTTTTGCATGATTTCACAATTTCACGTTGTGTAATTAATATCACATCCCTTTGTCTTCACAATTGGTAAAGAGAGGGATGGAAGGAAGGGAGAGAATTTAGAACCCATTTTAAATGAATGTTTAAAATACATTAAAATTAATTAAAATAAAGAAATAATTGATGGTTGGTTAGCTAACTAATTTAAAATTAAAATAATTAGTAGATTTGAGAAAGAAATTCTTCCTAAAATGTGGCATCCAGACATAAACACAATACTTCATTGCAGTATGAATAGGGATGCAGTAGTGCTCTTTTCTTTGTTTTGGATATTGTTCCTTTCCTAATATAGTCTTAGACTGCTCTTTGGTAGCCTTAGACTGACATTTTTGGCTTTCACGTAACACTATTGACTCATACTGAGGCAGTTTGATATGGTATAGTGGTTCTCAACCTTCCTAATGCTGCAACCCTTTAATACTTGTGTGTGAGAATGGCTGCATGTGGGCGCCTGAAGATGGATAGAGGAGCAGTGTCTTGGTTCCCAAGACCATCAGAAATAAGTGTTTTCTGATGATCTTAGGCAACCCTGTTCTACCCCCAAAGGGGTTGCGGCCCACAGGTTGAGAACCACTGATACGGTAGAAAGAGATCTGAGAAATAATAGTTCTGACACTTCCTAGTTTTTTGGTTCTGGGAAGGTCACTTCATCCTCTCCAATTCTCTGATTCTCCATCTATAAGATGTCATCAGTAATATATGCACTAGCTTGAATCTCCTAGCTCCCTTACTCCCTGCCTATCTGCTTCATGTTATATGAGGACCAGTTCAAGTGAATGAGGACATTTTTACCTAGAGAAGATGAGGCTTAGAAGGAACATGATGCTTATCTTCAGGTATTTGAAGCTCTACTATTTAGGCTTCCAGGTTCATTTATTTCAACCATGTGGGAGATATACTTAGAGAAGGGAGAAACTGACTCAGAAGTATAGACTCAGGGATGTATGTTTTAGCCAGAAGGAGACTTGGCCATCACTGGTTCAATCTCTTCCTCTTCTCACACTGTGACATCTGCATTCTTTCTGCCAGTCAGGAAAGACTCGTGCAAAAGACCCCAGGCTTAGCCAGAAAGCTGCATTACTTACAAATGAAGGAGTTACTGCATTATAGTTTTAAAAAGTGGGGGGTGGGGGCTGAGACCTAGACTTTGAGTCAAAAGACCTGGGTTTGAGTCCTACCTCTACCACTTACTGTTTGTGAGACTTAGTTTCCTCAGTTTCAAAAATGAAGGGCTCCAACCAGTTAATCTTTAAATACTCCTTCCAGCAGCGATTGCAATGCTGACACTAAGAGGAGAATGTCTTGCTTAAACAAAGCAGCAAGTTAGTGACTGATCTGGGAAGGAAACCCAAATGGCTATGGAATCACAACAAAATTCATAAGAGAAAAAGTCTGGAAGAAGTCAGGTGCTTCCCGCTTCAATGCCACAACCTCCAGGCTGCAGAAATATTAACAGGAATTAGTCTGTGTCTCTTAACTTTTCAGCATACACACACACACACACACACACACACACACACACACACACATCTCCACATTCACTTTGGCCCTCTCATTTCATATGGGAAGGAAGACTTAACTCTGGTTTTCTTGGACAGTTTTGGTTCCCCCCACCCTTACCCTGCTGTCCTCTTTCCCTGTATTTTAAAGCCTAATCCAGGTAGAATAGAGCAAAGGTCACATAATTCTGCCAGCCTGCCATCCCAGAAAGCTGGGATTAATTCCCAGATGGTTCTTAAAGGCTTTTTGTCACAAGATGACAATGCAGGGCACCTGACTGCCATTGTCCAACAACATCCTCCCTCTAAAGGGAGAACCATGGTGAGGAGACACAGAGTGGCCAAACCCTGTGGAAGATGTGCAGGGAGGAGTTAACCCTGGTGTCTGGGGACTTTAAAACTGGACAAAGATTCTTCCCAAGTCCTTTGTTCATTCATCAAAAATTCATTAGGGTTTTCTTTTTTTTTTCTTTTAGTTCTGAATCCTCCTGGAATCCCCTAAAATTTCTGAGTCTTTAGTGGAAGCCAAGTCAGGTTGCCACTTAACTCCCTGAATCCCTCCCTGCCTTCTCTCCTGGCACCCTGACCACCCACCTGCCCATTCTCCTGGCTTCCTCCCTGTGCTCTCCCGATTCCTTGCCTGCCTGCCTGGCCCCTTCTCCCCAACCTGGTCAGCTGCCTACCTAACCTAGCTCAGTGAGGGTGATAGCTTGCCCCTTTTTTGCTCATTCTTAGCTTTAGTGTCTCTTTCCATCCTGTCCTCCAGCTGCTGGGCATTCCTCCAGGCCTCTGCACAGTGCCCTGGCTTTTTTCCACCATCAGCTTTGCCTTTGCTGCTGCACAAGTTTCTGTAATTCTCATCATCATCATCATCGCTGTTGCCATCACCCCCCACAGCCTTTATTAAAGTGCCTCCCCCCTTCCTCTCCACCAACCCTGCTGAGCTGGATGGGGTACAAAGGGAGTTATATGGACTGGGTCCCTGCCCTCGGGGAGCTTGTGCTGATGTCAGGGGATGGAAAAGCTTCACAGCTGAATAAACATTGGATGAGCCTCCCTGGTTGTATGAGAATCAGCTCTTGCCTTGGCACCGAGAGTGAGGAAAGAGGCGACTGACCACTTTGGTGAGAAGAGTTGGGGGCAGTCGCAGGAGCTCCAGATTGGACCGTAAAGGAGTGTGAACAAGGCAGCCTCACTGATTTGCCTTCACAGAGGCCAGTGTCCTGCTTCTCACCTCTTCTGTCTCTCCCTGTCACTCTCCAGCCCTTGCTGCCTGTCCATGCCCCTCCCACCTCCAGCAAGGCCCTCCTTCCCCTCACCTCCTGCACATACCTTCCCATCATCAACTGACCCAGTGGTTAGAGGAGGGTTGATAAGAACAGTAACCATCATCTGTCTGGGGCTTTAGAGTTTGCAAAGTGTTTGACTGCCATTAATTCATTTGAACCTCACACCAACCTTGTGAGGCTGCTGGGCAAGGTCTTATTGTCTTACCATTGCAGGGACGCAGCTGACAGATTTGCACACCGTCACATAGCTGGTGTCAGAAGCAGCGTTTGAACCCAGTCTCACACTCTCGCTATGACAGCATGCTGTTTCACCATGGAAGTTGTCCCTGTCTTTTGAACCCCATAGTCCCGTATCCTTGGGGGGGCTAATTTCAAAGGCAATCTCACAAAGCTGCCAGCCCCAGGAGACTAGTGTCTGTGTGGTTGTTTTCTGTAGCCAGAGAAGACTGCCAAAGTGTTACTATCTGTGAGAGAAGCAGCCAACACAAGGGGAAAGAGATGTGGCCATGCTATCCTGGTCTGAGTTCCTGGATTGTGACCTCTGCAGAGTATCTGAGACCTCTGGCAGAAGGGCTGCTGCCTGTCACCCTTCAAAACTCGGCGTTTCAAAGCTTCAGGGTTCCTGGGCCCCACACTAAACCCATGAAGTGGGAAAGGAATCAAGGGAAGGCAGAAGCTGATCTGTGAATCCAGAAGCACTCCTTTCCCTTCTTTCCTTCCTTCCTTCCTTCTTTCCTTCCTTCCTTCCTTCCTTCCTTCTTTCCTTCTTTCCTTCCTTTCTTCCTTCTTTTCTTCCTTCCTTCCTTCTTTCCTTCCTTCCTTCCTTTTTTCTTTCCTTCCTTCCTTCCCTTCTTCCTCACATATGGACAGATTCCCACTCTGTTTCATATGCCCACAGCTAGTGGCTAGACTTGCTTCTCATACTCTCAGTATGAATTTCCAAATCCCAGGCTAGCCCACTCAAAAACTTATTTAGTGAGATGATGCCAGAGGAGTGTGGGTCATAAAGCTAACACACTATCTTCCCTGAGCTTCCATCACATAAATCAACCATCCAAGGCTCTCTCATCTCTTTCACATTGCAGTTGAGGAGTATCTATGACTGACTTATCTAAAGAGAGTTAATAATAAATCCCAGGTTAAAAAAAAGTCTGAATAACAGAAGGAATGCAAGAAGTATGAGAAATAAGAAAGTTGGGAGCTGATGAGAATAAAGGCAAAGTGGATGCATCACCTCACTGTCGCATGCATACCTGGACACACACACACACATATACCTGCAAAGAGTCACAGATACAGAGACAGAAGAATGGGAACCAGGACAGATAATGCGGACAGTGAGAGGATCTGGCTAAAATTATTGTCACAGAGGGTAAAGAAAGAGAAAGGTTGGAAGGAGGGTCGAGATGGACACAGTTAGACATATTGGGATGCAACAAGTAGAACTGTTAAAGAAGGAAGGAAGAGACACGGCTCATCAGAGAGTTCAAGAGTCTATGTGAGGAGGATGTGGGTGAGGGGCAGTTGGGTGGGGAGATGAGGATAAAAGAGAAAGCTGGAAGGAAACAGGCACAAGGTTGTGGTGGTTGCAGGGCCATGTCCATGGAGGATTTGGGATCATGGGAGGGCCATGTGCACTTGCATCCTGTCCAAAGACTGAGAAGGGAGTGACGGTCTCAGGGGATGGGTGTGAGGAGGTCCCAGTTCCTGAAGAAGGCATCTGTCAGCTTGCATCTGTTCCCAATGACGTTGGGGCAGGAAAGGTTTTGGAAGATCAAGAGAAGAGGGAGCGGAGATGGGAAGTGATGAAGGCATGAATCATTTGGGAAGAGGAATGAGTAGAAGACAAAGGCGTGAATTTTCCCTCTTCTCTTCTCCACCCCAAAGGCCTCCCATAATTTCATTCCTTCCTTCTCCACCTCCATACATTTTCCCACCCTGTCCCATGTGCTTCTCATCTGACAGTCCTCTTTATTGTGAGTTTTCCATCGCCTCTACTGATACACTGTCCACCAGCTCTTTCATTCCCTGTGCCTTCCTCCCACTATGAGCCACCAGTAAAGCAAGTCAGTCCAGACTGAGTATGAGTATGATTTAATTTCTCATTAGTTAGTGTCTGCTCACCTAAGGTTCTATGGTTCTGTGATTCTATGCCATTTAGAAGTAATATGGCACAGTGGATGGACTGCTGGGCTTGGAATCAGGAAAACCTAGGTTCCAATTTCATTTCTGATACTTTCTAGCTGTGGGATCACTGACAAGTCATGTAAAATCTTTGAGACTCAGTTTCCTTACCTGTAATATGAAGATACTGATACCGAAAGAATGTACTGCTAGGGCAGAGTTCTTAACCTGAGATGCAGAAACGTAGGGAAAAAATGGTAGCTATTTCAATAGAATTGACTTCCTTAATAACCCTGTATCATATGTATTTAAATACATTATTCCAAGAAGGAAGGCACACAAATTGTCAAAGAGGTTCATAACACAAAAAAGATTAAGAACCTCTTCTTCAAGAGTTTCTGTGAGAGTCAAACAAAGTATGTATATCTATATCAATATAGATATTGATATAATATATATTATACACATACATATACTATACACATATACACATATATACATATGTGTGTTCAATTTATATTTGTTACACATAAAATTTATTATATACATAACTAATGTATGTTGAATGTTACGTATCAGTTATTATCATATAATGACAATGAACCCAGGCTGTAGAAGGAAATATGTGGGAACAAAAAAGTTCTGAAGGACACTAGATAATCACAAATAGGTAACAGACATTTCTGAGAACTTGGACATGCCAACGACCACCACAGACTTCCTCCAAACTTTTAGTGGCCACCTGGAAGCCATCCCTTATATTACCCCCCCCTCCTGAACTTGGGAAACAAGGTAGGGAGGTTTTCCCAAGATGTCAGGTCATAGGATGCCATGATCAAAAATTCACAAAGACTTTTCCACATTTCACCAAATCTTTCCCTTGCCTACAGGTATCCAAATAGCCCAGTATGTGTTCTATGGAAGAAGTTGTTTTAGGGAGAGGGGTTCACTCTGTTCATCTATCGTCAAATACTCTCACTCAGATTCACCTCTTGGGAAATTTGCTTCAGTTCCCTCCCAGATCAATCCTAGCAAATGGGTACTGAGCCCCATGATGGGAGACTGTTATCTCCTTTTAGGTAATCCAAAGCTGGGCGTGGTGTGTGTGTGTGTGTGTGTGTGTGTGTGTGTGTGTGTGAATGTGTTGTAAGTCCTGTGCCTTTGGCTCATTTCTTAACTTCAACTCTATCAATCCCTTCAATCAAGTCCACTGTGGATATGGAAAACATCCAGTTATTGTCCTCTACATAATACTTATCCCGTCAGAGACAGGGAGGACAGTGTTTGGTCTTTCACCAACCCATATCCCACTACTTTTACTCTTCAGAGTCTCCATATTAATGTCTGCCTCCTCCCTACCGCTCCCTCATCTGAGAAAGTCTCCTGACTTGGATATTCAGGGGAGATGAAGGTGGCAAAGGAGATTAGAATAAAGGTGGTAATGGGGAAGAGAAAAGGAGAAAATTATCAAATCCAAAGTCCCCATGACTCTGCCAGGTCTAGGATATAGAGATCCAAGAGCAGGTGTGATGACCTGGCGAGTCAAGAATGGGGGTCAGAGCTGACTCTGAACCTAGACTCTTCCAACATTTCTTTCTCTTTCATCTAAAAAATGATAGAATTGGTTCTGGTGGCCTTCAAGATACCTCCAGACTCTAGATCAATGATCTGATCTAACAAAGGATTTTAAATGCTGAAAGCTGATGATTAGGAACAGCCTGGAAACCTAAAAAATATCAAATACTGGTATATACCACATGAGAGAACTCTGTACCACTAGGGGCGAGGGGAAAATATCCACTGTTTTCTAAGGAAAACAAACATAAAACCAACTCCTCCATATATTTTGTCAGCAGTTAGAATGAGTGGTGGCCCCCCAAGAGATTCCCATGTCTCTGTTCATACTCTCCTTTCCTTCTTTACCCCAAAGACTAATGATTCTCTCCTATCCAGCACTTCATCCCTTAAAGCTCCCTCAGAATCCAAATCACAAGGGAAGAAAGAGTCAAGGGAATACTACTCACTTTTTGGCTGCCCTTCAGCCTCCAAACCAAAGCAGGCCCAGGATAATAGTAAGATTCTGACACCCAGGCCATGAGCAAGCCCAGGGGTTCTTGATTTTAAAACCCGTGTGGATTTCCAGGGAAATTTCATCCATATGTTTCTGATTCATTTACACTTAACTCATCAAAATGTTATTTGGTGAGAGCCATTTGAAGTCCAAAAGGTCTATTACAAGCCTATTACATATGCTAGCCCTGAGGAATTATTTTCCGTTTTGTTTTGCTTTTTTTTGCAGATTTTTTTGTTTTGTTTTATTTTCATGGGTGTATTCTTTCTTTGTTGGCATTATTATTTTTTTTTAATTTTCCCTTTATTCCTCCAGAAAAGCAAGTCAAATCCTGAATGGGAACCAAGCCTATGAACTCATATCTGATTTGAAAGGACACTGGACTGAAAAGCAGGAGATTTGGGTTCCAGTTCTACCACTGACCCACTGTGACTCCACCAGCAAATAGTTCTCCTAGGGTCTTTGGTTTCCTCATTTGTACAAAGAGGAGGCTGAACTAGCTGATCTCTAAGGGCTCTTTCCTTCTCTAGCACTTTATGATTTAATGATCTTCCCAGCTGTTTCATTCTACAGTCTAATCTTCCTGCCTGCTCTAACATTCTCTGTTCTAGGTCACTTCCATGTTAGGCATTTAATGTCATCTATGTTCCAACATACATTCTGTGTTCTAAGGACTTTGCCAGTTCTCACATTCTGTGCTTTGTGGTTTCCAACGTTCAGACCTTGCTGTTCCCTTCATCCCATTTACCACCTTAGTTAGATGTAAAGAGGTTTCACATTCACAGAAGGGTAAACATGGGGACACTTCAAAATGGGTGAAAGAAGCCAAACTGGGATGGGGGAGGACACAGAAAGACAAAAATAATGCTGTAATAGACATAAATACAGCTAGCTAACATTAAAATGGTGCTTTAAGGTTTGTGAAACCCTGTATTAAGGGTAGAACAATAAGGGGTTAAGATAGTGCAAGAAAAAAGAAACAAGCATTTATTAAACACCGACTATGTGTGAGGAATTATGATGTGTTTTACAAATATCATCTGTTTGATCCTCAAAACAACCCTGGGGGGGGCGGCTAGGTGGCACAGTGAATAGAGCACCGGCCCTGGAGTCAGGAGGACCTGAGTTCAAATCTGGCCTCAGACACTTAACACAAAAACTAGCCGTGTGACCTTGGGCAAGTTACTTAATCCCAACTGCCCTCCAAAACAGCAAAAAGGGAAAAAAAATTTTTAATTAAAAAAAAACAACCCTGGGAGATAACTACACTTAAATACCATTTTTACAGCGGGGGACATTGAGGCAAACAGCAATCAAGTGACTTACCCAAGGTCACACAATTAGTAAGTGTCTGAGGCCAAATTCTAACTCAAGTCTTACTGAATATAGGTATAGTGCTCTAACCAATGCATCACCTAACTGAAGTTAGACACCAGGCAGAATTTCTGTTCTAATAGGAACATGAGATCTCACCTAGGACACCATGGGGAGCTATGGAATCTTCCTTCTTAGAAAGTTCTTAAGGACAAAAGTGATAACATCCCACTGCCAGTATGGAATAAAAGAAGTGCTATTCCTCCCAACAATGAGAAGATGGGCAAACTGACTTTCAAAGCATCCTTGCCCAGGTTGGGAATCTTATGGTACTTCATTATGGGCCTCAACTCAGCTGAGTCTGACAGCAACAGAGAGCAGTTATACCACTCTTCCCCTAAGACTGTAGGCTCCTACAGGGTGAAAAGGTCAAATGCCTCCAGTACCCCAGGGTTTGATCCTCGGCTGCTTAGTCACTGTCACTGCCAAGGTGAGGACAGAGCAGAACAACTATAATTTTCCTGGCTGGTGAATTCAGCTCCTGAACCATTGTCATTCATTCATCATGGTCAGACCCAGTGAAGGATTTCAAGGTCCAGACTCCAGGTGTTGATAAATCTGGCTCCTGTGCTGAAAATTCAGCAGCACCAGCACCAGTATCAGCAGCAGAACACCAGCACTAGCAGCAGCAGAAGCAGCAGAAGCAGAAGCAGCAAAAGGCCTCTGATTTCGTTGCTGGGATCTTCCCTAGAGTCATGGTCAAGGTAGCAAGAGCAAGGCTTGCATCCAGGTATGAGGTGGGGAGATAACCAGGTCCCCAGATCAGCAAGGTCCCAGTTTATATTTTGTACAAGCTCTGATGGCAATCCATCAATCAACTAGCAGGGCTGCCTTAGAATCTGCCCTACTCTTTACACTAAAGGAGATACTGAAGAAATAAAAACAACCCTGCTCTTGAGGAGCCCATTATCCAACTAAGAGGACACAAATGAGAACAATAGAGAAAAATATAACAACATAACAAATAGCCAGTGGTGACAGGTATAAGCAACGTTATTGTCACAGACAACCTGTCTAGAAGAACCACAAAATACTCCACCCTACAACTCGAGACTATCTACCTTGGGCAGATGAATTGGTGTAGAATTTCCTTATTCCTACTTGTCACTGTTGTAGGAAATGATGAAGACATCTCATCCTCATGAGTTTGAGTGTTCCCTCAGGAAAGGAATGGGACAACATTGTAGAGGGACACAATACAGATCACTGGGCTTTCAGATATGGAGACCATAGAATCATCAATCTAGAACCAGGAGGGACTTCAAAAGCCACATTTTCCAACTCATTCATTTAATGGCTGGGGAACTGAGGTCCATGAATTTTAGCTAAGAAAATTGCCCCTATAGGTAGGTGTATGGGAGGGTAACACAGAATGCTTCTTGAAATCTTAGAGCAAATCAAAGCCATGAAGTTGAAACAAAAGCAAAAATGTGTCCATAACACTAATTTCTTCTTTCTTTTATTTAAGTATCAATAAGGTTGGAGCATCACAGAATATCAGAGTGGTAAGGGCATTTGGGGATCATCAAGTCCAACCCTCTCATTTTACAGATGGAGAAACTGGGGCTCTGAGTGAGGAAATGACTAGAATCACATATGAGTTTGCAACCAAGTCAGGTCTAGAACCAAGGCCTCTTGACTCCCAGCCAAGAACTCTGAGTTGTCTTTGTAGTGGTAGTTGCTTCCCTTTACTATTATTTTCTGCCTCCCATCTGTGCTCTGGACCTTAGGAACCCATTCAGGACACCATTGTAAAGATTAGAGAGTTTTCTGATGGAGTGTGCTTTATATTTCATCTTCCACTTTCAACTGTAGAGGGGTTGTTGTTGTCACACAGCTCCTACTACGGGGAGCAAGCTTGCCATCCCCTCTCTCAGCTTCCTAGAAATGAATGGGGAAGATGTGTGAAGACAAGAAAATAGAGAAGAAGACTTGGAAAGTAGTGATAAGTTCATCTACCTGGCCTGCTGAATGGTAGAAGCTCCAACTCAATTGTGAAGGTCTAAGGACACTGTCAAAAAGAGGAAATGACCAGAAACTAAAGGACAATTTTCTGTAATCAGGTAGAACCTGAAATCTTAGAGGCAGCTAGGTAATATGACATACAGAGTGTAAGATTTGGAGTAAGAAATATCTGAGTTTGAATTCTACCTTAGATAATTCCTAGATGAGTGATATTGGGTAAGTCAATTAACCTCTCTGTAAAATGGGTATAATTATATATATATATATATATACATATATAAACTAGCTATTCTTCTTAAGATGTAACTGAGAAGTTAGGCCAAAACAAAAATAGAAATTGACCTACATTCCAACTTTCTCTTTTCTTGGCATAATGTGTGTGTGGTTTTGTTTTTTTGGGGGGGAGGAAATTGCAGTATTACATTTGCCAAGGGTCCTTGGAGTTCATCTACTCCAACCCAGAACTCTTAGAATTCCACAGAGAGCATTAAACAAAAGGATGGAGAAAAGTTGAGAGAAAGAAAGAAGGGAGAGAGAGAGAGAGAGAGAGAAAGAAAGAAAGAAAGAAAGAAAGAAAGAAAGAAAGAAAGAAAGAAAGAAAGAAAGAAAGAAAGAAAGAAAGAAAGAAAGAAAGAAGGAAGGAAAGAAAAAGAAGAAAAAAGAAAGAGAAAGGAAGAAGTAAAAAGAAAAAGAAAGAACTCCAGAATAGTTCAAGAGAGAAATAAAATCCACAAAATTAGGAGCTAGAAATAATTATAGATCCAAAATTAGAGCTCTCCATGCAGAATTGAAGTGGAATCAATGAAGGAGAATCTCTCAAAAGCAGTAACAAAGAGGCTAACAAATTTGGAACACAAAAAGCTGAAGTGGATGAAAATTTAGCAGAAAAGATTCAATAAGATGACAATTTTAAAAGAACCTGTGAATTCTATGCAAGCCAAAGCAACTGATCACACATTCAGAATGTGGAAAGTCTTCCAGTAGACCACGATGAATTAAAAAAAAAACAGAATGCCTCAATGCAGGAACTTCTGAAGAGAGACAACAAAACATTAATCCAGACAATGTAGAGATCATCACCAAAAAAGACAAGAAACAAACTCCTCAAGTAATTGAAGAAGGGCACACAGACTACACATACACTTCCTACCTGCTGATGGAGTGTATTCTCCCCAGCCTAGATGGGTGGGGCTCCCCCTCATGCTGACACATGTACAGAAAATGCCATCTTATTCCTCATTTACCATTTCGGTGTCTCATTCCTTTCTCTGCCATTCTATTCTTACCTACTCCAACACTTAGCTGCTCTCCATTCAGCAATCATCCACTAGCATGTTTTTTTTTCTGATGTATAATTTCTAATCTGTATTATCTTCTTAGCCTGTCTACTGTGATCCTGTCCTTAGAAAAGCCAGAAAATAACTGGTTCAACCTCTTCTCTATAATACCTCTCAAATACTTTAGAACCTAGTCTAGGTCTAGGTGAGATAGACCTAGTTTTTTTCCTTCCCTCTGTTCCTTCCTAACTAGAAAAGTCCTCAGAGACCATCCAGCTTAAACAGGAATCTCCTTTGTAACATCTCCCAAGGGATCATCTAGCCTGCCTTTGAACCCCTACACTGACATGAGGAATTCAACACATATTCATCCCTCCAAGTCAGCCTATTTCATTTGAATAAGGCAACTTTAATTGTTAGGAATAATTGTTTTATTATATCAAGTCAAAATCAGCCTCCCAGTAACTTCCATAGTTAATTTTAGTTCTGATGTCTGAGACTAAATGAGGCCTTTCAAATTCCTAAGTTTTCTCTTTTGCAAGCTAAATACCACCATTTTCTTCAAGAATCCTCCTATGGCTATGTCCTAGAGAATTTTTTGCCATGCTGATTTCCCCTCCTCTGGATGTGCTCTGACTTCACATTGATCCTTAAGAGCTTAGAACCCATCTTGTCAGATCACTACCTATTTTCCCCTCCTAAAACTTTCTGTTTTTAATTTTTAGTGAGAGTACCACCTCCTTTCCACTACAGAGTATGAGAGGGTAAGCACAAGTTCAGTCATGTCATTTCTCTGATCAATAACGTATTACTTTTGAGTCTAAGAAAAAATAGATACCCTGACGGCATCTAAATCCTTCACAACTAAACTCCAATCTACTTTTCCAGGCTTACCTCACATCATTCCTTTTTGCATATTCTGCATTCCAAACAAACCAGCCTCCTTACTGTTTGCCCAATTCAGTCTTCCATTTCTCACCTCCAGGCCTTTGCATAGGCTGTCTCCAAAGCCAGATACGCATTCCCTCTTGAAAAAATGAAAAGGTATTAATTAAGTATTAATATGTGCTAAGCAGTGTACTAATACTAAGGATACAAATAAAAAAGCAAGCCATTCCCTCTTCACTTCTTCCTTCTTTCTATAATCTCTTGACTTTTTTCAAGGCACATCTCATGAGACCATTTCCTGTAGAAAGCCTTTTCTCATCTCCATGGTTCTTAGTCGTCTGTTTCTCTTTAAATGATCATGTAGATACAGTTAGGACCCAGCTAACACAAATAAGGAAACTCGAAAAGTGGCCACATTGTTAGCATCTACAATTTATATTTCCTTTGGGTTGGAACCAATTACCATAATTTTACATAATTATGTTTTACATAACTATATCTTAAAAGTGTGAATTAGAATATATTTGCCACTTTATTTTACACATTTATAACTTCAAAAAGTTCAAGTTTTAGAATACATTTGCTCATTTAATGAAATGAATTATTCACTCACTAATTGGGACTGCTCTACACTTATACCCTTGTATGTTATATCCTATCCCTCAGCAGAATGTAAATTCCTTGAAATCAATTATTGTTTCCACTTTGTTTATATCCCTAGTAACTACTGCAGCATCTTGCACAGAGTAGGTGTTTAATAAATGTTTAATGGATAGAATCAAATCTCCCACTCCCAACAAAAGCATCTCCTCCCTCCTCTCTGTTAGTGATCTTTATTTTAATTTGTACCTACCATGGTTATTTGAGGTTCTGTTTTACCTCTCCCATTAAACCATTAACTTCTAGAGGTTAGAAAGCTATCCCTAGAGCTGTGCAGCTGTACATAGCAGACACTTAATATGAATGCTAAAATTTAATTAAGCTGGAAAGAAGAGCTCTATATTGGCTTCACTTTGGCTCATGGTAAAACCCTCCTTCCCCGAGTCTGGATAGAGGAAGAATCATTGCTTTATATCAGCGGTTCTCAACCTGGGGATCGAACAACCCTTTCACAGGGGTCACCTAAGGCCATCAGAAAACACATATTTCAGGTGGTCTTGGGAATCAAGACTCGGCTCCTCTATCTGTCTCCAGGCAAGTCCGCCCACATGCAGATACACCCACGTACACGAGTATTGAAGGGTAGCTGCATTAGGAAGGTTGAGAACCACTGCTTTATATAGACAGAAAGTCTTGGACTTCTTGGAAGGCCTCATCTAATCTACCACTTTGGTTCTGCCCATACTTTACCCAAATTTAATCTAGACCCAAAAAGGAAAATCTTTGGTCCAGTATTTCAAAGAGAAGAACAAGCATAGAAAGAAATTAGAGCTTGGTCCTAGGTTTTAGCATGGACAAATGGAAAGGACTCTCATCTGATTCTTCCCCAGCTAACCTAAAGATGCATATATAAGACAATTTTAGATCAGCAAAATAAGGACTGACTACCTTGGACATCTACAATCTCTGCATATTAACTCTATCAAGTGGGAATAATAAAACTTATACTACCTACCCCACAGGAATGTTATGAGGAAAGTGTTTTGTTAACCTTTAAGTGCTATTGAAAGATGATTTTTTTTAATGTACTTTAAAAAAAAAGCCATTTCCTGGTGACCAACCCTCTTTCCTCTCTTTATTGGACTGAGCCTCAGATACCAGACTCAACCTATCAAGGGGCCCATATGTATAACCTTTTCTGTTATAAAAATTGCTCTTTGTTTTTGTCTGCTTAACAAAGTCCCCCAAAGCTTAGAAAAACTTCCACACCAGAAAAGAGGACTTGAGATGAAAAGGTTTTATTCATTATTTTTATGTTGTACCATAGTTCTTTTTTAATCAATCAATCAATCAATGAACATTTATTAAGTACCTACTATGTGACAGGCCCTGTGCTAAGTGCTGGGAATCCAAAAAGAAGCAAAAGATAATCCCTGCCCTCAAAGTGTTTGCGGTTTAATAAAGGAGACAACATGCAAATAAATATATATAAAGCAAGCTATATATGAGACAAGTGGGATGTAATTAACCAAGAGAATGTGCTGGAATCAAAAGGGAGCAGGATTTTAGTTGGGACTTAAGGGTAACCAGGAAGGTTGGAAGTCAGAGCAGAGCCACAGAAATTCTAGGAAAATGTCTAATAACTCAGAATAGCTACAATCCATGTTGCTGGAGAGTAGAGCCAAGATAACCCAAACACAGATCCTTGAAGGACTGGAGTAAGTACTTTATCTGTCCTCTCATAGGACTGTAAGTACCATTTACATCTTAGACAAAGTTTGTACACCCTCTCCCCTAGTCTAGCATAGTACTCTGCATGCAAAAGGTACTTAATGTTTATTCAATTGAACTGATCAACTCTAGATCAGTAGTATTGGTGTGTTCACCATTCCCTCTGCACCAAAGGTGCGGGTTACCAGGGAATGAAGAAGTTAATTTGTTGTTTTTCAGCAGGGACAGAGGAAGATGTAAGTAAATAGAGTGAAAGTGAACACTACTCCAATTCTGTAACCTGGAGCTGGTTCTCCTTTTCTTTCTCTCTTTGTCTTTCTCAAGGAGCCATAACAAGACCAGGAAAGAAAAGAGGCTTTGCTTTTTCCGACTTCTTTCTGGACCACATACAGCATGGCTAAAAGAGACCAGCTGTGGGAGATTGGGTGGCAAGTCTCCTAAAGACCTATGAATTTTATTTACTCCCATAAATAATTAGAATAATAAATGCTTGGTAGCCTTCTCCCACCACCCAGTCTCGCCACTTCTGTTAGTCCTGGTGTCAGGGCAAGCTGTGAATTTTCTGACAATGCCAAGCTCACTTGGAGCTCCAGAATACACTCCCTCACCAAACTCCAAGGCCTCCCATAGTCTATTACAAGCATGACTCATTATTGAGATCGACAGCTTTATGGCTGGCTACAGAGATCACTCTTCATCCACCCACGACACCCCTCAGTGGCGGCTCCTGCCTGCTGAGACCCACATGATGGATTAGAGCAATCCAGCAGGAAGGTCTTATGAATCACAGCAAAGTCATGGTGATTTTGTCATAGAAAGGGGGCTAAGCAGTCATCAGCCTTAGTTTCAGCTTAGATATTCATCTTCACCTAAATATTTGTAAAGCTCTTTAATATGGATGCTAGACAACTTTCTCTCAAAACTTAGCTCCAATGGTCCTTAGATAAGCAATATGCAATGAATAACCAATCATTTATTTCAGGATATAGTGTCCCTCCTTGATACGATAAGGCATTTAACTAGGACTTTGACAAGGTTAATATGTATATGCATGCATATATGCATTATATACACATGCATATATATGCACATAGATGTGTGCATATACATATACATGTATGTGTGTGCATACATTTCACATACCTATGCGTTGCATATAAAGAGATTGTAGAACTATGATATGTCATCCATACTTACTTTCTCTCTGGGTTAGTCCATTCCCCTCCCCTGCCCAACCCGTACCTACTCCAGCAGGTCTGGAAAGTTCGGACAGTTAAAGGGAGAGATGGATGGCTATGTTGCTATAACTCACTCTCAGGAAACCATCATAGACAGGAATTACATATAAACACTCATGACTGTAGTTCCTGAATCCCCACTGGTGTTCTTGCCATTTACACAAATCAGGCATAATGACACCATGAACTCTTCAATATGAAACATTTAGCAAACGAGAAGACAACAGCAAAAATAATTATAATGTGACATTTACTCAATAGAAGGCAAAAGCAGGAATAATTGAGGGGTAACTATACACCTGTAAACTTGGATCACATTTTCTCATCAATGCCCGCTGTGTCCATGTTGAGTCAGGGTGGAGAGAAAGCGGCACAAACTTACGGAAACCTAAAATTAACATCCATGCTTAAGGAAGGCCACATGTCTGGAGCAAGTCAAGACTCCAAAATGCAAACCTTGACATCCTTGGTCTTTTTAGGGAACAGTCTGAAACACATGTTAATCACTGGAAGAGAACATTTCTCTTATGAGACTCTCCAGTCCCCTGCCAGATGAAGTCACTTCTCTGCTACTCTTGGACCATGGAAGCAATTTTAAGCTCTCTCAGTATTAATAGCACCATTACACTGTTTTGGTGACAGTTCCCTTAAGCCTGATATATTCTGAGCTATACATTTCTACCCTGTTGCCTATGAGAGTTTCTCTCTCTGGACAGAGAAAGCAGTAGAGGTCCATGCAGTCAAATCTCTAAGGGATTTCCCCTCTCATAAGCTACAGATGACACTAAAAAAAGCAAGGCAGACAAGCCCAAACCAGCTCTTTGTCCACCACAATTGATGTTCCTTCTGTCCAATCAATTCCCAACCTCAATTTTTTCCAATCATTTTCCAAGCAGCAAAACCTGTCTCCCTTCTGCTCTATTCTATCTGTAATTTGTTTTCTTCGCAGATTCCATTCTTGGCTTGTATTCTCTCATCTAATACCCCAAATCAGGACTTCTTAGTGAGCAGCGACCCTCTCTATCCTATGTTAAGAAACTTGGAACTCACATTTCTATCAGGTATCACAAAATAAATATTACATAATCATCTCATAGTTCCAAAATAGTCATTCAATACAATTTCCCAAAAATAAATTCCAAAATCCTAAAAAAAAAAGTTACATTCAGAGTAGCTGTTGGAAAACAATGCTCTGCAGCCTTCTCTAACATCATCAGCGAATTTACCTCTGAGCTACTTTTGATCAGGTCCTTTTAATGATAGTGTTGGAACAACCATTTATTCTCACATCATCAGTATGTTTGTGCAACCCTAAATACCCCAGATAAACCCAAGGTGACAAGGGCTTCAGAGTAGAGTAGGACATTGGTTATGGGTCCATCCATTCATTCAACAAGCACCTACTACTAAGAACTGATATTTATATGATGATTTAAGATTTTGCAAAAAAAGTGCTTTATATAGATCCCAATGTATACAATGTACACAGAGCTAAGTTGAAACCTGGGGTGGGGGGCGGGGAGTTGCAAAAGAAATGTATCAATCAGTCTTTGTCCTCTGGGTATGACCACTAAGTAATGAGACTGATTTTGAAACCCACAGTCTACAGCTTATACATCAAAATAAACACTGCCCTCTTCAATGTAGTCCCCTTGGGAAGCTATGTACTCATTCCAACAATGTTATCTTTGTTCTAACACTTTTGTGACTCCACTTAGGAACTGCCTTCAGAGCCTGGGGCACATTCTTTTTACAATCCTCCTTCATGACAAATTGTCATTCTTTGAGTAAGGACTTGATGTTTTGAAGCAGTCATGTTATTCAGAGCCAAGTCTGGTGAATAAGGTGAGTGATCCCTCAGAGTAACAGCCTTAGGCTTAAAAACTAGGTGTGACTCCATTAGTCAAGTCACTGGTTTTCTTCTCTGCTTCCTGAACTGTCTCCAAAGGCAACTCAGGCCAACTCTACAAACATTTATTAAGTTCCTAGGATATGCACTGGGTCAGGTGTTTTCAGAGATATAAAAATAAAATAAAGTACAGACCCTGCCCTCCAAAAGCTTATAGTCTAGGGGAATGAAATGATGCATATACTAATAGCCAAAGAGCAAATTAATACATGGCAAGTGTTTAACACAGATTCAAAGTGCTATGAGCTTCCAGGCATGGAAAAAAAGGGGAGGGAGGATTGAGGTGAGTTAAGGGAAGACTACATTAAGGAAATGGCATCTGAGTTTAACAGAATCATAGGAATTCAACAAGTAGAAGTAAAAAGAGTACTCTAGGCATAGGATTTGAGAAAGTATGCCACAGGAGAGCAGAATGATGCTATCAAAAGAGCATTAGATTTGGCACTGGGTTCAAATCCCAGCTCTTAGGGTTTCTGTGATTTACTAACTTTGGGCAAGTTCATTTCAACCTCTAAGCCTCAGATTACTTATCTTAAAATAAAAGGATTGGACTGGACTGAACTTAGAATACTCAGAGAATATTAGAATTCTCAGAGAGAATTATGAGATAAATCTGGAAGGGTCAAATGGCCACAGATTGTGAGAGGCCCCAATTGCCAGGCAAAGGAGGGTGAATAGAGAGGTCTTTCCTTCAAAGTCCTTATGTTCTACCAGAAGATACAATATGTAAACCAACAAGCAAAAACAAAATAATTTAAGAAGGGAGCAAGGAATAATAACAGGAAGCTCAGGAAAAACCATAGCAACTGAAGAAAGAGAAGGATTCTGAGAGGCAGAGATTGGAAGGGACCACATTGAGGGGGCCTGGAGGTGAGAAACAGCCTATTAAAAGTAAGAAGCCAGGAGTCCAAATGCTGAGTTGAAGGAAATATTTGGAAAACAGTGAGTGAAGGGAAGTAACAGGAAATAAGTCACACAGTTGAGGACTTTAAATGACAAGGTAAATGGCTTCTATCTCATCCTGAATACAGAGCAATAGACAATAGGTATCATTATTTAAATTAAATTGTTATTTAATTTTATCATAAATTAAAGGGATCATATCATATATTATAATTTAATTATTAATTAGAATAGCAATTGGGAGCCCCTAAAACTTTGAGAACAGAGAGTTTTACATGAGGAATATCATTCTGGTGCATGTGTAGAAGACAGATGGAAAGGGGTAGAGAGTAGAAGCAAGGAACCCAACTACCAAGCAACTGTAAATAATTCAAGGTCAAAAGCAATGAGGAAGAGAATGAAGATGGCTACCATAGCAAGTGATAATAATAATAATAATAATAATAATAATAATAATAGGAAGAGCTAGCATTTACGTAGTGCTTTAAATTTTGCTAAATATCGCATTGTCTCATTGAATCTCTACAACAGTCCAAGAAAATAGCTATTATGCTCATTATACAGTTAGAACAATTAAGGCTTAGCAGTTGTGATCCGACTTACTCATGGTTAGTGTCTAAGACAGGAAGTGACAATTTTTACAATGATATGTCAGGCTGTATCTCAACTAATATAGAGAAAAAAGATCAGATTTGAAAGTTGTTAAAGAGGTAGGGCTAACAAGACTTGGAAATTAATTTCATAAGAAGATAGAAGGAGAAAGAAAAATCAGGGACCTTGGGAACCTGGGAAACTGGAGATACTATGGAAGGGGAAGCTGGAAAGGGAACAAGAATTTATTAAGGACCTAATATGTGCCAGGAACTCTATTAAGTGTTAGGCAAATATTATGGCATTTGATTCTCACAACAAACCTGGGAGGTAGGCATTATTATTAGTTCCATTTTACAGATGAGAAAACTGAGGCGAGCAGAAGCTAAGTGTTTTACCTAGTCTTACATAGATAGTATCTGAGGTCAAATTTGAACTCAGGTCTTCCTGAATCCAGACTCACATCACCTAATTGCCACCTAGCTAGTGGAAGAAAGAGGGAAATTTGGAGATGATACAGATTGGGAGTACAGGAATATAGATGGGGAGATATTGAGGTCCATATCTATGGGATAATGGCATGATTAGGAAATGCTTTATTGAAAAGGTAAGACTTTAACTGAGTCCTAAAGGATAGGGCCAGTTAGGTGGCACAATGGATAGAGTGCCAGGCCAGGAGTCAAGAAGACCTGAGTTCAAATTTGGCCTCAGACACATCTATGTGACCCTGAGAAAGTCAATTAATCCTGTTTGCCTCAGTTTCCTCATCTGCAAAATGAGCTGGAAAAGGAAATGGTAAACCACTCTGGTGTGTTTGCTAAGAAAATTCCAAAATGGGGTCAGGAAGAATTAGACATGACTAAAAATTATTGACCAAGAACAATGGACAGACAGGGGTGTATAGTGGTGGAGCAAACATGGGAGATAATTCAAGACTAAGGGAGCCAAAGCAAAGGAATTGTTAGGCTGTGTGTATGTTTGGGGTGTGAGAGGATCAAACTATTAGGGAAGACAATGGATTAGGAACAGGATTAATGCATATTTTAGACATCAAAAAGAATGTCTGTTGTAATAACAAAAAAAAACTATTTAAGAGGCTTGATTGGAACCCTAATTGATTCCTTTACTGGCCTCTTATGTGTATGTGTTGATTTTATTCACTTTATCTAAGCTACCACATAATTATACCATAAAGTGATGGACTAGAAGGCCTGCAGGTGATCCTTGATATCCAGGACTAGGCAAGAAGCAACCTGGAAAGATGAGGTGATACTGAGTCCTTGTGGCACTCTGAGGCTATTGGCAAGAGGCATGAAATAAGTGAGACCTCTGGCTGAGGGGTGGAGCAGCACAGCTTTTTGCCCCACCTTCTCTGCCATGGACACACCAGCGGACCACATGGACTGGCTTGTTCAGTCCCCATCCAGCCTTCCAAGATACCTCTTTCTCTCTCACAACTCTCCATGTCTGTCTTCTTTGATTTACCACATACTTTTTAACTGCCTATTGGACTGTTGAGTGCCTATCTGCCTCCCTTCGTAAGATGGAGAAGCAGATGAGGAGAGAATAAGAAAAAAATTCAGGCACATGAGCATGTGTGCACATGGCAGAGACACAAACACACCACACACACACACACACACACACACACACACACACACACACACATACACAATCCTGATTCAAAATGAATGTTCAAAACCACAACCTTCAAACAACTATAAAACATACAACAAGAATCTCCTGGCATCAAGTCCATTCTTTCCATCAAACCACCTGGTCCTGTTTAACCCAAGCCACAAATAAGATTTCCATGTGGAGGGACTTAGTAGAGGGTGTACGACTTTGGCAGGAACCAGAGTGATTTGGGGCAGAGAAATACCCAAAGTTTCCCCACACACACACACTCTTTCCAAAGTGACAGGATTCTCCCTGGGCCAGCCAGTTTCTGCCAAAGAAAAAGAGATCTCTTCTAGCAAACAGCTTCCCGTGCTCTGCTACTCTCTGGATGCTCCCTTCACCCCCACTCTACCCCTACGTCCCTGGGAGCTGGCAGATGGGGATACAGAAGGGAGATGAGAAGCAACCAGAGCCTACAAGCCAAGGGAGACCTCAGCCTAATAGAAGTTGTCATGTGTCAGCTTATAAGCATTAGCAACCCCAGCCTGGGATGCAGCTGCTCCCAGAGGCCCACAGCCAAAATGATGAGGATGTGAGATAGCAGAAATGATGCAGGTCTGGGAAATCATGCCTTCCCAGAAGCCAAGCAAAGGAGCACAGGGCATGAAAGAGACTGAGTAGACGGCAAATGAAGAACGGAGTAAAAATGCAAAAGTCTGCTGCTTGTCCTGCCCTGGGCTCTGGACTGCTACTGCTCCCAGGCCCCAGGTGTAACACCATCGCTAGAGAAGGGAGGAAAGAGCAGAAGAATTCAAGAGCTTTAGAATTCAAGAATCACCGAAATGCCAGAACTGGAAAAGACCTCGGAAACCATTTTGTCCCTTGCCCCCCATTTCACAGACTCTTTTGGCTGGCTCATCATGTTAAAAACCTACAGTAACATATTGGTGTTAAACATAGCCAATGTGAAGGACCTAACGGCTTTGTTAGCTAGTGGAGAAAATTGTAAAAAGAGGAATTTAATTATAGATTTCATGTTTGTGTACAGCTAATCTATGGATAATGGTGAATTCTCTTTCTACAAGGAAAGACATGAAATTTCAAGAGTTTCTACTGGAGTAAGGAGGATCATGGTTGAACACCAAAATGAAAGTCATGACAGTAAGTTCTTGAGGCGATGCTGTGAGATATAAGAAAGGACCTAAGCCCTATAACTTTACTGGGAAAGCTGAATCAGGAGGAAGGGTCCTATACCTAACAAGGCTGGGGCAGAAAGCAACCACCATTAGGGACCAAAGCCCTGGGAGAAAAAAGTTGAGTTATACAAACAGTCATCTCGCTAACATTCTCTGTTTCTTGCCTCAATCTAGGACTGACCTTGAAATCTGAATCTTCACTCTTGAAATAAATTTCTTGGCTACCTCAGCCCCTTGGATCTTGACACTCTTAAGAAATCATAATTTTGACCGAGTCTAAGGTGTTGGTTTATGGTGCTATGGCTCCTGATTTGAATTTTCATCCTCTTCCTAGAAGAGGATATACTTCCCTCTACCTTCATGTCTTATCATTAGGATATGTCAGTTGTTCCTGACCACCATAACTGCTAGTTAAGATAGTAATAGAATGTATTTCCATGAAGACTTTGCCAAGTATCAGAAACCCCTTAAGAAGTCTGGTTAAATAAAGACTTTTTGCCAGGGGCAGATTGCAGTGGGAAGGACAAGAAATACCTAAGGAAAAATAGATAGGAAACACCGATCAATTTATAAGTAAAACTACTGAACACCAAAATAGTTTTATTAACTTTTATGTGTATCCTTAGTTTAGTAATGATTCGACAATAATTGAATGAATTAAGGAACTATGCCAGGTGTTTGAAATACAAAGACAAAAATGAAAATCAGCTCCTACCCCAAAGGAATTTAAATTCTACTCAAGGGATACAATGTATGATTTGTTGGGGAACTACCTCCCTCAGAAGTGTTTGTACAACCTTAGAAACTAATGATGTTGACCCTAAGTAGACCTTAATTGGACAGGCTCACTTTCAGTATACCAAATTTTAGAACTATAATAAAGAAGTTCTCACATGAGATGAGACATGGAGTGGAGGTCAGGGTGGTGAAATCAGAGAAACAGAAAATAAAATTGGAGCTATATCTAAACCATCTCTGGTAGAAGAGGTGGTGGCGGACTTTTTCCCCATCCCTGGGTTGCTGATAGAAAGTAAGGGTTCTCTACAACATTCTTCAGTTCCTCTGTCAAGGTACAAACTTCAGGACACTGAGGTTTCAGCATGTCTATGCTGAAAAGCAGTGCCTTGGAGACAATGAGACTTCAGAATTCAGGTGGTTATCTAGTCTTGAATGCCTCTGTCATTCTTTAACCTGAAGGGTCATATAGGAAAACTAATAACCAAGTCCATGTGTGGAACTGTCTATTCTCTTTGATAATTGTTTTGAAAATATGGGGGTGACATTGAGGAAGAGTAGATTCACAAATTTTCATTCATGCTTTTTGGGAGTAAAGAATATTGCATTCTTTATAAAAACTATATCACCTTCAAACCTGTTTATTAGATCAACAAGTGAAGCTATTAACCTAATATGGATTTATTAGATGGGCATGCTTTCTGATTACCTGATTTAAAACTGCAATGGAAATTTTACTTAGAATGAGATGCTGGCTAGACACCAGGCTCACTGAGCCAGAGCAAGAGGAGAAGGAAATGGGAGTGTGTCTACACAATGCCAGTGCCTATCCTCCTTGGTAAAAGTAGCTTCAGGAAGCTTCCTCCCACTAGCTCCCAGTTTTTGAGAGAAAGCATCAGGGTTTTCTATTATACTCCATAATTTCTATTCTCCTATTCTGCATCTTAGTGCCTCCAATAAATATTTTGTGGTTATTCAGTTTGAAGGTTTCTAACAACATTTCCTTTCCCTACCCATGAATAAGACAGACAAACAGAGACACAGAGATAAATATCCAACAGAACTCCCTATGAACAGTAAATTTCCCATGAGTGAAACTGCCTGTGTTCCTCTCCCATTGGGTTGAAGAAACAAGGAGAGGAGCCTCCAGAAGGTTGCAAATGAATATGCCACAAAATAGCATGTGTTCACTGTAACTTTTATTTTGATATAACTGAATTATATATAGGTGAGTTTCCAATTGTCTCTTTCTTAGATGCAAATGGACCATTACACCCTCATTTGTCTGTGGGTGGTTAGGAGTCCATACAGAAACCTAATTATGCTAGACTAATTTACTTACTACAGTTTAAGAATTCAAATCTTTTAACTGTTTAATGAGCACTATATTTAAAAAAAACATTTTTACAAATGTTATTTATGTCACTCTAATTGAAAACTGAACTCATCCATGTAGCTATACCCTCTCCCTATACTGCTCTGCTTCCAATCAGTAAGGGAGACTGGGATGGGGGAGATGGATAGGGATACTACTGACCCCAGTGTTACTGGTACACATGGACTTCTTGGCACTCATGGAATTGACTATGCAGAGATCCCATGAATCCAAGCTGTGGGCATTGAAGCTGTTGGAATGCTCATCCCTGGCAGAGAAGTTAGAGTGCTTCCAGGAGTGGATGCTGTTGGCACTTTGTAATTTCATGTAGCCCTCCATCTGGGACTTAAGAATGTTCTCTGCCAGCATACTTATCAGTATCATCAGTTGTGACCCTACCACATCACTTTTGGATTCAGGCAAGGTCTTCTCCATTTTCATCACTTTGTTAAGATTAACATTTATCATGATGATGTTGACAGATATACCCCAGTGCTTGGCTTCATAGGTGACCTACACCGCAGTGGTTAAAAGAACTGAGAGCTCTCCAAGGTACCTGTCAAAGGGCCTTTGTCATGACTGTAGACCCCAAACGTTCCAGGGTGTGGCTGATTTCCAGGGCCTGAATGAGCTCCTTTTGTTACCCTCAGGAGTTCCTGGCTGAGTTTGATGAAAATGATTATTCAAATATCCTGGATCAGGGCAGCTAGGTGGCGCAGTGAATAGAGCACCGGCCCTGGAGTCAGGAGTACCTGAGTTCAAATCCGGCCTCGGACACTTAAAACAAAAAACTAGCCATGTGACCTTGGGCAAGTCACTTAACCCCAATTGCCCTCCAAAAAGCAAAAAAAAGGAAAAAAAGGAAAAAAAATATCCTGGATCTTAGGGTTCAGCCCATTCACAATTAGCTCAACTCACAGACCATGCTACCAATATCTCCCTACTCACCTTCTTTCAACCCTACCTTGGGGGTTGGTATAGACCTAGAGCAGGATTGGGCCCCCTTTGATCCCTGTTATAACTGTTTACTGAATCAAACCTTTGAGCCCTGCTGCCCCTTGAACTTAGATAATAATACGTGTATTTCTTTTTGTGTATTTCAAAACAATTTTTTGACTCATGTAAGCTGTCATGTCAATAATATTCCCTGTTTCTTGATTCTAGATTACAGCTAATTAATTCAAAATCTGAGCTTTAGGAAAGGACATATTCATTTCTGACCTTGGGGGAAATATAATTTACTAATTTTCTAGGGGAATTAAAAATTTTTTAAATTAATCTCTACCAAAAGTTTAACTACTGGTGCCATTTTCCCCTATTTTAATTCTGAGCAATTTTTAAGCAGTTGCTATTTCTCTATGTGTGTTCACATTGGATTTCATTATTTATATGATGCGTTGTAGAAGATATCATATGTAAATACTGAGGAAGATAAATACAGAGCAAAGGAGGTATTTGTCCTCAAAGAGCTTATGGTCTACAGAGGGACACATGTCCCTTTCTCCAAATGCACACATACACACACACTCACACTCACACACTGCATAAGAATATAAGTGCCAAAAAGTGTAAACAAAGATGTCACTTTTAACCAAAATTTAAAAATAATCCCCTACATGTGTATTGTTTATATTTTCTCATGCACTTTAATATACATCTTATTTGATCTTCATAAAATATTTGCTAAAACATTTATTAATATGTGAGGTAGATACAAGCAATGTAAAAATACTTGCCATTACTCTTTCTTATCTATTCAGTGTAGGATTACGTAGTTAAAAGAGGCCCCAAAACACATGCTATAGAAAGAAATAGGTTTCTTCTTTGATAGCATAAAGGTCATATAAAAACCATCTTCTCTTATTAACTTGAACAACACTTATTTCTAATGCATTGATATTTTCTGCTAATACTACCTCTTATTACGAGAATCAGAAATTTAGAGTGAAAAGAGACCTCAGAAGGGCACCTAGTCCAGTCCTTTCATTTTAAAGATGGTGAAACCGAGGGTCAGAGAGATAAAATAACTTGCCTATGATTACCCAGCTACCAAGTCTTAGAAGGAGCATTTGAACACAAGTCGTTCTGATTCCAAGTCCAGCACCCTATACATTATATCATTTGATATAAATAAGGATGTAATGACAGAGAGAAGGAGAAAGAGAGAGAGGGGGATAGAGGGAAGGAGAACATTCATAAGGATAATAAAAACATTGAAGGTAATCAAGAAGTAACTAACTCTATTGAAGAAGGAAGTAGATAATATAATATTAAAATACAATAACTTAGATATATTTATGAAAATATAAATAAAACAATGGATTCACTAAGGAATAGAATTGTTTGACAGAAGGTACAGAACAAATTGCAAAACAATTAAAAAAAAATTTACATAACCAGAAGAATGCTTGAAAACTCTAAAATAAATTGTAATAGAACTAGAAAGAAGAACCTATAGAAATAACCTAATTATTACTTCTCTCACTAAAAATTAAGAAATAAGCAACCTGACCACCATATTTCAGTTAATTGTATAAGAAAATTTTCCAGAATTAAGGAAACTAAAGAACAGATGGCAGCTCAAGAGACTCCACAGAATACCAATAGAGATAAATTCCAAATTTAACTCACTCAGATACACTGTCATCATACTCTAACATTATAATGGCAATGAGATTTATTTTATACATAAATAAGAGAAGATGAGAAATATCACATATTTAAGAACACTCAATCAAATGTCCACCCAAGACAACAAACAGCAGAAAGAGCTGGAATGCACTGTTGAAAATAAAAGACAATTAGGATTCATTCCAAAATTTGCTTCTCAGCTAACTTGAATATAATTTTCAAATTTAAAATATGCTTATTTAGTATGCCACACGATTCCAAGAATTTCAAGCCTTAATAGTACCCTTGATTTAAAAACAAACAAAAGACAAAAGTAAGTTAAATTGCTGAGGTAAAACTTGAAGAAATTTTATAACTATGAATTACAAATTATTGCCTCAACTTAAATTTTAAAAAGGAATCTTAATACACAGTATTATTAGCAGCTACCTATGTGTAATAAATACGAGGCATATCAAAGTAAGTGTTTTTATTTTAATCAATATTAGGCTTTTTTATTATTTAACTATAGTGTTTCATTATTTATTATTTCTATTATTTAAGAGCAGGTTGTTGTTTTTTGTTCATTTTAAGCCCATGAAGAAGGAAACAAAGTAGGTTTTCGTGAATGACAACTAGTGGACAAAAATGGACTAGGAGAAAGAAGGAATATATAATGTGAAGTGAAAAACAGAAGTTAAAACAGTCTCTGTTGTCAAAGGAGTTTACATTCTCATAGGGGAATACAACACATAAAGAAGAGGTGTCTAAGAATATCTTGGCTTAAAAAGTCACAGGGATGGTGAGTGGAAGCATAGTAGAGTAGATTGATGTATCCTTTGCAACATTAGAATGAAGTATTATTTGATTCCAAAGCTGGAAAGGAATATAGGGGATGGATTAGTATGGAAGGTATAACAGAGTATCAAGGTAGTTGATGGTAAAATGGTGGGGCAGTAAAAGGAAGAATGCCTGGAGCAAATGACCTGATATAATAGGCCACATGTACAGTCTTGCCTCTCAGGGTTGATAGTAGAAATGTTATGCAGTATCTTTAGTGTCAGTGTGCACGCTTGAAAAGATTGGGATTACATTGGTATGAATGAAACAAGGTTTAGGATACTCTTTTCTGACAGAGCAAAGACTGTAATAGAGTATGTTAACGTAAAAATGAAATATAATTATTTTTAAGCAAATAGAGAGGATTTTCAGATTTAAACAAAGGTATGAAGAACGTATTTTTAAAAACATAACAAAAGAGAAAAAGACATATACAAATTTAAAATGAGGGAATTGTTAAAATTTACTATATTTCAGATGGATCCAGAAAATTGAATTGTAATAATAAAAATCCAAATTAAATTCAAATGTTAAAGCAATAAGAGAAATAAATATGGGTACAGCATTATGCCTAATTGTGTCCATGAGTAAGCCACTTAAGATTGTAATACCACCCAAATTAATTTACAGTTTCACTGTAGCATAAAACAAATTGTCAAATGGAAAATGTATGAAGATCTATAAGGAATCTCAGAGGTTACCTAGTCCAACCCTTCATTTGATAGATTAGTAAATGTATGCCCATGTACGTTTGGTGACTTGCCCAAGACCATATAGGTATTATGTTTTATAGGTGAAATTTAAAGCAAGTTTTTCTTATATCCTTAAATCCAGATAACTCTCATATCTTATATTATAAGTTATTCTTTTCACTACACTAGAAATACTTTACAAAAATTACATAAAATAATGATCAAATTCACATGGAAGAAAAAAATAAGTGAAGATTACCAAGAAAAACTTTTGGGAATAGAGGGAGGAGGATGACTTGTACTTCTTGATATAAAATAATACTCTAAACAAAGCAATCACCAAAACTATATGATAATGGATTTTTTTAAATAGGAAAACAGATCAGCGGCAGAGATTAGATAATGCTAATCTAAGACCAAATATCTGTTCAATAAATAAAAGCAAACCAACTATTTGGCTATTTGCCAAAATCTATGGGGAAAAGTGAAAAAATTGTCTGGGAGAAACTTAGCTTAGACCAATGTCACATATCATATATCATAAGCTCCAATTTGACATATGACATAGCTGTAAAATATCGTGTCATAAAAATTAGATAAAGGAAGGAGATTATGCATAAAAAAAGAGTTTGGGGCCAAATAAGGTATAAAAAGGACCACAGGAGATGAAATGACCAATTTTTATCACACACTTAAAATGTTTTTGTACAAACAAGATCAATGAAGTCAGAATTAAAAGACAAACTGTTAACTGAGAAAAAAATCTTTCCAGCAAATATCTTTAATAAATGTCTGATATCCAAGATACATAAGGAATTGATATAATTATTTTAAAAGAGCCATTTCCCAATACGTAAATGGTCAAAGGATATGAAGGTGCAAAATTGAAAAGAAGAAATGCAAACCATGAACAATTAACTTATTTTCAAAATTCAGACTACCAATAATAAAGGAAATGTAAATTAAAACAACTTTCCATCTCATATCAATCAAATTTCCAAAGAGAAAAAAAATACATTTTAGAAGGGTGATAAGAGGACAAACACATGAATGTACTATTATTATTGGACCTGTACAATACTCCAACCATTCGGAGAAATAATTTGGAATTATATCCAAAAAGTCACTGAACTTTATCTACCCTATTACACAATAATACCCCCACTAAGCTTTTGACCCTAAAAGATAAAAAACAAAGAAAGAACCTATGTTACAAAAAAAGTTTATGCAGTATTTTTTTTATTACAACAAAGAACTGAAAACAGAGTGGGTATCCATCAACTGAGGAATAGCTAAACAAATTATAGTATAGGAATTATTTGGAATATAATGGAATATTGTCAACAAAAAGCCAGATAAAAATTCATTACTCCATGACCAATCTTCAGGCGGCAAAAAGAATCATTAAAAAGTGCTTTCCTCACATCCACTCTAAGAAACAATAGTGCAGATAAAATTTTCTCCATTTTATATAATGGATATAATGACATAAAAGACATCTGTGTAAGTCTTTATTTCCCATAATTCATAGCTGTCCATGAGCCCCCAGCTTGGTGATATCACCTAGGCCTCTGATTGGTAAGTAGTTTTTAGAAGAAGGAACTGTTAAAAAAAAAAAAAGATATCATCAGGACTTCAAGGGTAAGTGAATAGGAATGGCAAACTATGGTTAGAAGAGAAAGAGGACAATTACAAAGAGAAGTACCCATGACCCTCTAAACCAGTGGTTCTCAGCCTTCCTAATGCTGGGATCCTTTAATACTCCCATGTGGGGGTAACTGCATGTGGGAGGACCCGCCTGGAGATGGACAGAGGAGCGGTGTCTCAGTTCCTAAGACCACCAGAAATATGTGTTTTCTGATGGTCTTAGGTGATCCCTGTGAAAGGGATGCTCAACCCTCAAAGGGGTCGTGACCCACAGGTTGAGAACTGCTGTTAAACCCTGGGATTATGTCAGGACCATGATGATGATGCTAACTACAGAGCTGAGGAAATCTAGCTATTCTTCAGCCTGACCCAAGGGAAACCTAGGGAGAAACAAACACTCATAAAACATGTTACACTCTAAATGTGCATGTCCAGAGTGTGACGAAAAGGAACTATGCTAAGGAGTTAGAGAGACTGAAAGGAAATTGTGTTATAACTGCCCCAGAGATGTAGATGATTATCAGCTCCTTTGAGTTTGGGAATGATGAATGTCCTACCATTTGATTCTCTTCCTTGCTATTTTGATTGTTGCATGTCTTAATTAAATGCTGTTGCTATCAGACTTATTTGTCTCTGAAATGTCTAGCAAAAAAGTGACATAAATGGGTGCTTAGGCCATGGCTTGAGAATCCTGCCAAGACGGTGAAGCTGAATGAACCTGGAGGTAACTGGGGTGAGGCAGTCAGAGCATCTGCTACATACAGGTGAGGAAATTCTTTGAGATCAAACAACTAATTTGTAGAAAGACTAAGGCTAGAACCTCATTCTTCTGACTCCCAGGCTATAGCCGTCTCTGCTTCAGTTCAGTTCAGTTCAATAAGAATTACATAAATAATTACTGTTTGTAAAGTTTGCTGCCAGAAGCTAGGGGAGATATACCATCAGTATATACCAGGCACCAGCTTAACTAACCCAGGTTCTCTGACTCCAAACCAGTGCTTCTCTACTGTACCATGGAATCTTTATTCATATGATGCATATAGCTGCAGACCAAAATTTAGAACCAGATGCTCTCTCAGGTCCCTTTCAGTCCTGACTTTATATGGTTCTAAAGTATCCAGTTGCGTGCAGAGGACATTTATTTACCACGAAGGCTCAAACCAAGCTAAGAAATGATGATAAAGGTGACATCTCTGAGAATATTCTTAGTAGTACCATAAGAGGTGATCCTTGGAAAGTCAAAGAGATGCCTTAGAAGGCCAAAGATCTAGCTTTCTTATTTTGGCTCTTCCTCCATCTTAAAAATAGAATTGATGCCTATTTGTAGACCTCCACCCTCCTCTTTTTCTCCTGGCTTCTCTGGGAAATTTTCTAATCTTATCTTCTCCATCCCCCAATGGCAGCACACTCAGCAAGTGGAGAAACTGGTTCTTCCTGTTACTTCTTGTGGCACCCAGGGCTTTGTTCTTGGTTCCTCACAATACTCCCTTGCAAAGAGGGGTAGCAATTATCTCACTTACCACTTTCTATTAAAGGAAACTGGCCCCACAGAAAGGTTAAGGGAGTAGCTGAAAGTCAGGATAAAAGGAGTGACAGAGGACGAATTAAAAACTTTGGGGCAGAGGACTGAACAGGGCTTCCACAGCTTCAGTCAATCAACAAACATTTATTCAGGGCTTACTACATGGCAGGCACTGTGCTAAGCATTGGGAACACAGGGAAATGTAAAACCACTAGGATGATCAGAAACAGAGGCTCCTGTGACTGAAAGGGATCTTTGAAGATCATTTCATCCATCCCCCAGCACTCACAGCTAGAACAGTCAACACATCAGGTTGAAAATCTATACTGTTTTTTAAGTTGCCTACAAAGACCACCTCAGCTCAGCTCAATGTTTGAGTTTTCAGTACCAAATAACTACAGTATTACCAATGAACAGGGGAGTGGAGGTGGAGGGGGGGGTGTATTCTGGAAGAGTAGCTTTTAGAAGGACCCCATCTTACATCAAAAAGGAGGGAAGATTCTACACCCTTCTAGACCAAGACAGTGGAGCTGCAATTTGTGCAAAGCTTTACCCAATTATCCCCATCTCAGTGGTGTTAGGATTAGAAGGAAAATCTGTCTTCTCAGAGTTCAAAAGTGCATTTTCCTGCTTCCAGATAAAGTTACAACATTAAACCCCTTTTGCTTTGGGAAAAGCAATTCTCACACTCCACCCCCAATATCAGGGTAACTGATTTTCAGAGACCTTGAAAAAGGGTGAGCCATGGTTGGTAAGATTCAGGGTTTCTGGGGTAAACGCTGCCTATAACTGCATTTCTATTAACCCCTTGGAGAAATAATGATAATTTCCACTTTAAAAATTTTCAGAGTACTTCCTTCACAGCAGTCCTATGAAGGAAGCAGCAAAGTACTCCCATTTCTCAGATTTTAAAATTGAGGCTCTCAGAGGTAAAATAACATGACCATATGGAATAACAGCTGGTCAGTATCTAAAGTAGGATCCAAACCCAAATTTCAAGGGACTCTTCAGGAATTCTTAACCTGGGGTCTCTGAACTTGGATATGCATGATGGTCTTTTTAAAAATAATTCATTAGTTTTTTGGTTTGGTTTGGTTTGGTTTGGTGAATCATTCAGGGTTAAATGGTTTGCCCAAGGTCACATAGCTAGTAGATGTTAAGTGTCTGAGGCTAGATTTGAACTCAGGTTTTCCTGACTCCAGGGCTGGTGCTCTATCCACTTCTCTACCTAGTTGTCCCTTAATAGTTCAATAATTGCATTTTAATATTACTTATTTCCTTTATAATATTACTTAATTTTATTTTCTGCATTTTATTTATTCTGAGAAGGGTTACATAGATTTCACTATATGGACAAAGTGATCTATGATATAAAATGGGTTATAAGCCTTTTTTTTTGGCATAAATAGCCTCTATCCAATGCACAGCAGTTAGTAGCATAGTGAATAGAGCATTGAGCCTGAAGTCAGAAAAACTTGAGTTCAAATCCAGCCTCAGACTTATTACTCATTGTATGACCTTGGGCAAGTCACATAACCTGTATTTGCTACAGTTTCCTAAACTGCAAAACAGGCATAATACCAGCATTTACCTCATAGAGTTGTTAGGATCAATTAAAATAATATTTGTAAAAGAACTTAGCACAGCGCCTGGAACAGAATAGATGTTATATAAATGTATGTCTCTTCCCCACCCCACCCCACCCCACCTCCTTTGCCTACCACAAACTGTTTTACTGAGATCTGTTTGCCTCATCCCAGGGGTACTACAGTTTGGGGGACAAAAGTCATGCTACATTTGCAGGCACAACCATACCTTCCTCCCATACATATGTACATACATACGTACATACATATGAAATTATTTTAAAACATTAGCTAACTGTGTGCATACATGCATATTTACAAATAGTTAGCTAGTGCTGCTGGCTAGGTAGATGTATCCTTCCCTTCTCCCCACCCTCCTCTCTACAATAAGCAAGCTGGAAAATTCCTTCCTCATTCCTGTCTCTCTTAAGAAGCAGGTGTAGAACTGTGATACCCAAAGGGCATTGATTGCTAGGGTTAAGTGCAAGTGTGACCTGTGTACATGGAGCGGCAAACCTTTGACCTTAAAACTGCTGAGACCTCTAGACAAGGGACTGCCTGAGCTGCTAGAATTCACAGACAAGGAGACACAACTGCTGATTCTGTGGCTTCTCCTTGGTTGGATTTTATTATGGAGGAGTTCCTAGACCACACCTTGAGAACCACTGGTGTAGAGAATAGCAGGCCAGACCCATAGTAAGGAAAATCTATACAGCGTGCTAGAATCTTGCCTCCAAAATGAATTAGCTGTGTGTCTAGCAACCTTCCTGGCAAACGGAAGGCATTGGATAGGACAAGCCACTTGTCGTCTCTGGGCCTCAGCTTCCAAATCCATAAAAAAGAAATAATGATACTTTCACTGACCAACTCATAGGATTGTAAGGAAAGAGCTTTGTAAAATTTAACATGCTATGGAAAGGTGATTATTATGACTATTTATAGAACTTTTGTGCCTTGGCCTAAATAGTTTTGTATTGAGGTAGAGAGCTTTGCCAAGTTTCCTATTCAGGATCTGCCTTGGAACCTTTGAGAAGAGCAAAAGGGTCCTTCCTTCATGTTTTGTCATTTATGTTTAGAAAGTGGAAACCTGCACCCAGGAGACCAAGAGAGAGAAAATTCAGTGGATAAATTTCCCATTGCCAGAAGTCCTATAAGAGCTCACCATATCCAGTCATTTGCCTCCAAGCACAACTCTACCCAAACCATTGCAGACATACAAGAATCAATTCCATTTCCAAAGACCTCCTGACCTCTAGTCATCAGGTCTAGGAGCTCACTTCCTTCATCTTTATAGAGTTTTCAAGTGGGAGGCTACTTTATCAAAAACCTAGTCCAAACCCTCACTTTACAACTGCAGAAACCATAGCCCAAAGAGAAGCGACTTCCCAACGTTACCTAGCTTGTTGGGAACAAAGGCAGGAAAAAACCCCAAGACTCCCGTCCCAGTAATTTCTTTCACTTTTGAGTAACCAACAGCCTCTCTGGGCCTCAATTTCTTTGCCTAAAAAATGAAAGCGCTGGATGAGATGGCCCTTCACATCCTTCTAACTCTAAATATGTTACTCTACAACTTTATTGTGCTGTTGCAACAATCACTCTAAACCCATTCTGCCATCATGCCATTCACACCCAGAGATTTGATCTCTTCTTAAAATTTTGTGGTTAAAATTTAACTGGATTCTTAGACTAGAAAGGTCACCTCATCCATCAGCTCTGTTTCCTTCAGGCAGTACACTCCCCTTAAAGCATCCCAGAAAGAGAGACATGGAGGATTTCTTTAAAATCCTCAAAGCAAGGATCTTTCTTTAGAACCATTCTCCAACATAAGACAAGGCCCATGCTAGTAGGTATAAGCCTAGCGGTAAGATCTAAAGGATTATGAAAGACCTGCTTCCCCCCAATAGCCATTGGCCTCCTGCCTGAAGTGCCTGAAGTTACACCAGTACAGATCCATTTCTTTGAGTCAAAGCTTAATATCTAGGAGGCTCTATTGACATTCCTATTTGATCTGAGAGAAACACATTAAACCACCATCTCTTGTTAACATTTTGGCATAAATTATTTTATCAGATGGGCTAGCCCTGGCTCTGAGGGGAATAGGATACCTGTTGAGATATGGCCCTCGAAGATCCTCTTTGATGGCAAATTCATAAGTAGGAGGAAAAGTTCTAAAGTTCTGTGGGCTGGCGTAGAAGGGCAGCTCTGATAGAGCATGCTAGTGAGAGACTGGGGGCAGCCAAGGGGCTCCAGGAGGGTACTGGTTCCCCAAGTACAGAAAGAGAAGTACCCGAGGTGAACTTTGCCTTCCTCAGAATTTTGCCTAGGTTCACCTTGACCTCCATAATAGCAGTTTCTATTGCCTTAAGAGCTGTTCATTCCACCCACCCACTCAATGGATTTGGAAATGTTTGATTTGTCAATAAAGGCTATTTTTATAGTTTGTCACCCTTGTCCTATCCAGGCATAAATATGCCCTACTATGTAAGTAAGGAGAACCTCAGTGTACTCTGTTCTCAAATATTTTGGAGAAGTAGTGGGAGGTAGGGTAGGGGCAGACAGCCAAGGTAAATACAGGAGGCAGTAGGTTCAGGACCTTGCTTTCTGATCTCATAGCACCAATTCCTGGGCTATGAGATAATCCTGCATAATTACCCTTGCATCATCCAGGGGTAGGGCTCACTTGGGGGCTTCTTATTTCCTTGGGAAGACCTTATATCTCTTATAGGTCCAAGGTTTCCCATGTCCGTAGGATAAACATCAAATGGTAGATCTCAAGACATGAACTCCAAAGTAATAAAGCTAGTAGTTTGTGCATGTGACTTGTGGAATCCACCTCATCCCTTCAAAAGGAGGTCATGCAACGAACGATCTCTACCCTACCCAGGATTAGGAATTCACAGTCTTGACACCTCAGCATTACTTTTGCTAATTCTATGCCCTTTTGGATTCAGGACCCTGTCTTTACTACAGTATCTGCCTGCTTTTCAATGTTGTAGCTGCTCTCTCTGGATCTGAGCCATTTTCCAGTGTACAGCTTGGACATCTACTCAAGCCTGCCTGCCAACCGGGACTCCCATACTGGCCCCTCTTGGCCAGCCATACCTTTTCATCATCTATATGCCAATATCAGAAGAGGGAGTAGTGATATAGTATCCCCTGAGGCTAGGATAAAAAGGAATTGATTTAAATTGCAGCTAGAAGAATTTGGGTTAAATAACAAAAGAAATTTCTAATTGTGGGACAGGCAAAAAAAGTTGGGAGTCTCTACAATAGAATGGTCTAGGAAGCAGATGAGGGTTTTTTCTCCAGTGAGATAGAGAAATATGAAAAATCAAGATCTTAGAATCTCTAAAGAAGAAGTTTGAATGGAATTGCCTTAGGAAAGGTTAAAAACAACCACTTGCTGGGGATACAGCAGATAGAGTTCATACCTCATCTACAATTTGGCTCAGATGACCCCTTCCACCTCTGAGATGGTCATTCTGGGCTTATGGTGGAAGAGGAAAGAAAAAGAGATCATTCAAGGGTTCATTTCTCTGTTTCATATTCAATCACAATCGCTGCCTCCCCATACCCCCACCAAAAAAAAAGTAAAGAGACAGGAAGCAGAAATGGATGCTCTTAAGATTGATCTAATGGGTTTGGTTATAAGCTCCTTGGAAGCAGAAACTATTTTTGCTTTGTTTTATTTCTGTAGCCCCAGTGCCTAGCACAGTGTATATAGTAAGCACTTAATAAATGTTTATTGATTGGTTGGCTACATGCGTGAGGGCAAACAGTCAACTTATAATAAGATTACCTAGCAAAGAACTGGAAACCAAGTAGATGGCCATCAGTTAGGGAATGGTTAAACAAATTGTGGTATAGGAATAAAATGGAAATGTTACTGTAGTAAAAGAAACAATAAATATAAAGAACATAGAGAATCACGGGGAGACGTATGAACTGATGCAAAGTGACATGAGCAAAACAAGGGAAATTGTATCCAATGATTGAAACAATATGAGTCAAAAGAAAAACAACTAAAGATGAAATTGAACACTTTATAAAGACCAAGCTTAGCCCCAAAGAAGATATAAGAAAACGAACTTCCTTTACCTTGTTGCCAAGGTAGGTATTGGTACATTTCATATATTATCAAGATCAGTTGATGTGATAGTTATTTTTGCCTTTTTTCTTTTACTGTTCTTTAAAAAACCAAAATGTTGCTAAATAGAGAGATCTATTCAGAAATGAAATGTCAAAAAAAAAAACACTGATAGAAATTAAAATTCAAGTTAAAAAATAACAAGGCCTCTATACCCAGAGATACAACAAAGACTTCTGCTTTGAAATTGGTCAGATAAATACACCTCTATCTTCATTTCCCACCCCCATGTATAAAAATTAGGAGGTGGAGAGGATCTGCACTGATGACCTCTGAAACTTCTCCCCACTCTAGGTTTTTCTATAGCGAGAACCAGAAATCCAAGCGTGGATCTCAGATAGGCCTCAAATTCCCCCAGCCAGGCCACAGGAGAGCCAAGATTAGATCCCAGACATTCTGACTCCCACACACTGTCCATAAGCCCACATTGCCCCTCACTCCACACACAAAAAAAGAAATCACTTGGCCTGATTCCCCTCAGTGAAGTTAGTTTGTAGAAGGGAGGAGAGAAGCCTATTTTGAATGGCCTTACTTCACCTCTCTCTGTTTGCAATAAAATCCATCTGGGACTTGAATCAACCGAGATAAGCATGGAAAGAGAGGGACCATGACAGGAAGTGTTACAGAAGACAATACCACTTGTATAGTACTTTACCTCCACAGTCTCCTTTCAAATGCTTGTGTTCAAAGTCTTCTTATTTTTAAGTGATATAATTAAAAGATGTTGAGGTGCAGAGTTTGGGTTTGAATGACCTCTCTGTTACTTACTACTTCTGTAATCTTTGGCAAAATACTTCTTTTTTAGAACTCAGTTTCCTCAATGGTAAAATGAAGGGTTTGGACTACATAATCTCTGAGGTCCCTTCCAACACTAAAATCAAAATCAATGATCTTAAGGATCCCTGCCTGGCTCCCAAGGAAAGCAACATTTCTCCACCCCTCCAACCTAGATCTGGTTTCCCTCAACTTGGACAATCCACGATCCTCATCCCACTCTGACGCTGATTTATTTGGAAGCATCTGTTGGAGCGTGACTGAAGGGTGTCTCGCCAGTCAAGAGCCCAGCTGTGGCAGATGTTGCTTTGGAATGCCCTCTGTGGTTCACATGCACCTTTCCCTTGCCCCAGTCCCCCTGACCTCCTCCTTTCTCTGTCTTGGGAAAGATATCATGACAGCCTGGGCACATCTGTGCAATTCATCAGGATGAGTGGAAAACAAGGTGCCCTGTTCTGGAGCCAGAGGTTGGGGGCAGTCTAGGAAGCAGGAAAAAGTGAAGGAGGCAAAAGAACACCAGTCAGGGAGACCTGGGTTCTCGTGCTGACTAAGCCATTAGCCTTGTGATCCTGGACAAACCACTTGCCCTTTCTGGATCCATTTATTAGAGGATAAGAATCTATCCTTTTAAAGCCTCATTCTCCTCATTTGTAAAATAGATGCCAATATCATTAGCATGAATTTCACAGGGTTGTTGTGAGGATCTAATGGGTTAATAGATGCTAAGAACCTTGAAAAAATAATAAACATAATGATAATAATAACTAACATTTATATAGTACCTCCTAGGAGCCAGGAATTGCACTAAATGCTTTACAAATATCTCATTTGATCCTTTTAGGAGGCAGTCAAACTGACGCAAGCAGAGGTTAAGTGACTTGCCCAAAGACATACTGCTAGTAAGCATATGAGGCTGGATTTGAACTCCAGTCTTCTTCATTCCAGACCCAATGCTCTATCCACTGCATCACCAAGCAGTCTTATCGTTAAGAACATCAGTTCTTTATCTTTGTAAGCATGTGTATGTTTGCTGGACTGGGTCAGGTACCAAAGAGAAGAAACAAAGATGACTCCTAGCACCAGGGCTTGAGAAGAAGTTGACCTCAGCTAGACAGGAGAAAATAAGCTCCTTGGGACCTGGACTTTTTTTTTTCAGTCTTTGTCTTCTTAGCACTGCGGAGAGTGCCTCGAATACCTGAGGTGTTTAATGAATTATTGCTGGACATACCAAAGAACTCTAAGAAGCCATACCCAAATGGAAAGCAGCCTCTTCCAATCTATGTTCAGAGTCTTGTTAGGATTACAGAATTGTGGGATTCAGAAGTGGAAATTATTTGAGTTGATAAATTCCACAATCATTAAGCACCTTCTATTGTATGGACAATGATTTGTGCTAGGTATACAAACACACATACACTCAATGAAATAGCTCCTGTGCTCCTGTGCTCCTGTGCTCCTGTTCTCAAGAGGCTTGCATTCTATAAGATACACTCAAATAAGTAAATACATAAAGATGATGATGGTGATAATGAAAGGGAGAGACAGAGAGAGGAGGGGAAGGAGAAAAAGAGGAAAGGAAAGAGAGAGAGAGAGAGAGAGAGGGAGGGAGGAGAGAGAGAGAGAGAGAGAGAGAGAGAGAGAGAGAGAGAGAGGAGGGGGGGGGGGGGAGGATTCTAGCAACTAAAGAAATCAATGAAGGCTTCACAGCAGAAGCAGCTGCTCAGATGAGCCGTATCAGAAGACAGGGTTCTTCTGGGAGGCAGAGATGAGAAGGCAGTGCTTTCTAGGCATGGGGAATAGCTTGCCCAAAAGTACAGACTGAAAATAAAATGTCATCTTCAGGGCACCACTTATAAGACAGTTTGTCTGGAAAGCAAAGCATGTGAGTGACAATGGAAGAAGGTGAGAAATGTAAGTAGGAATTCAATTGTGGAGGGAGGGCTTTTAGACCCAAGGCTATGGATTAACCTAGAAGAAATAGAGAATCAGTACAATTTTGAGAACAGCAGAGTAGCCTGGTCATATCTATGCTTTAGGAAAGTTGCTGTGGTATGTAGTAGATGGATTGGACAAGGGAAAGAATAGGAGTGGGGGAAACTAGTTAGGAGCTTAAGGCTGACAACAAAGCCAGGAAGTCATAGATTCAAGTCTTGACTCTGATACATGCTGGTTGTGTAACTCTGCATAAATCACTTAATTTCTTAGTACTCAAGTAAAATGGTCCCAAATGTTTTTTTTAACCTCAGGATCCCCTTACATTCCCAAAGATTATTGAGGACCTCAAAGATTCATACGGGTTTTTTTATTGAGTTATTTATATGGGTTTTATAACCCATTTATTTTTATTTTTTATTTTATATTTATATATAATATATCGATATATAATATACAATTATATAATATATTATATTATAAATATATTACATAATACATATTATAAAATATAATTACATAATATATAGAATATCAATATTATATATTATAATGATTGAATAATAATATATAATGACAAATATATATTTTATAATCCATTTATTGGGGTTATATCTGTTGATATTTGTCCTCTTTGAAATTAAAATGTTAGAATATTTATTCATTTAAATATCAATAATAAATCTATTAGGTATGAAATGGAAAACATATTTTAATGTAAATAACTATTTTCTGGGACAAAAAAATAATGAGAATAGTGTAGAATATTATTTTGCATATTGTTGTAAATTTCTTTAATGTCTGGCTTAAGAGGAAATAGACAAATTTTCATGTCTGCTTCTACAACCAATTTTCTTTTGGTTGAACTATATGAAGAAAATCCATTCTCATACAGATATATAGTTGGAAAATGAGGAATATTTCAATAGATAAATAATATCTCCATTTTTTTATGAAAGTAGCCTTGACTTTGTGACTTCATGAGAAGGTTTTGTGAGGCTCCAGGGGTCCACAGATTATGCTTTGAGAACTGAGGCTCTAGGCAATTATCCAAGACTATATGATATAGAGTGACCAGTGGTTCTCAACCTGTGGGTTATGTTCAATTTAAATACATCCTGCATATCAGATATTTACATTACGATTCACAGCAGTAGCAAAATTACAGTTATGAAGTAGCAACGAACGTAATTTTGTGGTTGGGGGTCACCACAACATGAGGAACTGTATTAAAGGGTCACAGCATTGGGAAAGTTGAGAACCGCTATTGTAGACAGTAACTGGGTGACCCTGGACAAGTCACTTAACCCTGTTTGCCTCAGTTTTCTCATCTGTAAAATGAGTTGAGCTGGAGAAGGAAATGGCAAATGACTGCAGTGTCTCTGCCAAGAAAACCCAAATGGGGTCATGAAGAGTCAAACATGACTAAAAATGACTGAACAACAATGACATATATTGTAGAGAAGGTGCCCACCTGTAATGATAGACGTTGTATTAATAACTATATTGTAAACTCCCCACACTGATAACACCACAGGTCCAAGCTCTATCTTCTAGCCAAATTTAATAAAAGTGATGAGGGTCTAAAATAGTTTAGCAGTTAATTGAGTAAAGAAGGATTCAAGAGACACTGTGCATGTCAAATGTTCAAGACCTGGTAATTGATCAACTATAGGGGAAGGCAGGGAAGGAGAAGAGCCAAGGCTGCCTCTGAAGCCCAACCCTGCATTATGGGGGGCGGGGCATCACTGTGCCCTCAACAGAAAAAGGGAAGTTTGGTGGAGGAGAAGGGATAAAAGCCTAGGGGCCAGGTAGTTCTGTTCTGCCATTTCAGATGGTCCTGGCTGATAGGAGAGACATTGTGCAGAATAGTTCCCCTTTTGCTCCCCAGTCTGTCCAGGAATTCTCCTTCCATCAGACCTGTACTGAGGACAATTACCCTCTCATTCCTCCAGTGCATCTAATTATGTCCTTGCATGAAGAAGGATCACAGAGGTGAATTAAATTCAATTCAGCAGACACTTATTAAATACCTACTATGTGCTAGGTGTTAGTCTACAAAGACAAAAATAAAATGGACCCCTATCTCTTTTTTTTTTTGCTTTTTTTTTTTTTGGAGGACAGTTGGGGTTAAGTGACTTGCCCAAGGTCACAGGGCTAGTTTTTTGTGTTAAGTGTCTGAGGCCAGATTTGAACTCAGGTACTCCTGACTCCAGGGCCGGTGCTCTATTCACTGCGCCACCTAGCCGCCCCTGGACCCCTATCTCTTGAAGTTGATATGCTCCTTTAGAAAAACATGTACATAGATATTAATAATAACAGCAGCTAACATGTATACAACATTTTAGTATTTGTTATTTCATTTTCACAACAACCTCAGGGAAGTAGACTCTATTATTAGCATTTATTTTACAGGTAAAAAAACAATGTAGCAAAGTTAAGTGACTTGCCCAGGGTGACACAGTCAGATTTTCCTCACTCTAAGGCTGATAAATACGAAATATAAACAAGTTAATTGAGGATGGGAGAGGTAGGAACAACTCATGGGATCAGAACAAGTTTCCTGTAGGAAGTGGTACCTCAGCTGAGTCTTGAAGAGAGCTAAGGATTCCCAGGAGGATGGAGCCAGTCTGTAAAAGACACAAAGACAAAAGAGGGAATTATTGGAGGCAGGGAACCGCAAGTGAATCAGCTTGGTTGGCAACACAGAGTGTGTAATATATAGTCATGTAAAATTAGTTTGGAAAAATGGAATAGAGTCAGGTTCTGTGATGAGTTTTAAAAGGCAAATAAATGAATGTCTATTTCATCCTGGAGGCAAAATATAACCACTTTGACTTCTTGAGCAGGGGAATGGTATGGTCAGACCTTCAGAAATATAAATGTGGTACCTATGTGGGAGCTGGATTAAAGGAGAATGGGATGCAGAAATGGGAGGCCAGGACCATCATTCAGAGGCACCATGGTGAGATCCTGAACCAGAGTAGAATGACTGTGAATGGAGAAGAAGGGACCAGAAATAAGTGCTGTGGGGGAGGGGGGAGGGGAGAGAATCCACCACCTGCCAATCTATTTAGCAACTGATTAATTATAGAATTAAATATGCCAAGGATATGATTCTGAGTGGTTGGACAGTGTTGCCCTCAGCAGAGATAAGGAAGGGAAGAGGAGGGCTGAATTTATAGGGGAAGGTAATGAGTTCTGTTGGGGGCATGTTATGTTTAACGTGTTTATGGCGTTTAGGGTTGTAGTTTTCAGATGAAAATTCATTCACCATGAAGTAAAGGAGCATGGGATTATTGGATTGAGAAATAGAAGGAATCTTCGAGCCAATCCAGCCCCAAACCTTCATTTCACAGATGGGAAAACTGAGGTTCCGAGAGATTCTGACTTGCCCTTCTATGTATTTAGTAAGTAATAGAATCAGGAATCATGCCTCCAAATCTTGTGATATCTACATTAAACCATGCTGCCTCTCAGCCTTCTCGACTTGAAAAAGAGAATTATCACATTGGTCTGAGAATATAAGCAGTAGCAGATTCAGAAAGGGTCAGAGTGTCCCTGAAACAGTGAGTGACATGCCTCTGTGGGCCTCCCTGAACACGGGATGCCCACACAGGAAGAGACGTCTGCCATGTTCCTTGCACTGGCAATGTGCCTGCTAGCAGGCATCACAACTTGACCTTGATGACAAAAGTGTGTTGAGAAGGATGGATAAGCGGGTGCACATTGTGACAACATTCTCTGGCCCCACAGCATTGCCCAAGCATTGCCTCTAGCCCTTTCCTCCCTCCGTCTGCCATCTTACTTCCTGAGGATAGTAATGGGATTGCAGCAGGGTTGTCCTGACACTTTGGCTCCAGAATTGGAATTGGAACATCAGGCAGGTCATTACAGTAAGTGCCAAGACTTCATTCATGAACCTCAACTTGCCTCACCAGGGAGACCAAGTAAGAGTTAGAATGGATGGGTCTACATACATCAATTAAGGCAGCAATTATCTGCAAATTGGATGGAATACATATGCCAATGACATACTGCTACTGAAATTAACAGCTTGGGCATTTTTTGTAATGCCCAAATGGACACATTGTACACCTGCCAGCCTCAGCTAGGGACTGTGGCCCATGGGGAGCCCATCTGTTCTAGGATGAAGGCCAGAAGGCCAGTAGAGTCATTATCCCATAGGACTGTAGTAACTCCTTCATCCCAGCATCCTAGGATTCTCCGAAGAAAATCCACAAAGGCTTGCATTGTTATGGTGCTTTTCTTACAATGATCAGCTTTAGATCTGTGCTCTCACAAATTCTGAAACAGAGCAAGTGGCCTTGTCCCCATTTTACAGTGGATAAAATAGAGGAACCAAGAGGGGAAAATGACTTACCTACATTCACAGTAAATAGTGGAGCTTAGATTCAAAACTGAAAACAATCCAGTCCTTAAGGATGTTGCATTGACCTGGGACATGGGGGAGGGGGAAGGGATACTCTATATCCATACTCCATACACAAGAAAGTCAATAAAAAATGGCACAAGGAGAAAAGAGCACTGAGGACTAGGAGAGTGAGAAGTCCAGTAGAAGGTGAGAGCTAAGCTGAGGCTTGATGGAAGCTAAGGATTCCAAGAAGTGTTTGGTGAGGAGGCTGTGCATTCCAAGCATAGGCAAAAGGAAGCTTAGAAAAGGCATAGAGATGAGGGGATGGAATCCTGAGGACAGAGAGCATCAGGTAGACTGGGCTACTGTAGAGTATATGAAAGGTAGCACTGTGAAATATCCCAACTCTGATATATCTATTCAGGGTAGCTTGGTGGCACAGTGGATAGTGTATCAGGCCTGGAGCCTGGAAGACTCATCTTTGAAAGTTCAGATGCGACCTCAGGCACTTAGTAGCTGTATGACTGTGGGCAAATCACCTCACCCTGTTTGCATTAGTTTCTTCATCTGTAAAATGAGCTGGAGAAGGAAAAGGTGCCCGGTATCCTTCCCAAATGGTGCCTCAAAGGGTCAGACATGTCTGATAAAGACAGAAATCTGTGAAATGAGCCTGGAAAGGAAGGCTGGAGTCAGAGGGGCTGTTGCCTAGATCTGAGAAAGCTCCATCAAATCACTTTCAAAAGTGCATTCATTTGAAAAATGCTCATAAAGCACTGTTTTAGGGACTAAGAACTTTGCAAAGAAATGGAAGAGATACTGGATTTAACTTAAATTGAAATTGCGGAACAAACTGCTATGTGAGATCAGAAAGGGATACTCAGGGTGGCTAGGTGGTACAGTGAATAGAGCACTGACCCTGGAGTCAGGAGGACCTGAGTTCAAATCTGGCCTCAGAAGCTTAACACAAAAACTAGCCATATGACTTTGGGAAAGTCACTTAACCCCAATTGTCCTACCTTCCACCCCCAAAAAAAGCAAAAAACAATAACAAACACACACACACACACACACACACACACACACACACACACAAACCAACAGCACAAACAAAAGGGTACTCATAGTAGGTAGCCACCAGAGGGATGGGGAAGACTCTGGGACTGGCCATTTGAGTTGGGCTTTTAAAAAAAAATGGGTAGGAATTAAGCAAGTGAAGAGGAAGAGGGAGGGCAATCTAAATATATGGAAAGGGAAAAACTGAGTTAAGAAAAACATGAAATATTAGGGTGGCAGAAATTATATATGTGCATATCATCTCCCTTATTAGAATATGTGTTCCTTGAAAGTAAGGACTGTCGCGCTCCTTTTTTTAATTTCCAATTCCTTGGCACAGTGCCTAGCATATAGGAGATGGAGAATAAGTGTTGTTCACTGGTTGATGGATTGGTTTAGGGGTAATTCTCTGAATAACTCAAGGAGACAAACACCCAATTCACTTTCAAAAATAAGAAAAGGCACCCTCTTCCTCACTCCATTCTCACCTTTTTTTATTTCCCATTTCCCTGTGCTCACCACCACCAGCACCCTTGAATCTGGTCTGCAGCAGAGTGAAAGTTTACCACATAGACACATAGTCCCATGTAAATCCCTCACAGAGAGGACACAAAAGGCAGGGGGAAGAGAATTCATTTGTTTTAGAGACTGATTCTTGATTTCCCTCATGCCAGAAAAAGCCATGTCTGGGCTAAGTAATAACCAGTTCCCAAGGAAAAAAAAAAGTTTCTTAGCTGATCTCTTGTCTCACATAGCACTGGGCCCAGAAAGAATACCTGGCAGTACCTCTGACCCCCTAGACCAATAGCCCTCTCATAGAATCATGGTACAACATTGTTTCTTGCCATAGTGTACCAGCTTTAGGAGTCTTAATACATACTCAATTCCAAAGAATCACTGGGTACCCTTGGGAAAATCAGTAAACTCTTTTGTCCCTCAGTTTCTCCCTCAACACAATGAGAAGGCTCCCCTCTGCCATCCCCCCTCGACCCCCTTACACCCTCCCCCCACCCCCACTGAACTACAAAGGGTCCTTGTGAAAACACAAAATAGTAGCCTTTAAAAAATTATTTCCAAAAATCCAAGGAAAAGGTATCTATAATAACACAAGGTATCTTTACTTTTATGATTACTATTGATAAATACAAAGACATATTGTTTTAGGGTGTCTCTGCTGATTCAAGTCCAACTTTGTCCTTTCCCTGAATAGTTACCAAGGAAGCCTTGTGACCTTGATATAGACACACTGAACCATTCTGGTTTTCCCAGAAGGCTTAGAAATTCTCCCCTTATCTCTTCGCTAGGATAAAGGAACTGGGGGCTGAGCAGGAAGGAGAATGTGATTTTAAGTTTATTTTTTTCTTTGTAGAAGAGGGATCTAGCCTTTCAAGAGAGGAGAGGAGCTACTGGAAAGATATGGGGAGAGATGGGAGCCAGGAGAAGAGGGACAGCCATGTGAGTTGGCACCATGGGCAGACCTCCTTGGAGCCAGCTAGTCCTGTCTAGCTGATTAGACCAATTAATTTGCTATCTGTTCAGGGACAGATAGCACTGGGAGACTAAGAAGGGTGATTGTAGAATGCATGGTGGCAGGGAGGAGGATGGAGGGGGGATGCTGGTGCAACTGGGAACAGAAAGAAAGGCCTAAACCAATGACTAAAACACACACACAAAAATGGAAATATATTGGTTAATAAGGTTTCAGACAGTCTCCAGGCAGAGAGGGAAAGTCTCTCCCCCACCCCCCACCCCACCCCAGAACTACCCCCATATACTTAGGCCAGGACCTGGATCTCCTTACCTCTATCTTTCTTAGTCCCTGTTTCATAAACTCTAGAATGTTAGAGTTTGAAGGATACAGAAGACAGATTGTTGTAGCTGGAAAGGCCCTTAGAATTTAAAATATTGGACCTTGTAAATTCCCATTTCCTCCTTCTCTAATCCCTATGATTAAGAGTTAAGCCTACCAAGGGAAAAAGACCCTTTCTCCTTAACTTCCTGATCTCTCATCACTAGTCATTTGAGCCTCCTCCTCCCCAGGTTTTAACCTTCTTCATCTTCCTTGAACTTTGGACTTTTCCTCTCCAACCCCACCATATCCTATTGTTAAACTCTCCTTATCTACTCATGCATTCTTTCCACCTTGTTGAGCTCACAGAAACCTGGATTTCTCTAGATATCAACTCAGCCCTGGCCACCTTCTTGAACAGGTTTTCCCCCTTTCTCATATCCATCAATTCCTTGGGCCAAGTGGAATTCTTTCTCCAGAATGTCATTTCCAGAACCTTCCCTGTCACTCTCATCTTGAAATTTCTCCTCCATAGAGGTTCACTCTATCTTTGCATTTCACCTAGTCTACTGGCCTCCAGTTCTCTCTCCTTCCTTTTTCCAGGAGTCTAGTATGCCTGACTCACATGCTTCCTGTCTACCTCAGAACCTGACCTCATATTTAAAAACTTAATGATAGACATTGATGTCCCCTCAAACATCTTGGCTAATCAACATTCTCATCTCCCATGACCTCTATATCCAGTGGATCTTGACCACC
>CM053600.1:153900351-153910351 GCA_028646575.1 Pseudocheirus occidentalis | reverse complement strand
GTAAGGTAAGATTCTGGGGGAAACCTTGTCCTGGAGCCTTAACTAGGGTGTGGTGATTGAAGTTCTTTTTCCCCTAGAGCACTAAATTTTAAGGACAACTATTTGGCAGACAGAAACAACAGAGCTTATAGTACCTAGTTAGCAAAAATGATTAGTTAAATTAGGGAAGTACTAAATGGGGGGCTTGGATGAATTCTTCAGTCTCCACCTTTCTCTTCCTCCCCACCACTGGTATCCTTTCCCTGCTCACTCTCCTCACACACTCATTTCAAGTCTCTCCTCTTGGTGCTTGCCCCAGTATCATGGTTTGGGATACTTTCCTCAAGCACAAAAATTCTTGGTTAAAGTTTCATCCTGTGGTATCCTGGGCGCTGTCTGCCTGGAAAGGATCACAGGGGCCTTAGAGCCTACTTTGTTTAATGCCTTCATTGGATGTATCAGGCCCAGTGAGGATAAATGATTTGCCCCAGGCCATAGGATTATAGCTTTAAAGCTAAAAGGGAGGGTCTAAACACTCTCATTTGACAGATGAGAAAACTGAGGCTAAGTGAGATAAAAGACAAGCAGGAACACATAGCTACCAAACATCTGAAGTAGGATTTGAACCCCAGTCTTTCTGATTCTAAGTCCAGTGACTTGGCCACACTACCATGCTGCTTTGTATGGCTTGCCCAATGTTAATAAGTGGTCCAAACTCCAAGAGGGACTTAGACTTTGGTACATATGAATGACACAACAGAGAGCTGGTCTTGAAACCTAGGAGTTCTGGGTTCAGTTCCTGCTCCTGACATCTTCTGGCTATGAGAACCTAGACATTTTATTTGGCCTTCTGGTTTCTCCAACAACTCTAAGTTTCCAAGTTGGATAGTGTGTGTTTGTCTGCCTTGGAGAAAAGACCTTCCTCACCAAGAGTTCCCTACACATCAATACAATCAATAATAAATCCAATCCACAAATAGCATGAGCCAAGGACATGACAAGAAGGGGACCTACACTTAATGAGGAGGCTGGTGTACATGTTGTTTGTTTTCCAGAGAAGGCCCTGGTAGAATTGAATGCCCTTTTAAAAAGGTTCAAAAGGAACGAAGTCTAGAATTTGAAGCTTAAAAGAGAATTGACTGTGTCAGGCAGGGTCATACAGAAGCAGAAGCACTAGATTAGGAATCAGAAAAACCTGAAGGCAAACCCCAGCTCCTCCATTGACTATCCATGTGACCTTGGACAAATTTCTTCATATCCAAGGTCCTCAGATTTCTTTACGTGTGAAATAAGGAATGAGAATGGATGATCTGTAAGGGTTCATTAATCACTAAAGTCTCCTTCTTCCCTCTGATTTTCTCTGGACTCCACCTCTACACACATTGTCTTTCCCCATTAGAAGGAGGAGCCTTTGGAGGCTGCTTACAAGTAGGGACTGTCTTGCTTATTTGCATCTGTATTCCCAGTGCTTAGCCTAAAGCCTGGTTATCTGTCTGTCTGTCTGTCTGTCTATCTATCTACTTATCTATCTATCTATCTGTCTATCTATCTATCTATCTATTATCTATCTATCTATCTATCTATCTATCTATCTATCTATCTATCTGTCATCTATCAATATCTGTATGAAAATAGGAGATCCTAGATCCTAACAGAGGATCTAGTTATTTTCCACAAGTGCACCTGAAGAACACTGTGTAACCAAAGGGAAGGGGTCTGACAATTGCAGAACAAACAAGCATAAGCTTCAGTAGCTCCTCTGAGTTAGAAATCAAAAAGAAATTCCCTGATGCCCATCAATTGGGGAATGGCTGAACAAGTTGTGGTATATGAATGTAATGGAATACTATTGTGCTATAAGAAATGGGGAGGAGACGGACTTCATATTTACCTGGAGAGGCTTATAAAAATTGATGCTAAGTGAGAAGAGCAGAACCAGGAGAAATTTGTACATAGTCACAGATGCATCATATGTGTGATGACCAACCTTGATAAACTGGACTCTTCTCAGCAATGCACAGTTAAAAGACAGCTCTATAAGTCTCAGGATGGAAGGAGGTATCTACACTCAGAGAAAGCTCTAGAAAGACCAGAGTTGAAATGGAGACTAAAGCAACACATGCCATTGTTCTTTTCCATGTTTGGTTTTGTTTCTTTTGTTTCTTTTTTTCTTTCTTTCTTTTCACATTATTTGCTCCATTGGTTACAATGCTCCTATAAAACAAGACTATTGTACAATGTGAAAAAAAAAAAGAAATTCCCTGGAAGATGGAAAACACAAACAGATGAGACCGTATTTGTAAAGTTCTTATCACAGTGTTTGATTATTGTTTTTCAGTCATTCCAGTCATCTCCATATGACCCCATTTGGGTTCTCTCAGCAAAGACTTGAGTGGTTTTGCCATTGTCTTCTCCAGCTCATTTTACAGATGAGGAAACTGATGCAAACAGGGTTAAGTGACTTGCCTAGGGTCATATAGCTAACACACATCTGAGACTGGATTTGAACTCAGGAAGATGAGTCTTCCTCACTCAAGGTTTAGCACTCTAACCACCGTGCCACCTAATTACTCTTCTGGCACATAGTAGGTACTTAATAAATGAATACTTATTCCCTCCTCTCCTTCCCTGGAATAGGCTACTCAAAAGTATTGTTTCATTCTCTTTCCTGGAGGTATTATAGTGATAGGTAGGATGCAGCCATACCTGAAATAAGAGAATGGACATGACAGTCTCTCAGTCTCCTTAGTGACAATTGGAAGATTCTAATTTGGTCTGGAAATGAGTTAAGCAGCCCTACCCTGCAGAGCCCAGCCCAGCCCAGCTCAGAAACAACAGTTTATGAGACCAGGGTCACTTGGGGGTGTAAGCTGCAGTGGGAAGGGGAGCCTGTAAAAGCCAGAATTCCCCTTTTGAGATTAAGGATGAGGGGAGGGCAGGTAAATTGCTTGCCAAGGTACAGAGGTCCACATCCCTGTGTCCCATGCAGGCCAGGCCAGGTCACGTTCCACAGTAACTAAACCCAGCCTGTCAAGGACACCATGAGGAGGGGAGGGGGAAGAAATAAACTATATACAACCAGGATTCCAAGGGGATTTGGTTTCAAAGTTACACCAGCCATTTCCTGGAATCCAATGGGAGCAAGTTCTGAGAATTGGAAGTGGGGGAGGGGAGGAATGAAGAGGGAGAAAAAAAAGAAAGAGAAAAAAAGACAGAGTGACATGTGGGTGTGTGTGCTGGGAAGGAGAGAAGAACCCAGCTCACATGGAATAGAAGTCATGTTGGCAGAACAAGGCTCCCAGAGGTAAGAAGGAGGTCCAGCTGGGGACAGCTCCTACACTACTGATCAGTTCCCCACCGCTGCCGCCACCATCCCTCAAGGGAGAGAGGGGGGAGGAGGAGAAAGGAATAATAAAATCTGCTGGGCTTGCAGAATCAAGCCAGTAAGAACACTGAATGCCCCCCTTTCCAACATACACACACCACACACACATCAAGTCTACCAGAGACTGAAGGGGAAGAGAAATAAGTCCCCAATCTCCCTAGCCCTTCTCTCACTATCCTTGGGAGTTTTCCTCTCTGTAAAATGGGGGCTAAAAATAGATGATTTGGTTCTCTTCCAGTTCTTGAACCTATGTGTTCACGTTCCCTCCCTCCTCTCTTCCCTATTCCTTTCTTTTTTAACTTCAGTCCCCACCTATTCCAGCTCTGGTTCGTAGACCATCAGAGACTCACCCAACTTCTTTGTTTTATACAATAGAGAACTGAGACCCAGAGAAATGAAGTAAGATCTCCAAGTTGACACACAGAGTTGTAGGAGTAAAGCCAGGTCTAGACCCTAGGTCTCTCTGTCTGCCTCTCTCTCTCTCTCTCTCTCTCTCTCTCTCTCTCTCTCTCTCTCTCTCTCTCTCTCTCACTTTTTGGAGTGGAGAAGGCAGGACAGTTGGGGTTAAGTGACTTGCCCAAGGTCATGTGGCTAGTAAGTGTTAAGTTTCTGGGGCTGGATATGAACTCAGGTCCTCCTGACTACAGGGTTGGTACTCTATTCACTTTGCCACCTAGCTGCCACCTAGCCGCCACCTCCCCCCCCCAATATAAGTCTCTTATAAGTCTCTTATAAGAATCCCAACACAGTGCCACTTCCACTGTAATCACCAATCAACGAACAAGCATTTGCTGAGTGCCAGGCACAGAGCTAATCTCTAGCACCACTCCATCTTTTCCTCATCTCATCAATTTTCACCACAGTTTCTTCTCTTTTTTTTCTCTCCCAACTCTATGGTTCTAAAACTAAACAGTCTGGGGTGGCCAATGCAAGATTCCACCAGGACCCTAGCTGTGGTCCATTCCAGATTTAGACCTTGAAAGTAATAAAAATGCTCTTTGTAATTTTTCAGCTCTGTACTTTCCAAGAAGGACAAAGTGCACTTTGTACCTTTCTTCATCATCTCCCCAAGTTGTCAGGTAGGTGAGGGTAGTGTAATGGATGAAAAAAATCAGGGAGGAAGAACAGCTGGGGGTCATTGATTGAAACAAGACTAGCTCTCACACCTCCCATAAGACTGCCCCATATACAGTTCTCATTGAGTCTATTTCTCATTCTATACTTTCCAACACCACTGAGTTCATAAAGAAGTGATTTGTGACCATTTAGAAAGGGAAACAGCCATCGCACAAGGCCATCAATAGTTACATCAAGGATAGATAATGCTAGACTATTTATTTCCTTCTCTGATGGGGTCAGGGGACTGGTAAGCCAATAGATGCTAGAGATATAAATGAATTTCAGCAAAGCATTTGATAGTCTATCATTATCCTTGGACAAGGTGGAGAGATATGGACCACATGATTGTATGGTTAGGTAAGTTCATAACTGAATAACTTCAGATAAAAACTAGATAATTTTAGATAAATTCAGAACTAGATGAATGACTGAGGACAATGAGAGAAGTCATTAGTGGATCCATGTCAAGTTGGAGGCATGCCTCCAATAGACTGCCCAGAGGATTTTTTCTTTGAACTAGGCTGGTCAACATTTTTATCAATGACTTGGTTGAAAGACTAGATCAGTATGCTTATCAAATTTGCGGATGACGTGAAGCTGGAGGGGAAAGCTAAAATGTTGGATGATAGAATTAGAATCCAAAAGGATTGCTAAAGGCTGAACAGATGGACTGAATCTAATAAAATGAAACAATACATATAAATGTAAAGTCCCTACATTTGAGCTGTGTGGGTTTTTTTTCCCCTAACATTGCTCAAGTACAGAATGGAGAAGAAATGGCCAGACAGCCAGTTTGTGTGAAAAAAGATCTGTGGGTTTCAGTGGAATGCAAGCTCAATCTGAGTCACCAACATGGCATAGCGGCCAAAGAACTAATTCAATCTCAGGCTGTGTTAATAGAAATAGACTATTCAGAACTTTTCCTCAAAAGCATTACAGTATCCAGCACCAGGCAGGTGATAGTTTTGCTGTGACTCTGCCCTGGTCAGACCCAATCTATAGTATTTCATGCATCTCTGAACACATTATTGGACATCAGCAAACATGGTCAGTACTTAATAAATGTATATTTGGTGACAGATTGGAGGAAAACTGCCTGATAGTGGAAAGACTGGAACCCATGAAGTTGTACCAGGACATGTTAAAGAATGAGAGATAGATACCTGAAGAAGAGGAAAAATTTGGGGTTTTTTTTTGAGGGGGAAGATGAAGGTTATGAAAGACATCCCAAAGTGTTCAGAAGGCTACCACAAGAAACAGGGATTAGATTTCTTCTGTTTGACCCCAGAGGCCAGAATTAGGAACATAAAGGCAAATTGTAGCTAAATGTAAGGGAAATTTTCCTAACCATCACAGATTTAAAAAAAAAAAATTGCCTTGGGAGGAAATTGGTTTCCTATTATCAGAATCCTTCAGGAAGCACGTAGATGATCATTTCTTGAGGATGTTACAGAAGAAATTCTTGTTCAGATACAGATGGCCTAGATGAGGCACCTCCTAGCTGTGGCATTCTGGGATTCTCTGAGCTGATGTTTGGCATTCCTCTGGTGAAGTGGCATTCTGTTCTGTTTTGTTTTGTTTTTAGCAGAGTCTCCATTTCATTTTCTCAAGCCACAGCACTGCTCTATGCCCATCTTTCATCTATCACATACCACATACTGAGGAAGAACAACTTGAATAGGGACCCAGGAATCTAGAAAATCAGAGCTATTAAAAACATGAGGGCTCATGAAAGTCAAAAGTTTGTCCTCCCTGTCCCACACACACATGCCCCCTGCTGGGGTTTGGTCTCTTCATCAGCCTGGAGATAATCTGATACTAAGCTATATTGATAAAATAAATGTTTGCATTTTTCTCTCCTATGCCTCCTAATATCTCCTGAGAAGAGTTTACTGTAAGAGACTCCTCTTAGTGTCTCCTAAATATTAGTATCAGGAGGAAACTCATCCTCCAGCCAATGAAAGCCTTGTATTACTTTACTAGCAATCTCCTACTGTGAATGACTCTATGCGGAGTGAGACAAGAGAAGTGTTTCCCACAAAGATTTCCAGTCTAGTATTGACATGAATCGTATACCCATGGCCAGTATAAACCCACGTTGTTTTTATGCAGAAGACATTTCCACAACAGAATAAAGATAACAAATAAAATTGAATAAAATGCTAAGCCTAGTACTTGAGTAATGCTCAGGTCAGATGGTATAACAATTTCATAGTCTGGAATACTGATTTATACTTTATCTTGTTGTATCAGAAGTCAGTTGATGGGGGAATCTTCCCATATAGATAAAAGGAATCATAGGTACACTTAGCTACTTTTATGGATGGATGAATATCTTTATCCAGATGGGTACTCCTACCAATGATTCTGATTATAACCCATCCAAACCTTCTCACTCCAGGTGTTTTATGTCTATAGCTTTCTATAAATTTTCCAAAGGGTCTTTCCAATATGCTAAAGGCTACCAGTGCAATTAGAGCTGTTGATCTGTTTATCCCTCACTCTTATCACCCTAGTCTACCTCCTTTTCTGGTCATGCATGCCCTGAATGGTGTCTTTTACACCACTTTACCCACACAAATCAATCTATCAATCAACTACTAAAGGCACTACAGCCCATTTATATCCATCACACATCTTTCCATTTGAACTTTGAATTACCTGCCATTTTGACTTTTGAAATCACAACATTCCATTATCTATAGGTTCATTGTCCATGAGCAGGGACCGGGCAGAATATTTGCACTGATATACTAACCCAGAATCAGAGTATTGTAGAATTTGAAAGTTTGAAGGGACCTCAGCATTCATCTAATCCAACCAATACATAAAAGGAAACAACACAATATACCCATCAAATAACCCCCAGCCTCTACTTGAGGACCTATGGAAAGGGGAACCCGCCACCTCTCCCGTCATTTTTTTACATTCTGTAACAGCTCTAATTTTTCCTGATATCGAGTAAAAATTGGAGTCTTGACACCTTGGCAACTTGTCCTAAATGTTGCTTGTTCTGCCATCTGGGAACAAATCAAATCCCTCATTTTCTACTCGAAGACAGCTACCCTATTTCCCCTAAATCTTCTCTTCTCCCAGGTGAAGACACCTATTCTTTCAACTGATCCTCTTATGACAGGAACTACAGGCCCTTTACCATTCTGGTTGCCATTCTTCAGACACTTTTCGGCTAATGAAGGCCTTTCATAAACTGTGGGGCCCAGAATCAAACATACTCTGGAATAGGTCTGGTGAGAGCAAAGCACAGTGGCACACCTCCCTCTTCCTGGAAGCTAAGCCTCCTGTAACCTAGCCCAAAGTGGCACTAAAATGTTGTTGTTGTTGTTGTTGTTGTTTTGGCTGACTCACATTGAGCAATAAAACCCCACAATAAAACCCCTGACCTTTTTTTTTTTAAGAACTACTGTCTATTCCTCCATCAAATTATACTTGTAAAGTTGATCTTTTTGGTACCCACATGCAATACTTTCCATTTATCTCAAAAGACTGTCTGTCCAACTACATGTCACAATATTGGTAATGACTTTCTCTTCATTCAATTAACCCATGAAAATTAACAAAGTTTTCCTTGTTTGAGGGGAAAAAAAACTGGACTTCATGTCTAAATGAGATAAACTGTGTTTCTCTTCCTCATTACTCCTGTGCTGGTCTTTCCTAGAAGTTTGAGTTGATTAGAGGCTGAGGCAAAGGAGTTAATTTTTGCTAGTGATAGACAGGTTTTTGCCCTGAGCTTAACAAAATAGAGAAGGCAAGGAGAAAGAGGAAGGAATGGCTGGGAAAGAAAGCATTGGGAAATGTCAATAGGAAAAAGTTTTGTGGCGTGGTAAAAATGCTTTCAGGTCCAGAAATGTTTGGAACCCAGCTGAAAAGAGAAGGTAGAGCCAAACAAGGCATTCTGGATAATCCTCAATTATTTCAGGGCTAAACTAGTGTATGGATCATCCAGACCCTTCTCCTCCCTTTCCCTTCCCTCCTCATTGGCTATTGTCCTGATTACTAGCTCCTCTCTGGAGAAATAAGGGGTGAGGGTGGGTAGAGACAGGGATGAGGATAGGAAGGGAAATCCACTTCTTTCTCAATTTTGCCCCACCAACAATTCTAGTGAACGTCAGGCTGATGTCAGAAGAGGATTAAGCTATTGGCTAAAGTGAAACTTTTGGATTCTCTGTGAATTTCAACTCCCTCAACTATCCCTTTGCCCCTTAGCCATGGAAACTCAAAATATGAACACATGGCAGCAAATGCATTAGGCTGTTCCCCCGAAAGAGAGCCAAATTGGAATCAGAGCCCAGTAATAGAGCCTTTTACGTTTAGAGACTCAAATGGCCAAGTACTGAGTCTTCCCACTAGGAAACCTGAGAGTGGGGGACAAGATTGGGTGGAAGAGGATTCTCAATGTGTATATGTGTGTGTATGTGTGTGTGTATGTGTACGTCCATGCACATGTGTTTTTCTACAAAGGCCATTTCATCCATTCCTCTGATTTGAAGTCAATTGTCTCTCTAATCTCTGCCATATAAAAAAGCAGATTTCAATCAGGGCTGTTCTGGAGGCACTTCCTATCAGCTCTAGAAAGAGACTGTTCAGTTTTTAGCGTAACATTTATATCTCAGAAATGGGTAAATGCTACAAATCAGAACTTGATTTATTGTTTTGTTGATTATATAGACTTAATCAAGTGATGGAGAAAATGTGAATAACTCAGATTAAACTTAAAAGTATATCATATGTGCTTTTTCCCCTTAAATATCTAGTTGTCAAATATTGACCAGCACACAGGCTGATTTCAACTCTAGACCAAAAAACTTCTTAATGATTTGAGCTGCTCCAGAGTGAAGCAGCAGGGAAATTCTCAATAGAAGTAAATATTCAGTGTGATCCCACATTGTTTTTCCCAATTTTGTGTTGCCCATACACAACATTCCACCTCCTGCCTCAACACTCAGGCTGTCTTCCATGCCTGGAATGGTCCCCCTCCTTACCTTTGCCTATCTCTATCTCCCTTCCAAGATCAGTTCATAGACCATCTCCTTCCTACAAAAAACCTCTACTGATTCCTTGAGTCATTATTCCTCTGTCCCCTCTTATCCCTAAATTATTTTGCATTTACAAATCTGAGTCTCTCCTCTTCAAGTCACCATAACCACCTCCAGGAGAATGTAAGCAGAGACTTGACAAGTGACCCTCCTTTTAAAGACTTCCAGTAATGGGCTGAACAGAAAATTTGACAAGCAAACACAAGAAGTATGAGAAGGTAAACACGGGAAAGAAATCATAAGGAACTTGTCAAATTTGAATTATTTACATACCAATATGGAAAAACGATAATAGTAACTTAGGAAACTTTTCTTAGCATGAGAATAGGTGAAGGGAATACAAATGTATGTGTATATATATATATATATATGTATATGTATGTATACTTACACATAGGTCCACGTAGGAGACTATATATGCGTATGAATACATATCTGAGCATGTGTGTATATGTGTATATAG
>CM053600.1:153883339-153899851 GCA_028646575.1 Pseudocheirus occidentalis | reverse complement strand
CCCCTTCCCTTGTCCCAGCTCCCTCCTGAATCTGCCAGACAATCACCTAGATTCAGGAGCTGAAAGCTTACAAGTTCTCATCCAGTCCTCAGGGATGAACTGCTCCCAGGTCCTTGTCCAGTCCTCAAGGCAATCCCCGGCACACACTGAAGTTCACCAGATTCAGCACACCTCAAACCCTTCAGGACTTCTCTTGCCTGGAACTCAAGGATCAGCCAGGTCACCAACAAACAAAGTCCCATCCTGTTCATGTCTCCAGTCAGCCACTGAGGAGCCAAATCCAAAATCTGTCTGTTTCTCCAAAATTCGCCTGCTTATAAACACTGGCCTTCTCCCAAGTGAACAAGGGAATGTCTCAGCCAATGGCATTCTTCCACGTCAACAGAGGAATTCACACCTTCCAGACAACAGGGGAATTCACACCTTCCAGACAAGGCTCACACCTTCCATACTTAGCCCTCAATATCCAACAAATTGATTACCATTACATACCTCAACATCCTGTTGGCTTGGTTTTGTTGTTGTTCAGCTGTTTCAGCTGTGTCTAATTCTTCATAACCATATTGGGCTTTTCTTGGTAAAGGTACTGGAATGGTTTGTCATTTTCTTTTATCACATTTTAAGTTGACAAAACTGAGGCAAACACACAGCTAGTAAGTATCAGAGAACAAATTCGAACTTGGGTCTTTCTGGCTCAAGGCCTGGCACACTGTCCGCTGCATCACGTAGTTGACCATTGACTTAGTTTAGACCAGTACATAAAAATTCCTGCTGGCATATGTTGATTTAGAAAAACACATACTAATATTATCTATGCCAAATTTTTAATTTGTTTGGTTCAATATTTCTCAATTATATTTGAATCTGGTTCTATGCACTTGGGAACAGGCAGTTTGTTTGACATCTGTGACGTAGACAATACACATTTATATCTCTAGAGCCGTGAATAATGATTGACTAACAAATGTTCTTTGAATATATTTGCCTGTAAGAGGTCACAGGGTCTTCATGGATTCTATCATTCTCATGGCCTGTGTCCTGGATGTGGGTAGGCACATAACATTTGGAATAGGGGACTACAAGGGTCAAAGGCCTACCTATTTCAAAATCCAGGCCCTTAAGTCTTATGGGCACTAAGATTTGGAGAAAGAATCATAATCCTCACACCCCATGGTGTTTTTAATGTTTCAAATGCTTTCAGAGTTTCTGCCTCATTTGATAGGAATCAGATCTAGATTAGAATCACAGCTCTACCATTTGAGCTACTCAGTCTTTCTAGTGATCAGTTTTCTCATCTGCCAAATGAAAGGGTTGACCTACAATTACCTTTAATATCCATTACAACTGGAGGTCTCTGAGTCTATGACATTCATAGTAATACTGTGGGGTAGGTAGTACAAATATTCCACCCCCTCCCCATTTTTTAGATGAGAAAAACTAAGACTTGGAGGAGCTTGGTGATTTATCCTAAGTCATATAAAACTCAGAACTAGGCCTCAACCCTTAGTCTATCTGAATTTTATCCCCATGCTCTTTTTTGCTAAATCATGTCAACTGTTCTCTCTTAGTCCCCCATCCTACCCCTCTTTCTGATTCTTTACAAGGGTGCCCTAAGATGAGTTCTATATTAGATGTGTTGAATTGAATTGCTGTAGCTACCAAGTTCCACCAACACAACTCTCACTTGTGGCATACCTTCCCCACCATCCCAGCTCATTTCTCAGCCATGTCAGTATGAGTGTTGACCTACGCACAACTTGCTGCTTCATTCCTCTGTGCCTTTGGAGAAACCATCTTCTCCCCAACTTAGTGTATTTTCTCCTCATTCCTCTCCACCGATACGTGATCATTTATCCCCTCCGAATCTAGTTCAAAATTAAGATCCCTCAACAAGTGGCAGATTGGTCCCTCTAAGTGAGTGGTTCTCAACCTGTGGGTCGTGACCCCTTTAGGGGTAGAATGACCCTTTCACGGTGGTCACATAAGATCATCGGAAAACACATTTCCCATGGTCTTAAGAACTGAGACATTGCTCCTCTATCCATCTCCAGGTGGGTCTGCCCACATGCAGATATGCCCACATATGAGAATTGAAAGGTTGAGAACCACTGCTCTAAGTTCTGGTCACTTATCCCCTTAGAATATAAATTCAGTTTAAATGATTTGCATTTGCACTCCTTTGAAGATTTGGATGTAGATTTTCAAAGTTTTGTTTCATTCATGTTCACTAATGTGTTTCCAATCAGACTGCAAGCATCCAGTTCACAGAGAGACTGCCTCCTCCTTGTTTGACATTCTCCACAACCCCCTCAACACCCTAAAGAATCTAATCTAGTGCTCAGGACACAGAGAGTACTTAATTCATCTTGGCTGATTCAATTTATTGTGTCAGTTGACTCAGTATGTAAATAACAAAAGCATTGGATTTGAATTTCAGTGTCTCTCCTCTCTAAGCCCTTTATTTTCTCTTCTATAAAAAGAGAGAGCTAGTAGATAACTTCTCAAATCTTTTCTAGCTCTTAATTTTATGATTCAAATAAATCTAGCCCTCACTAACTGAGTGAATTTCCTGCTTTATTTGCCCATGTTTCAGCCTACTGTGCCCTACCCTTGGTCCTGAGGCTGCTGACTTCACAGGGTCATTGTGAAGTGAGGACAAAGGGCATCCTGGGTCACAATGCACTGAGACTCTTTATAGGGAGAGCTCTCTGGCTCCAAGCTCAGGTTAACATCTTCAGGTAGGCTGCTCTAGGATTCAAGTGCGGGGCTCTTGGACAACATCTACCATGGCTCAGTGCAGATGGCACCAGTGTAAATGCCGACCTCCTGAGAAGAGGAGGAAGAAACAATGTCCACAGAAGAGAGAAACCCAAAGGAGGAGTGGTAAATCCCTTGGGTTTGGGAGTGTTAGGGACCAAGATTAAGAGAAACCATAAAAGTAGAAGTGGGATAGAAGGGAGGGTAGGAAGGTTATTACTGTTCAGCTGTGTCCACCTCTAGAGTAACCCTGTGGACCATAGTATGCCAGTAATGTCTATGGGGTTTCCTTGGCATGGACTCTGGAGTGGTTTTCCATTTCCTTCTCCAGTAGATTAAGGCAAAGGTTGAGTCCAGGGTCACACGGCTAGTAAGTGTCTGAAGGAAGATTTGAACTCAGGTCTTCCTGACTTCAGGCCCAGTGGTCTATCCACTGTGCAACCTAAGTTGCCTCCAGAAAAGAGGGGTAATGTAGTGGATTTGGGTGGAAATACAGACCACCACGATAAGAAGAAGTTGGGGGAAAACGGGTCCATGTTGGAGTTAAAAACTTTTACCTTTGACAAAGCTAAAAACCACCCTTCCCCTCCCTCTTAGTCATTGATACCTTGAGTCATGATGAGGAATCCCAGTCACTACCTCCAGAGAGAGAGAAAGCAATTCCATTTTGTTTACTCTTCTTCTATACTTTCTATATTAAGCTTTCCAGCCATTTCTTCTTCCACTGATCTCCTTTTCCCCTATGTGAAATAAAGTTTTTTACCTTCACCAAGGCAGAATTCTCATGCCCTTTCCTTTTGTATTTGATGGGGATCCCAATTGCTGTTTTTAGAAACAACCCATTGCACTTCCACCCAGTGCCTTCACTGACTCTTCTCACTTTTGCTCTTTGGGAAATGACATCCAGAAACATGTTATGACCCGAAATCCTACGGCAAATAGCAAAGGTCTTATAAGGAAATACAGCTAAGCCTTCTCAAAGGGCCTCCAAATTCCCAGGGACCCCTTCACCTTGACTTTGCCTCTGTTTCCTCACAGTGAATTGCTATTATTACTACCGCAAGAGTGTGATTTGCTGAGGAGGCCCATGTTTCTCTATGGCGCCACTGCCCTCTGCTTTCTACCTGCAACTCTGAAGGGACCGGACCATCCAAAACATCTCCACAACTTTATGTTCCATGAGCCCCCCCAAGCCCACCCAGTATCAGGAACCTCTGGTCAATAAAATCTGATCACTGCAGCACACAAGCAAAGACTGGGAGTTGTCTTTTTCTTTCTATCTGGAGTAGAAGAGAACCAAAAAAATCAAATACATTCCGTTGTACATAAAACCCATACTAGACACTAGGGGTATATTGAGAGCGATGAGTTCTACAAGTTTAAAATGAAGGATTCTGCTAAACTAACCTCTCTATGCCAAGGTTCTTGATTAACCTAGAGGCCATGAAGGTGCAGAGATAGACATCAGGCCATGAAGGTGCAGAGACAGACATCAGCTGATAAACGAACTTGGGAGAAAATTATATTATTTCCAAAGAACTGGTTTCCTCTATAATCCAATGTATTTTATTCATTTATAAAGCATTATTTGGAGGAGTTCCTCAGATTTCCAAAAGGATCCATAACAAAAAAAGCTGAAGAACCACTATACTATGTTTATAAAGTTAGGTCTCCTTTTAGCTTTGACATTCTTTGAGGAAAAAAAATCATATTTCAAAATAACTGGTTTCTTTCTATTATCCACTTAGTATTTTATCTGATGCATTTATAAAATATTATTTGGAGGAGTTCTCAGACTGCCAAAGGGATCCATAACACAAAGGTTGAAGAACTCTGGAATACAAAGGTTGAAGAAATAGAATCACTCAGTTATAAAGTTAGGGTCTCCTTTTAGCTCTGACACTCTGAGTTTGTAGGAGTTTCAAATTCCATAGAAACCCAGAGCTGGAAGGGGACCTCTTTAATGACCCAGGAACTCCAGCTGCAAGTGCTTCTAATGTTAAGTGAGCCAACATTTACCTAATTTAAAGATCTTCAGAAGTAGAAATTTTCCCCACCAAAGACAGTAGATTGCTTGGAAATTTTTGAAGGTCATTATTTTACCATTTTATCATTCTATATAATGCAAATTTGCATCCTTCCTACCTTCTATTCAGGAGGAGAGACAGTGGCAAGTCTATATTTGCTGACAACTTATTAGTTCTGGGAATGAGTTTTAATCAGAGTGATTTTTTTAGATAGTAAAAATGCATACATGCATACATCTATACATATACATGTATGTATGCATATGTGTGTATGTGACTCTATGGGAATCATATCCTCTAGAAGTAAAGACCTTCTCAGCTTCTTGAGCATTTACATAGAAGTTTTGATCACTAATTTAGAGCTGAAAGGGAGTTTAGCAAAACTATCTAGGACTACAATTCTCCTTCAAGATTCACATACAATAACATGGGGTTTCATACATAAGCAATATAAGAAGATAGGAGGTGAAATTTATTTCAAATTCAATTAAATGTAGTTTGGGGGTATGTGATTTCCTTGGTGTATGGAGCTGTCCCGCTATGGAAAATTTCTCCACCACTAAATATAGGCCAGCAACATTGCATGAAACAATTTATATAATTTTTAGAGAGCTAATTAGAAACATTGAAGTGATTTATTGAACCACACTGGTCCCTCTCCAGTAAGTATCAGAGGTAAAGTCTCCCCTTTCAGAGGCTAGCACCTTCCATTAGAGAGTTGAATCCAAACTCCTAAATTTACAGATAATGAAACTGAGGCCTCTATATTGGTTAAATGGATTTGTCCAATGAGGTCACACAGCTCTAGTAGGGACGGAGAAGGGAGGATTCAATTGCTTTCTTAGATCCTGTGCCCTAAAGGAATTCAATTCAATTAACAGTCAAATTTATGTATACATAATGCTTGCTGCTATAAACAAGATAGATCTGTAGCAATCACGCATTAGAGTCAAAACAGATTTGGGGTTCAAATCCCACCTTTGACACATATGAGTGCAGGGCCTTGTGCCAATTTATTAACAGAGTAGGACTGCATTAATAGTTTCAAGCATTTGGCAGAGGAAGAGGGAAGACAGGTCTGTTGTTTTATTTAATGTAGAGCTCTAAAAATAGAAAAGGTAAAATAACCTTTGTTTTCCAAAGTCATCCCCATTGTGCCAGAAATTTAATTTGGTGCTAATATATCCCCATACAAAAGGAAGCAGAGAATTGGGAAAAAAAAAAAAATATATATATATATATATATATACACATACATATATATCTTAAACTGAGGCAGGAAGGGGAAATGAAACAATTTTGCCTTAATTTCCTCAAAGCTTCATTAAAGAAGCATTTAGGGTTGGTTTAGGTTTGCTTGTTTCTTTGTAATCTCTACACAGATCCCTGAACTATATTAATGATTTGAAGGTACTGTAGTTATGTCCATGGGAGAGTCTCAGAAGTATCTGTCAAGATGATCCAGTAGCACCTCCAGAGATGACCCAAGCTCCCCACCTCCAGGCAAGCTCACCCCTAAACCATTATACCTCTCAGAGTTGTCCTTAAAGATCTATGAGAACAGAATGAAGGTTACAATTCCTCCCCTTCCAATGCTAGAGTCTATCAACTTAATAGCTTTGTTTTGTTTTGGAATGCACTGAGAGCATGGAATGGCAATGGTGTGATTGAAAGCCCTGACCTGGGTGGAGGACCAGCACCAAGTTAAGCCAGCTCTCTCACAGCTTTGGGTGGGTGGTCTATGTCATCTCACCTCTCAACCTCTCCTCATGTGCATACACTGATTATCATGAAGGTCAACTTTTAACTTGACATTTCTATTCCAATAATCTCTTAATTGATTTTCTTGCTCTTAGTCCCTCCCTTCCACGTAGCTGCCAGAATAACCTTCCTAAGGATAACGTCTAACCATCTTCCTTGCTCAAAAGCCTTAAACTAATATTCCAGTCACCTCTAGGATAACATAGAAATTTCTTAAGTCCAGAGTGTTTAAAGCCCTATAGAATCTGGCTCCCACTTAACATTTCAGTTTTCCCGTTTTCAGTTTTGGAGATTTTACTGTTGTTGATATCAATGATGCTGTTGATGATGCAGTTGGTATTAGTTCTTGTTGCTGTTAGATTTTATTTTTTGAGACTTGGGAATCCCTATCTTGTCCAGTCTGGAGGAGCAATAGCTGCTCACAGGTCCAATTCCACTAAAAATTAGCATGGAGCTTTTGACCTGGTCCATTACTGACCTGACCTGGATTAGTCCTCCCTTCCCTGGACATCTTTGTTCCCTCCTCCCATTTCCCCACCACATCCCCTGCTCTCCAAGACTCTCACTATATTGGTGCCAGTCTTAACATGAACAGATCTGATACATTTAGCCCACTGACATTCAAGGAGCTATTGTTAAGTCCTCACCTCAGTCTTCCCAGGTATTGCATATGGTTTATTGTTTGTTTTGGGGTGGGTTTTTTTTGCTTTTTATTTTTGGAATAATATTTATTCTGGAATAATATTTTTGGAAGGTAGGGCAATTGGGGTTAAGTGACTTGCCCAAGGTCACACAGCTAGTGTGTTGAGTGTCTTAAGGCTGGATTTGAACTCAGGTCCTCCTGCCTCCAGGGCCAGTGCTCTATTCTCTGTGCCACCTAGCCACACCTATTGTGTATATTTTAACACATCTGGCATTAACAGTTTTCCAGTTTTCTTTCACCTTTCTTACATCATGTATCCTAATCACTATGTAGTCAAACATAGAAGGTTATATATATATATATATATATATATAATATTCCTTGACCTTAAAATGTCAGTTCTCTTTACATTCATATGGATCATCCCCTATTCATGGAATGCTCACATTTTAGAATCCTTGTTTTCTTTCAAAACGCAAAGCTCCATCTTCTCCATACATCCTTTCATGATCCTCTCTAGCATTAATGTCTTTTCCATCTTCAATATATCAGTATTTTCCTTCTGTATCTATTTCTAATATTAACATAAAGCCAGCGCTGTTGTGACTTTTGTTTTAATAACCCCAGCAACCTAGGACACTGCCTTCTGTGCACACAGTGGATACAAGTGTTTGACAAATTGAGTCTTTATTACCCTGAAAGATAACTCCAAATCTGTGATAGAGCCCCAAGCTCTTCACTCTACAGTCTCTAACATCATATTCTTCTGAGTCCCTCCTGAGAAGGAGAAACCATGGGGAGAAAACTATGGGAATGGATTCAGGAGAGATATGTGCAGACAGACTAGAAAGAAAGAAAAGTTGCTAAAATGAATTTGTTAGCTTCCAAGGAGACCAGCCTCAGGAGCTTTTAGGGCAATGATGTTACCTTAGCAGCCCTCTCTAGTGTCCCCAGATGGGTTGGACTGAGCATAACCTTTTCTCTTTATCTTTCCAAACCTGGTCTCTGTTGCTTCCACTTCAGAATTTAGAACTGGTTTGACCTCAGAAACCAGTCCTTCCCTCTTATCACCAAACCTTCCTGGCTCAGAACTCTCCATTAACTCCATCCCAGTCCCTTCAAGGGACTCTCCCCCTCTCAGCCAGTAGCAGGGAGATACAGCAGCACAATAGGCAGGGTGTGCAGGCAGAACATAATGAAAGGGGGCCCTTCTCCATTGCTGAGGTCAACATCTGGAGAGACTTAAGTTTCAGAGAGAGATTTATACTGAGTTTATACTGAGTCATCAACATATGTAAGGACTGTCAGCAGCTTCATGATGCTCGATCTTAATGAGCCCCAATCCCCATCCTGCTGCGAGGAACCAGCCCAGTGAAGACAAGGGCTGGGCTCCTCAGGAAAATTAATAGAGTAAGCATGAAATAAAGAAGGGAGAGAGAACCCAAAATAGAGGAGGCCTCCAAGATCATACACCCTGGCCCCTGTCCCCTTCTGCACCTAAAGTACTCCATGGGAGATTCAGTCAAAAGAGTCATCTGATGAAAGAAGACTCACTACTTTCAGATTCATCAACGCCTTAAGTAGGAAGGAACTGACAAGGGTCATCCCTCTGTCTCTAAGAAAGATGAAACCAAACCCAATCCAGAGAGATGGGAGAGAAAAAAACAAGTTTGCTTTCTGGTCTTCAAGTTCTTTAAAAATCCAGCCATCTTATTCTGTGTCCCAATAGCAATTAAGAAATGCTCTGTTAAGGCTATGTGGGCTCCATGGGGATAGTTGAGATAGGGGAGGAAAGGGGGATTATGTTATGTCATCCCTGATGCTAGGACACTTTGGGTAGCTTAAGTACCCATTCCATGTACATTACAATTTCTTCATCTGAGAAAAAATGAGAAAGGAAAGATTTAGATTGGTGGGGTAGTGACCTGACCTCAAGAAAGGATAATGAACTCAGAGTTGGCCATGGTCCCTGGATATAGATACCTCCAGGCCCTCTCAGGATCACATGTGGCCTCCCCAAATCTTGCCTAACTTATCACTGGCTGTCTATATACCATGGTAGAGTTAGTCAAAGAAAGTAACAGGTCGGATCATTGGGCATTTGATCCTTCCCATCCCCATGAGTTCAGACTTTGTCCAACCTAAACACCCCTCTTGACCACACCCTTTGATTCTGACTCACACATACCCCCATTGGGCTTTCTGTCTGCTCAAGTTTCTTGTTTTAAGGTTGAGGAGGGGTTATGCTCCCAGACCATGCAAAGGGGACTTTTCTTTTTCTTTGTTTTTTTTTTTTCCTCAACCAGTTTCCTGGGCCTGGCTTTTTTCCCCCAGATGATCTCAGCTTCTCCTTGGCAAGATCAATCCATTGGGGGTGGGAGGGGTCATCGTGGGGAAAGAAATATCATCCTGCCTCTGTGGCCATCAGAGAACATGAATGCCTTTTAATCCTTCAAAATTAGTTCCTTTGAGAGTTTTTAGGATGGAAAGCCACTAGGAAGAAGAAAGTACATTACTCCAAGTTAGGCTTCTCCTTTAGAAAGAATGTCACCTAACCCCCAACCTATCTAAAATTTCTCCTCCCACCCCAACTCTTTGTTCTCAATTCTAACTTCTAGAAGAGGGTGTGACCCAGAATCTTACTCCCGTATCTAAAACCAGCAATGCTTAGTCAAAAGGCTAATCAATTCTAATGACAGTCAAAGCTTTTTCCTTTCACAATCCTGTTTCCAGTGATAACTGCACAAAGACAGAACAGGGAGTTGAAAAGGCAAAAATTATAATTCTTGTCATGTTTTCACATCGCCTATATGTGTTACTGATTTAAGGGAACCAAACTGATTTATTCTCTGACAAAATATGAATGGTTCTATTAAATGTCATAAAGATAGAACCCTGGTCTTGAGGAGAGTCATCTTTTTGTGAATAAAACAATTGAGGAAAATGTGGCATGCTTCTAAATAGCTTGAGAAAAACCTCATATGGAATACAAAAATCTTTCTGCCACGTCTGTGAACAGAACAATCAATGGATTTTTTTTTCTCCTGAGAACATCTAATATGTTTAGCACAGTGCTAAGTAGTGTAAGGGTACTGAGGTGGAAAAATAGAAATCATCAATTCTTCTCTTTAAGAAATTGTATTCTAGGCTGACGGCAAGTCTAGAATGTTTTCTTGTATCATCACCAAGAGAGGGTCCTAGAGCAACCTGGAGATCATTGGAGAGTTGCTCTAGGATGCCTAGTTTTCAAGTCTGGAAAATCACTTGTTGGGAAATGTTTTAGGGATAGGTTGAGAATGCCTAGTTACAGAGTGGACTAGATGAACTCTGAGATCATTTCTGAGGAGAAGCTTTTCTAAAGCTTGAAGGTCTTCTGGGGATTTGGGAGGATTTTTCTGGGTTTATTTATATAAAAATTACCTGCTATTTTATTGGAACTCCTAATGAGGAAATTATCTCCTCCAAAGCAATAGATATCTTCCCTCCTAAGACTATATTGAAAAACTGTCTGAGAGCCCTGAAAGGTAACTGTCTTTCCTAGAATAATGCAACCTTGGATCTATTTGATTCTCAGAGCAGTTCTTGAGCCTCTATATCTTACTGTCCTCTGCCTTCTTGGTCATAAAATAGCTAAGACAAAAGAAAAATGGTAGAAAATCAGGAATGGAGAGTCAACACAGTTAAACACAGATTTCCTTATCTAGCCTTCAAGGCTTTTTATAACTGCTGGATCAGTGTTATTCTATCATTATCATTATCATTATCATCATCATCATCATCATCATCATCATTTCCAACAGTTCCCCATTTTGCACCTGTCATCCTCATCACTTAATGTTATTATTCTTTCATTTAAAAGCCTTCATTTGATTCCAACCACCTATTAAATAAAGATCTGGCATTGAAGGTCCTTTATAATCTGGTTCCAATTTACTTCCACCTGAAATACAACTCAACTGGACTACTCAAGTTCAAGAGCCACCTTGAAGATGTTCTTTCAATGATTAATCCAGTCTAAAATGATCTCTCTCATCTCTGAGAAAAACAAAGAAAAATAAAAGTCCCCTTTGCATGGTCTGGGAGCATAACCCCTCTTCAATCTTAAAACAAGAAACTTGAGTAGACAGCCCAATGGGGTATGTGTGAGTCAGAATGAAATAATTTTAAAAGATTTAATCCTAACTAAAATGGGTTTATATACATCTTTAAGGTATGAATTCCCTCATCTAGGACTTGGTTTACTCATTAGACATTAGCTACTATTATATGCAGGACAAAATACCCTAGCCCTAGAGTACTGGAAATATCTTTGTATTTTTAAAAAATGATGTTTTCCACCCTCAAAAAGCATTCACATTCTATAGTGGAATGGGATGGGGTGACAGTTACTACATAAATACAGAAAAATAGATAGCTATATAACATATAACATATATAGTGTGTATATCTATGTCTATATATCTCCATATATTTATATATGTGTGTATACATACATATACATATACATATATAAATACACACAAAGAGGGGATAATGGAAGCAAAGAAGATATCCAAAAATCTCTTTAGGAAAATTTGAAGAAGGAACAGGAATCTTAATTTCAAATTGAAAATAACCAATAAGTTTATCAATCATCAACATTTTATGCATTAGGGACACCCTATGGGTTTAATACTGTAGGCACTATGGGAGACCCAGAAGAAACGCATCTCTTCTATGGGGAGATAAACTGTACAAGAATAAAAGACATAGGTAAGAGACCCCAATATTAGTTCCATCTCTGCCATTACTAGTATCTTTATGACCTTGGGTGAATTCCTTCATTTCCATAGGCCTCAGCTTCCGCCTTTGTGAAATGAGAACTTGTATTTCATCATCTCTGGGATCCCTTACAACTCTGACACTTGGTGGTTCTGTGAGATGAGAATGGTCTATATGAAACATATAGTGAAGCAGGGACCTTCCAAAAATCAAATGTAAGATTGAGAATTATCCTTGAGGGAATGTAGAAGGCCATTGAATGTTTAAACCAAAGTGTATTAAAAGAACATTTGAGAAGACTGCTTTCTGTCACATCTAAAGGAAAGAGTTTGAAGGCAATAATCCATTCAGGACCTGGTTCTCCACTAGGACTAAACTAAAGTTTTCAAAATCAGAGGAGTTTGAGAGTAATATTACAGACCGAGAATTGTCCTTGAGGCAGTAGAGAGCCACTGATATTTATGCCAGTGACATTTTAGATTAATCCAGCAGAAATAGACAGGTCAGATTAGAGAGAAGGGACACCGGGATGGACCAAAGGCAGCAGGAAGCATTATTCTTGGCATGAGGTGAGACCTTGAGTCTGGACTAGGGTGGTGATAATTGTAATTAGCTAGAGAAGGAAATGGCAAACCACTCCAGTATCTGGATTAAAAAAACTCAAATAGGGTCAAGAAGAGTCAGACATGACTCAAAATGATTGAACTACAAAGTAGGAATTAGGAAAACTAAGAACCTCTTCTAAAGGAAACAGTTCAAAGTTCTCCTAATAAGGAGAGGGTCAATAAGAAGAAAGACCTCATTTTAGGACCTGTTAAGTCAAAAATGAGAAGGAAACATTAAAGTGGAAATGCTTTGTAAGGAGGTCGGGATCTTTTTGTCACATGTATGTGACCTGACCTTTTTATTGTCTACTGTTTTCATAACAGTATTACAAAATAATTGGTTTGCTTTGTAATTCTATGTGTTTTATTTTAGCAATTTTAAAATAGTATTTTGATAGGAGGTTCATAGACTTCACTAGGACTGCCAAAGATTTCATGACATGCAAAAAATGAAGAACCCCTGCTTCCAGAGATAGAGGAAGGCCTTTCTAGGCTCCTTCTGGGCCACGTTCTACATGTACATTCCCCCAATCAAAATATAAATAATTTTTCTTGTTTATCCTGGGAAATTAGGGACTACCTAAATAATAAATAGTTGATTTAAGTTCATCTCTTATATAAAAATGACTTCATTAGCTGGAGAGGCCCTGAGCCATGATAATGAAAAAAAGCCCCACTCTTTTTCCCATATATGGTCCAAAACCCATGAAGGGTCTCACAATGGGGCCACACCCACTTGCCAAGTCCCACCCCTTCCACTTCATAATGGCCAAAGGGTTAAATAGACCAGCCCCTGGCCTTCGGGCTTTTCAAAGCCCCCAGACTCTGGCAGCTAGCAACATGTCTACCAACAGGAGAATGAAAAGCCATGGCGGGAGGAGAAACAAGAACAGATCTCCTCACAAGGGGGTCAAAAGAGCTGGAGCTAAAAGGAAGTACCGGAAGGCTGGGCTGAAGAGCAGGAAGAGAAGTGAGGAAGGTGAGTATGGGGAAAGAGGATGAGGAGTTCCTAGAGCCCCCTCCAAATCTTGAGTTAAACAAAAAGGGACTTCAAAGGCCACATCTATAAAGTCCACCCCTTAAGCAAGGCAGGAAAATCCCTCCTTATAATTAGAGGCAGGGTGGTTTAGTAGGAAGAGTCCTGGACCTATGGGGAAGGGGGGTCAGGAGAAAAACCCCTCCAAGTCTAAGTCCTGGCTCTGACACTTACCAAGATGTTGTGTGATCATGGAAATGATAAGGCCTACTATCTGTGCCTCAGTTTCCTCATCTGTAAATTGAGAGCATTTGTAACCTTCACAAGGGGTTCTTGTGAAGGAAAAGTGCTTTGTAAACAGTTAACTTTATAAAGCTCCAGAACAAGATTTTTTGAGTTGTCATGGACAACTTCAAATCTTTACATTCTCTCATATCCTCCTGCACCTGACTCTGAGAGCTCTGTCTGTCCCACTAAAAAAAAAAAATCCCCATAGCTGACATAAATCCCCATAGCTGACATGACCAATAGTTGGAAGGTTATACTTAGGGTGCAGCAGGCTATTTAGATAGGAACAAAAACCCACCCCTATCTCTGTCCTTCCTCACAGCTCACAGAACTTACCGTTCCAACTTGTGATCCCACCAAGAGCTCAGAGCTGCTGGACTTCTTAGCAACATCAGTCCGCAGTGAAAAGAAGTACAAGGGGGTCTGCCAGGGCAACCAGAGGTGGTTCGATCAGAGAAGGAAAAAAAAAGGAAACATATTGAATTTGGGGAAAATCCAGGCTTGAGGAAGTGATATGATGGTGTTTTTCCCCCCAACATCTCAATAAAATTTAGAAACCTGGTGTAAAAAAAGACCATGACAATTTTTCTTTGTTCTGATGACCCTCTCTATGGGTTGGGGAAGGATTAATCTGTTGGAGTAGCCTTTCCAGCCATCTTGACCCCCCCTACTCCCCCCTCTCCAATCCACCCGTCCCACTACATTATTGAAAGGAAGCAGCTGGGGGTAATCATAAGACAACAGGAATAAATCAGTAGTTGTCAGAAAACTGTAGCCTATGAAAGTCTCCACATCCCCAAAAAAGTTCCCTCAATTCAGGTCAATATCTCACATGTGCCCCCATGGTACAAGAAGAAAGTTTAAGAAAAATGAATAGATAATTCTTCTGCCATTGAATATACATATAAACACACAAATTTTGCACATGACCCAGCAGTTCTAAAATGCAACTTCACCTAAATTTCCAAAGAGAAACTTTTCTACATCCTGAGAAGCCACAGACAACAAACTTAATTCTCCCCTCTGTTATAAACACTCCCTTCATAGTTAATAGTCTCTTTTCACACCAGAATGTAATGAGGTTAAGGGTTCACATAAGAGTGACCACTTCAGTTGATAATCCACCAGGCTGATGTCTCTTCTAGGAACAAAGCACTTGTGTTCATGTTCTTTTAGAAAAATGTCCTCTGTAAATTACATCTGGAGAAACTGAGGCACCACAGCCGAAAGGGAAATTTTGATTTGAATTCCATCGTTATACGTAAAATTTTCTTCCTGCACAAAAATGTACAAAGTTTTAGCATAAAAGAGATTTTGATCAAGGAAGTGGGAAAAGGTTGGAAATTCTCTTCTAATTTTCTTTTTTCCCCCCCCTCCCTCAGGAGCTGTTCCAACAGCAAGCCAAGTGGAAAAAACTGTTGCCTGATTTAAATAGTCCAGTGGCCCTTGGACAACTAGCTTAATCAAAAAAATTCTCTTGAATTCAGAACTGTGTTTGTTGTACTTTTTACTATTATTTTGTTTATATAGTATTTTATCACCATATTTGAAAACTGAACTTGATAAGAATGTTATCTTTCCCCCCACCCACCCACCACCCCAAAACAGGCATCCCCACTGTATAACCCTCCCCCAATCTGCTCTCTCCTATATCCTCCCCCATTGCCCCTCTGACTTTGGTAAGGAAAGATGGATCCTCCCTACCTCCCTATCCCAGTGCCTGTATATCTTAATTCCCAGTTACATGTAGTTAATAATAATTATATGTATATACATATTAACATTTTATTATAAAACTTCAAATTCTAGATTCTTTCCCTTCCTCCCTTGTCACCCGGGGTCACTGGAAGGACAAGCAATTCAATATAGGCTGTACATGTGTAGTTACACGGAATATCTCCACAGTGGACATATGACATATTGTGAGAGACTGTTATATGTCCCTCCTTCCTATCCCACCCTTCCCTTGTTCTATTCTCTACCTTGTCTCTGTCCCTTTACTGAAGTGTGTGCTTTCAGCAGCCCTCCCCCCCTCCCCTCCTTCATTTGGACTGCTGGTTTGTATGAACTGCTTCAATGACAGTGTTATCTATCAAATAAGATGGAGACAGACTATTGTAAAGCCAATCAGCAGTAGATTCTTAAAGGAATGCTACTGTGAACAGCTTTTAAGATTCAGATTACACAGTATTAGTGAACACTGTTTATTCCATTACAAATCTTTATTCAGTACAATGTTCACAGTTTCAACAGTTCACAATATTATATACAATCTTCAGAACAAGGAAAGTCTCAATATTATATCTTATTACAGAAAGGAACAAGATAAGAATCAGCTGGTTTCCCTAAGGGAGAAACCAGCTTCACATTTTAAGATTCAATCAATCAGTTAACAAAAGGAATGACCTAGTTTCCCTAAGAGGGAGCTGGTTTAATCAACAATTCACAATACACTGATCTTCCACTCCTGGGGTAACCATTAACTTTAGTTTCCAAATAAAGTTCTTAGACAACCACACAAATCCTTCCACCCCTTGATTTCCAACAAACCTCAGTTTAGTCCAAGGGGGAGGCCTTTTCTTCACTTTGACTCTGGGTGGTCTCTCTGATTCCCTGGATCCCCTTCCCTGGTCTCCCAGCTCCCTCCTGAATCTGCCAGACAATCACCTAGATTCAGGAGCTGAAAGCTTACAG
>CM053600.1:153858411-153877556 GCA_028646575.1 Pseudocheirus occidentalis | reverse complement strand
GGGGGGGCTCAATGGCTTCCCAGAGTTTGGTCTGGCCAAATCACTCAACTCTTCTCAAAGTAAGCCCCAGAGCAAAACCTCACATCAAGGTGTATATACAACCTTCTCCTGGATCAAAGAATAGCACAACCCTCTTGACCCACTGCCCAATCACAAAGTAATAAGGTGTGGGCATTCCTGAAGAACAAGCCTCCCTCCACAGGCTGTGACTACATTCAGCCTATTAGGGGGCAGAGTATACTTTCAAATGAGGGAAGGTTCTCAGAGCCACTTAAGCCTATCAAAAGGCCTAGGGGCAGGGAAGATCTTCAGATTTCCATAACACCCTGAAAATTAAGAATTGTCTCTCTCTGGAGCTAGTTTGCACTGCCCAGAGAGGAATGTTTTGCAGAGAGAAGTCAGAGATAATGGTGATTGGGTTCATAAAGCAATTTGATAGACATGTCCATTCCAGGAATATAGTGTGATTTCAATACTGCTCTCAGAGATAGAGTTGAAAATTTGGGGAAGGAGAGACGAGGAAGAGGAGAAGATTGGTACATATGTAGGGAGAAAGGCATGGATATGGCTGGAAGTGGTATAGCAGGTCTAGGCTCAGGCATGATGAACTCAGTTCATGAGCATTGTTGACCATCAGAAGCCTAGGGCCCCAAGGTGGAATCTTCCAAGTAGAAGCTAAAGTACAGATGGCATGACTTTGAGATGACCAGGAAGACCTTTAAGTACTTTAAGGGTGAGTCAATAAAATTTTGGACACTCCCTGGTCAGCTGGGCAAGTTGGTCAAGATGTGCCAGTGGACCTAAGTAATGTGGTTGAGAGTTCTGGGTAACATTGCTCTGATGGAGAAGAGCACCATACTTCAGAAGACTGGCAACATAAAGGGCAGCAGGAGCAAAAGAGGGCCTTGGCTAAGCCCTCTCTATGATATTACAGAAGAAGGTAAAGTGTGATCCAAGCTCAAGACAAGAGCCCAAGAATCCAGAAGTCACCTCAACTAGTCACCCAGGACTCGATCTAAAACCATGCTGGATAGATTATAATTGGGTAGAAGAGTAAGGAGTCTTCAGTCTCTAAATACCTCTAAAGAGATGATTCAGTCTTCCCAGATACTTCACTCCATGCCCACCCCATAACTTATTTTATGTCAAACCATTCCTCTCTGTTTAATCCACGTAATGATTAAAAAAAAAAACAAGATCATGTATAGGATATGGGGGAAATCGCAAAGGCTGCATAACAGGGCCTAGATTTAAAGGACACTAAATAGGAAGGTAGTCAGTTGAGTTTTCCTTCCTTCCTTCCTTCCTCCCTTCTTTCCTTCCTTCCTTCCTTCCTCCCTTCCTTCCTTCCTTCCTTCCCTCCTTCCTCCCTCCCTTCCTCCCTTCCTTCCTTCCTTCCTTCCTTCCTTCCTTCCTTCCTCCCTCCCTCCTTTCTTCCTTCCTTCCTCCCTCCCTCCTTCCTTCCTTCTTTCCTTCCTTCCTTCCTTGCTTCCTTCCTTCCTTCCTTCCTTCCTTGCTTCCTTCCTTCCTTCCTCCCTTCCTTCCTTCCTCCTTCCTTTCCATTTTCAAAACCAGGCTTCCCAACTTGGCTGGGTGACCACCACTCTAGGACCCAATCTTGGGGCTGTATAACAATCAGTACAAAAACTCAGTCCTCTCCCATTTTCTGACCTGAATCACTTTGTCCCTCCATGGGCAGCCTGGTATCCCCTTCCCCCTCCCTCTTCAAGGGTCACTCTGCTGGTGCAGACAGTATGAACACCCAACAGGCTTTCACCCCACTACAGCTCGGAACTCCTGCTCTCAAGGGATGCACCAGCATCTGCAGTTGCAGGCTTGCAAAACCAAATCTGGCCAGTTGAGTTTTTCCAGAATTTTCTTGGCAGTTCTGCCAGCATTTCCTCCTCCCCCCCCACTCCCCACTCCCAATGTGTCAGCTCCTCCTGAGAAAAAAAAGATCTCTTCACTGGATTAGGGGCCATAGCCTGAATTCAATCAACCTAGGGGAACCAGATGACAGCTGTCACTCCCCATACTGAACCTTGGCTGAGAAGGGGATGAGGGGGAATCTTAGGTTTCACCTTGTTAATTGCTTCCATTTTATGGGCCAGGTTGCTGCTGCTGCCTGACCACCTCTCCCCCTGCCCCCCACCCCCATTGATCTCCTCTTTGGGTTTCCATCAGACCTGCCCAACATCTGTTTCCTGTCTCTCCCTTGCTACCCCACTGGGCTTCTCTGAGAGGCCCTCCGAATCTATCACCTGATTTTGGAGGAGAGCATCTGGCCGAAGGCTGGGGGCCTCACAGCTTGTCCAGCTAATACGGCCTCCTGAGGCTCAGCAGTTTGATTCCTCCTGTCTGAAATGTTGACATAATACTTTCTGAACAACATCTGGTTTTGTTGAAAAGAGGAGAAGATGGCCCAACAGACTTGTAAGACACAGATAGATCCATTAGAATAATAGTAGCCAATATTTATATAGTATTTTAAATGCTTTATACAAAAATATCTCATTTAATCCTTATGACAATCCTAGGAACTAGGTGCCATAATTGTCCACAACCCTAGGAAACTGAGGCAGACAGCTCTTCAGTGACTCACCCAGGCTTACACAGCTAGTAAATATACGAGTCAATATTTGAACTTAAGGCTTCCTGACTCCAGGTCTGTGCCACTCAGCTGTCTCAAATGAAGAGGGAAGACTGTGGAATCAGGGAGTCGGGACTCCTGGGTGCTGTCTGGGGAGTGCCACAGGATTGGCTGTACCAGGTCAGACAACACTCTTACATCTTCTGGGTACAGAAGCTTCTTACAGCTTCTCCATCTAGAGAAGGTAGAATAAGACTTTCTCCCGCTTGCCAATGTAGCCTAGGAATAAAAGGTTGATATAACCACAGCTGTTGCTGTTTGAAAAAGCCAACTAGATCTAAATGGAATGAAGAGTGAAAATAAAATAAATTATGGTTCTGCTTTGCCTGAGCTTTGGAAGGTTTGTACCTGTGAAGGCCTCTTCAGTTCTTCCAGTGGTTTGATAGCCATGGCAACCCTACTCCTTAGAATCTTTAGAAATAACCAGAAGTGGGCGTGGGTAAGGAGGGAAGAAGGGAAAGAATCTGGATATCAAAGTTTTTAAAACAAATTTTTAAAAAATTATTTTTACATGCAACTTGGAAATAAGATATACAGGCACTGGGGTATAGAAATCCATCTTGCCCTCCTAGAAACTTAGAGGGGGGATGGCAGAGAATATAAGAGAGAGCATATTCAGGGAGGGTGTATTCAGTAGGCAAAAGCTAATAAAAAATTTTTTTAAGATAATGCACCAATGTTTGTGCAATAAAAAAGATGACAAAAAATTTTTAAAGTGCAGGTAAATAAATAATAATAATAATAAAGAAATAACCAGAATAATAAAGACATTCCTTTGTTTTCCAGAGGTGACAAAATGTTTGAGGCTAGGAGATTGATATACACTGAAAAATAAACTGTGGGAGTCCTTCCATTTCCTTGTAGAATCTGTTTCATTCTATGATGACCTTGGGACTTGGGGGTAGACTTTGCCTCCTTTGGAGGCTAGGATATGCAGGTGGAGGTATGGCCATATTCATCTGGAGATACGGACCATAACCTGAATATATGGTGGTCATTCTGACCAAACTCTACCTAGAAGCTACCTTCTACCTCTTGATCCTCTTTTAAAAAAAAGGCTTATAAAAATCTGTTAGATATGATTCTATGCCTACAAACAAAAATAGATTATGTATATTTTATAAATATATATATATATATATATACACACATATTTAAATCCCTCTGCATATACTTATGTGTATTTACACAAATACCATCTTATGTAGGTACACATACAGGAGTGTCTAAATGTAAGTGACTGAATGGCAATGCTCATATCCATATAACACAAAGGCAACCCTAGCTTATGTATCATTGGCTTAAAGAATTAGTACCTTGGACCATTATACTTTTCACAAGGAATGGTGTTATATAGGCTATACAGCTTGGAATTTTGTATGTTAAAAGGGGTGTGGGGTGGGGTAGGGTAGGGAGGGTAGGAGGGTTTGGTACTGGAACAAGCTTGGGAAATAGGTGTATGGCTGCTCCAAGCAGTCTGGAGTCTTCGGGTTTGGGCTGAGGTACAGTGAATTGGGATGCTCCTGATCACAGGTGAACTGGGGAGATCAGCAAATCTGCTTGTTAAACCATGCCCTAAAAATAAGACCAAAACCTGAAATATCAAAGGAATAAAGCTTTGGGAAATTCTGAATCGGAACCAACATGGTTATCTTTACCTTTTACTACTCCCCGCTACCCCAGTCCTGTCTTCCTCCAGGCTCTTACCACTATATACACTCATGGAAACATAGAAATTCAGAATGTAAAGAGACCTTCCTTAGCTAATAATAGAAATCGTAGCTAGCACTTATATTGTACTTTTAAGATTTGCAAAGCATTGAGGCAGCTAAGTGGCACAGTGAATAGATCGCCGGCCCTAGAGTCAGGAGGACCTGAGTTCAATTCCAGCCTCAGACATTTAACACTTACTAGCTGAGTGACCTTGGGCAAGTCACTTAACTCCAATTGCCCTGCCTCCCCCCTCCAAAAAGAAAGCACTTTGCAGATATTATCTCATCTGGTTCCCACAACAACCCTGGGAGGTAGGTGCTATTATTATCCCCATTTTACAGATGAGGAAACTGAGGCAGCGACTTGCCTAGGGTCTCACAGTTAGTGAGTGAGGCTGGATTTAAACTCACATATTCCTGATGCCAAGTTCAGCTCTTAGATCCTCCAATCTAGTCTGACACCTTTATTTTACATAGAGTAAAAATGAGGCTCAGAGCACCTAAATTCATTTCTGGTCATCATAATTTAGAAAGGACAACAATAAAATCAGACATGTCCAAGTGAAGGCTATTAGAATGATGAAGGACCTCAAGATGATGCTGAGATTAAGTGAACAACTCAACATGTCTAAGGTAGAGAAGATTCGGGGAGGGGGCAGTGAAAGATAAGATCCTTCAAGTATCTGAAAGGTTGTCATGTGGAAGAGAATGTCCGCTCCCTAAAAGAAGGGACTTTTTTTCACCTTGTCTTTGGATCTCTGGCAAAGTGCCCTCCTCCTGTGAGCACCATAACAAATGCAAACTGGGTTGAATTCGAAGAGGGATTTGCTTTATTCAGCTTGATCCTAAATGACAGAACTAGGTACAACAGGTGGGGTTTGCAAAGTGGCAACTTTAGGCTCACTAACAATTAGAGCTTTCTAAAAGGGGAGTGGTAGCAGGTCCCCCTCGATGGAAAACGCCAAGTAAAGAAGGCTGGCTGACCCCTGGCTGTTTCGGTAGGGACAGGGATTTTTTGTGCTGTTATGGATTGTCCTACATGGCCTCAGAGGTGCCTTTCAACTGGGACTGACTTTGCAACTCTTAGGGAGTGGCTTCAGGCCACTGGCTTTTCTGATTTCTGCAGGTTCCAGGATCCTTTGGGACCTGCCCTGCTCTTCATCCCAGACTGTACCAGTAGGAGCTCCTGAAGATGCTACAGGATACCTGGAGACTGCCATGAAAACCATTACTGGGGGAAAAGTCTGGAGGAAGAGGCCCTTATTCCCAACTTGCTTATGGACAGAAAGCATTCAAGAAACAGTGGAAGCTTCCAATCATACAGCTTCCTGCCTTCACATAGCCCCAGCTTTCTGCCTCTTTCACTCTGTTCTAAGCTGGGATCACTAGTTGAGTTTTTAAAAGAACGACCCAATACATATATGACTATAAATGGAAGATGAAGCTGTGATTTAGAGGGGTTGTTCCTGCCAAGGAAAACAGACTGAGGGCAGCGACAGAACTAGCCAAGGAAGACTGCAGAATCTGAACCTCTTGTCCTTCTGTGGACATCCCTCCAGACCGGACAGGCTGGGCTGCTGCCTGGGAACCAGTGAGCAGTGCCCCTGAGGGAGCAAAGCCTGCCTGGGCTCCTGGAGTCGCTGGCTGCTGGAAACTGAAAGAGAGGCAGTAGGATCAGTGTGCTCCAAATCCAGGGAAATGCTGAGTGTTTTCTTACGCACTTCAGCTTCCAGAAAGGAGGAACTGGGGACCGGATCCGAGGTCCTCAGGGCCGGTCCCAAGTTGGCCACTTTCTACCTATGTGTCTTTGGGCAAATCAAAACCTCTCGGGGACTTCCTGATGTCTAAAATGAAGTGACCTCTAAGGTCTGGCCCTTTGAGCTCGCAATCTTATTTCCTGTTCCAGGTCCCTTCAGGCAAGAATGATATTCTTCATCATTCGTCTTTACATCCCCCATAGCATTAAATTAAGGGCTTGAACATAGTAGGAGGTCAGTAATTACAATCCTACCAATCAATCAATAAACATTTATTTAAAAAGGCAAAAGACAGCCCTTGCTTTCAAAGAGCTTACGATCTGGGCGCCCATGAATCCAGCTCATGACTGTCATTAGATCTTTTCCCAAAGCTAGTGTCCACTGGCACACTGAGTTCCTTTGAGCTTAACATTTGAAAAATTGCCTCTGCTCACCCAGAGGTGACCCCAGGAGAAGGATTAGTGAATGAAGCAATATTCCAAAGGTAAGAAGCAAGAAAGAGGGTAGCTAGGTGGTGCAGTGAATAGAGCACCAGCCCCGAGTCAGGAGGACCTGAGCTCAAATCCGGCCTTAGACACTTAACGTACTCACCGTGTGACCTTGGGAAAGTCATTTAACCCCTATTGCCCTGACTTCCCCCCTCCAAAAAAAAAAAAAGAAAGAAGAAGAAGCAAGAAAGAGAGGCTAAGAGGACTGGGTTATCCACATGCCGGATTAATAATCTTTGGAGTATTAGGAGGTCGCTATTATAAACCCTGCTAACATAAACAATGCAATTAAGTGGCACATGACATCTTCGATATCATGTGTGGCATTTATCCCCTTCTAAGGAAATGCTTGCTAGTATTCCAATGGAAGACAACAAGCACTTGTTAAGAGTTTACTACGGGCCAGGCACTGTGATAAGCTCTGAGGAAATACAAAGAGAAGCAAGTATTAAAATAGATCCTGCCCTCAAGGAGTTTACATTTTAATGGAGAAAACACATAAAAAAGAACTTGGAAGGAAGAGAGATTGGGAGTAATGAAGAAAGGGAGTAAGTAAGTGCTACAAAGGGGGTTTGGGGATGAGGCTGGAGAGTCAGAAGTACAGCCACGAGGAGAATAAAGGATAGTCTGGGAGTGTCCTCAAAGTAGAGAAGGACTTTACCAGTGGAAGAAGGCAGACGGAAGTTCCGGGGTTAGAGCCCCCCACCCCTTCCCCAAGAGATGGAGGATATTCTAGGGTAGAAAAGCAGCTGAGTTTTGGTAACAAAGTCCACTAGTCAGAAGCACAGCCAGGAGGGGAAATAAAGAAAAAAAGTGGAAAGAAAATTTCAAAATCATTTATTTTCAATTATATTAGGAGCCGAGGAAGATGAGGAAAAGGAATGCTATTTTATGGCTCATGGTGGTTTACTTTGGGAGTGCAACACATACCAGACAAGGATTTATGCAAGTTAAGCGATGTAAAGAGTGTCATCAGAGAAATACATGACCCAGAAAGAAGACTGGGCTGGAGCTAGGAATCGACGCATGCTCCACTGGTTGGTACCCTAGTGATAGCAAGAGAGCAAAAAGTCTCCCACACATGCAAGGGACTCCCTGCAATTAGTTCATGGGCATATATAGCTAAGATCATTAGCTATGGGCAAGGATATGGGCAAGGATACCTGAGAGGCCATCATCACCGCGGGGAATGCCCACATCCATAAGGCCACAGGCCCGCTGGTGTACTGGAATAAAAGTTAACTTCTTTAGCATTTCTCGGGCATTTTCACAGGCTGGCCCCTATGTTTGGAATGTTCTCTCCCCTCATCTCTATCTCCTGGCTTCCTTTAAGTCCCAAGAAAAATCTCACCTTCTCCAGGAATCCTCTTCCAGTCTCTCTTAATTCTAGGACCTTCTCTCTATAAATTATTTCCTGTTTATCCTGTATTTGTGTGTATTTGTTTGCCCTTTCTCTGTCCTATTAGATTGTGAGCTCCACAAGGGCAAGGACCGGCTTTTGCTGCTTCTTTTTGCACTTAGCACAACGCCTGAATCATAGTAAGGCTAGGTGCTGTCATAGGTCTCCCTACACGGCCTCAGAGGTGCCTTTCAGCTGGAACTGTCTTTGCAGTTCTTAGGGAGTGGCTTTAGGCCACTGGCACTTCTGATTTCTGCAGGTTCCAGCATCCTTTGGGACCTGCCCTGCTCTTCATCCCAGACTGTACCAGTAGGAGCTCCTGAAGATGCTACAGGATACCTGGAGACTGCCATGAAAACCATCACTGGGGGAAAAGCCTGGAGGGAGGGGCCCTTACTCCCGACTTGCTTATGGACAGAAAGCATTCAGGAAATAGTGGAGGCTTCCATCATACAGCTGCCTGGCTTCACATAGCCCCAGTCTTCCCCCTCTTTCACTCTCTTCTAAGCTGGGATCACTAGTTGAGTTTTTAAAAGAATAACCAGTGACTGACTAAACGAATATTGGGCAGCTATGTAGTGCAGTAGATAGAGCACTAGGCCTGGAACTGGGAAGACTCGAGCTCAAATCTGACCTCAGACACTCATTAGCTGTGTGACCCTGGGCAAGTCACTTCACCCTGTTTGCCTCAGTTTCCTCACCTGTAAAATGAGCTAGAGGAGGAAACAGAAAACCTGTCCAATATCTTTGCCAAGAAAACCCAAATGGAGTCACAAAGAATTGCTGAAATGAACAACAGCAAGAAGACTGAATATTGAAAGAACCAAAGCCAGGTCTCCCAGATATTGGGTGGACCTCTCTGGTGGATTTATGGAAAACCACGGACTGGAAGCACAAAGCATGAGCAGATCTGCGAGCTTCCCACAGTGGAAAGCAGAATCCTGTGGAAGGGGACTACATCTGTTCTCAGGGTTGTTTGTTTAGCATTTGACAGATAAGAACAGACAACACATAAGTACTTATTGAAAGTGTACCATAGAGGGAAGGGAGTGCCCACATCTGTGAGCTCACATATGTCCTGAAGTATGGTTAACTACAAATACTGGATGAAATTTGCACCTAAAATCTCTAATGTACCATACAAACAGCCTCATGCACCTCTGACATCAGCCTGATTCCATGCTGGGGCGTGCTTGTCACCAAAAGGGACTAGTGCAGGTGGCAGAAAGGGTATACCTCAAGTAAAAGACTTGTTCCCAGATTTAGGGCCAGGTTGGACCTCAGAAACCATATAGGCTGGCCCTCTCATTCAGCAGGTGAGAAAAACAGAGTCTCAGAGAGCTTGAGGCCTTAAGTCACACAGGGAAAAGTGTCAGAAACAGGTTTCAAACCCAGGACCTCTAACTGGAGAACCCCATGCGCTTTCCACTGCACCACACTTTGTAACCAGGTTGAAGAAAGGAGAATATGCATTTATACTTGCTGAAATGGGTCCTGCTTCTCACTTTTCACTTGCAAGATCAATGCATTGGCCAGACTGGAATGCACAGGCTACTTTCGGGTATATTCTGATTAAAACCAGTGGGGTTTTGCTTTGTTGTGGTTTTGTTTCTTAATATGGCATTGTATCAATACTGAGTTCATTCATCATCCCCTAAACCCGCTTCTCTTTCTGACTCTGCGAAATCATTCACCTCATTGTATCTCTTCACTTATACATAGCCTTTTATTTTTAACTCTTCTCTCTCCGTGTCCTCTCAATGACTATTAAAAGGAATTGTGTCGTGGGAAAAGCACTGTAGTCCTAGAAATTAACTCCTCTAAAACTGGGTTCAAGTCTTGGTTTTAACACTTAACCTTTCCAAATGCTGATCACCTGTCCTATCTATAAAGTAGGGATAATAATGCCTGCAGTTTCCTATAATAAGAAAATAAGGATCTGGGTTCCTGTCCTAGCCCTGCCCCCTTCCTAATTTGTGTGATAAGGGACAAGCCTCTTTTTTTCTCTCAGCCTTAATTGCATCTATAAAATGAGGGGGTTGGATTATAGGGTCTTTGAAGTTTCTTTCCGATTAATGATTCAATGATCTTGTCTGTGTGACTTTAGGTAATTCACTTTACTTCTGGGTCTCAGTTGAAAATGAAAGGACTGAACTAGATAATCTCTGAAATCCAAGACTAGAGCTATTACTGTGACATAAATTCCTATTATTTTTAATCAGTTACCAAATTCTATAACTTGTAACTTAGCAACAGCCCTTAAATTTGTCCTCTCCTGCATACTATCATTGCCGCGGCTCTAGACCAGGCTCTCATTTTCATCCATCTAGGCCAGTGTTTCTTAAACTGTGGGTCACAACCCCATATGGGAAAAATTGGCAACAGTGAAAGGTTTCTGAATGCACAATGACCAAAAATTAAAAATCAAACATGTAATAAATTCAAGGTGTTTCTGGCAGCCCATGTTACATCATACAAATTCACTGAAGCCTTCATTCTGAACACAAAACGTGTGCACTTTGCACTGCACATGCCCTCAAGTCACACAATACCAATTAACACTGTCAAAACTCAGAAAGGGGTCCCCAGAGGAAAAAGTTTAAGAAGACCTGATCTTCTAGACTAGTATAATAGCCTAACAGGTGACTTACTCCAGCAATGCAACCTTCAAGTTGCTGCCATGCAAATATTTATCTTGCATAGATATACTCAGGTCATTCCCTTGCTTAAAACAAACAAAAACAAAACTAAACAACAACAACAACAAAAAAAACCCTTTGCCCTGATTTCCTGAAGCCTAGGGAGTAAAGTCCAAATTCCTTGTTCCAGACCTTTCATAATCTATCACTAAACTACCTTTCCAACCTAGTCACATACTGCCTTCCCAGATTCTACAATGCTGCCAAATGGGACTATTCTCTTTCCCTTGGTTCATTCTTGGCCCCACACCTTTGTTTACACTATTCCCTATAACTTGGATGTCCTCTCTCCCCATTTTTACCTGTTGAATTCCAATACATCCTTTACAGCCAAATTAGATGCAATCTCTTCCATGAAGCCTTTCCTGGTGGCTCTAATCATTAATCAAACTTTTTTTTTCCTGCTTGGTTATCACAGAACACTTTGTTCACATCTCTATAAATCTTACATCCTGTATTTGTCCATTATAGTTATGTGGGCATGACTCATATCCCCTTGATTACAAGTACTGTGCTAATATCTGTGCCTACCTCATGCCTAGGACAGAGGTTTCTACATAGTAGGGTTTAATAAATGTTGGAATTATGTAGACAAGAATCACACAGTATGACTTGGGTTGCCATCTCCTCCCAACAGATAATAAGTTGCTTAAGTACAAGGCCAAATTTTCCCCTTCTATTTATATCCCTAGCCCTTGGGATATAATAAATATACCAGTGACAGAGTCAATAAGATCATGAATCCACAATAGTGGATTTTTTGTTTTGTAAAATAGAAGTTTGTTTGGTTTTTAATTAAATGTGTTATTTATGTTAACATGTAATGAGTTTGTTGTTATTTTAAATGAATTAACTAATATATCTTCTAAATTATCAGCATTAATTTCTAATATGGTAAATATCAATAGTCATAAGCCAAGGCTTTTAGGGTCTTCAATAGTTTTCAAGGTTGAAAAGCATTCTGAGATCAAAAAGGTTGAAAACCACTCATCTACAATGCTATGGCAATGTAAATTATTGACTTCAATATGTGGTTAGCCTACTAGTGTTAGTACTTCCTGTGCTAAGGTAGAAAAGTGACAGAGAGAGAGAGAGAGAGAGAGAGAGAGAGAGAGAGAAGGATGGAGGGAGGGAGGGAGGAAGGGAGAGAGGGAGAAACAAACAAAGAAACAAAGAAAGAAACGAAGAAGAGGCAGAGGGAAAAGGAGAGAAAGGTAAAGAGGGAGGGAAGGAGAGGGGGAGAGAGAGACAGAGAGAAGGATGGAGGGAAGAAGGGAGAGAGGGAGAGAGAAGGGAGAGAAGGAAGAAGAGATAAAAGAAGAGAGAGAAAGAAAAAGAAAAAGAGAAGGAAGTAAAAAACAAGAGAAAGAAGGAGAGGGAGAAAGGCAGAGAGAGATACAGAACAATTAGTAACTGGTTGTTGAGGGCAAAACGTTCTTGGGACAAATTCAGCCAAGTAATAATAATAACAATAATAATAACTAATATTTATATAGCACTTACTAAGTGCTAGGTACTGGTCTAAGCACTTTACAGTCATTATCTCAGGTAATTAAAGAGTGTATCTGGAGGTGAAGAGGACTTAAGTTTTGGAACAAATGGTTCTGTGGTGAGGAGAAACCTTAGGGGATACCAGAAAGCTACTATTGAAGGGTAAGAGATAATAGGGAAGTCCAGAGAAAAATTTACACACAAGTCATACATGGAACTATTTCAACTAATTATTTATATTAAGTATGTACTGTATCTTGAGGTTTTGTTTTCATTTGGGCTTTATGTTGAAGGAACAGTGACATAACTAGAAATCTTTTTTCCCAGGGCAAGTAACATAAAAGGTACCCTCAGATGGGCATTGGAGGAGCAGAGGCTTACTGGTTCATAGGGAGAACACTAGCATTAGAGCATGGAAATGACACCCTTGGTTTGAAACAAAGTTGCTGAGAGCAGGACAAAGTTTACCACGAAGAATCTGCAAATGTTGAGAGCACCTTCTAAACTCATCGCCCCATGAAAAGGGCTGATTGCCCCACCCTAGTTATGGCATGGGAAAGTACACCAGTCTGGGAGGAAAGAGACCTGGTTTCAAGTCTCTGCCACAAATTAATTGTATGATCCCTGTCAACTTACTTCCCTTTGCTGAGTCACAATTTTCTCTCATTTGTAAAATGAGGAGATTGGACTAAAGGATCTTCAAGACCCCTTCCAGCGCTCGTATCTTTAATGCAGCACATATAGTGTAGTTAAGGAAAGTGCGCTAATGAACTGAGTAAAGTTGAGGAAGTAGTTCTCCTCGTGTATTTAAAGCACTGAACTTTGAAAAATCAGTGTTTATATGTGTGTGTGTGAGTGTGTGTGTGTGTGTATATATATATATATATATATATATATATGTACACTCACATGCCCAGCAATCTGGCCCCTGTCTTTGTCCCTCTGATGTGTTAGCTCTGGACTACACTGATCATTGTTCAAGATCTTAGTACACCTTGGAGAAGGCTTGTGAATTATCAAGTCAAGTCCATATTTATTTAAGTTCCTACTAGTTTAGGGTTTTAAAAAAATCTATCCTCAATATTCCTGGGATTCAGTATCTAGGAGGTCCCTCACAATGAGTGGGTTATAAGTAAATACTGGAGATCTCTGAGTGAAGGGAATGGAAGTAAAGGAAGAAAAAGCAGAGCTGGTACAGAATTTGGTGAAATGCACTGAGAAATATGGGTAACCCACAGGTTGGGGGAGATGCAGTATGGACAGAATTTTGAGGGCTTTGTAATGTTCAATAATTGTGATTTATATTGTATGATGTATGATATGATATGTGATATATTATATGTATGATATGATATGTGATATATTATATGTATGATATGATATGTGATATATGATGTGTGTGGTATGATGTGATATGTGATATATTATATGTATGATGTGATATATGATATATGATATGTATGGTATGATATGATATAGTATAGCATAGTGTTGTGTTGTGTTACATTACGCTATATTATATTACATTATGCTATATTATATATCATATCATATTATATTAAATATGGGCAATATATACATGTCTCAAATATGCATAATTGTATATACAACATATTATATGTCTGTGTCTGTGTCTATATGTGTGTGTGTATGTATGTTTATGATTCTGTCTCTCCAGATAAATTAAAAACCCCTTAAGGGCTGTGCTCAGAGCTCATACTTTTTTGGTATTTCCCCAGTGGCTAGAATAAGGATAGGGACATAAATGGCACATAGCTGTTGGCTGAAAATTGATTGATTTGTAGTCAAACATTGACAAAATGATCCCAACTTGCTTTACAAATCCATACCCACCCGTCCATCCTCTAAGTCTCAGTGGAGATTATCTGCCCCCATTCCATGAACAGACCTACATATCTCAGTGTGAACAGAAAGCCTGAGAAAAGATAAAGAAGGAAATATAGCTGGAAGAATTTCTCAATAACCTGCCTGGAAATGGGAGGCATGTTGCTGGGACCAACATGAAAGTCGACCTAGTTGTGGCGGCAGCCCCAGCTGTTACAGTGGGGCTCTCCCACACTCTTAGTTATGGCTGAAACATCTGCAAAGCAGTGGTTGTCTTGGAATGGGCCATGGGAAAGTCAAGAGAAACTGCAACACTTGACAAAGATCCCAGAATCCCACTTAAAAGCTTTGCCAGAGAGCATGGACCCAAAAGGTCTTGGATTTGTTAATCACACTCCCCACTACTCACCCTTGCTAGTCCTTTAATTGGAAAGTCATTAAACCCCAATTTTCCAAGGGTATTTCCAGTGGTATAAGAGGTGTGTGCATTGGGGGTGAGGTAGGGAGTCTGTGGATCAAATATTAGCTCAGTCCGCATCGAACATGCAAATAAAAACCGAGTCCACAGACCTGAAGGTCTAAGATTGCTAGTGATTAAATTCATGGCAAGTAAAACGTGGGTAAGCAAAACAGAAACTCTAGGCTTCAGTCCTCATAACAACCTTATTCAGCTTATTGTCAGAGCCCTCATGGCCATTGGCACTAACACCATCTTCAGAAAAAAGGGTAAAGGTTCAGAGCTAATCCTGAAGGACAACCAGAAATAGACTTTTCAGTCAATCCTTTCCTTCTCTCCTTCCTCATCTCCTCCTGGCTTCTCTGTCTTCCTTTCAGGTCTCAGCTAGTCTCACCTTCTTTCCTAGTCTTTTTAATATTTTCATTCAATTAATTATTTCCTATTTATCCTGTATATAGCCTGCTTGTTGCTTGCATGCTGTCTCTACCATTATACTGTGAGCTCCCAGAGAGCTGGGACTGGTTGGGTTTTTTTTTTGGTCCTTCTTTGTATTTCCAGTGCTTAGCACAGTGTCTGGCACATGGTAGGAGCTTAATAAATGATTACAGACTTGATTTTCCAATTCACAACCCATCTCCCAGGTATGCATGTATCAGGTCCTGAGCAATGAGCAATACACACCAGAGGGATGAATGAAGGTGCCTGACTTCTGGGAAGTCCTGTCTTAGTGAACCACATCTACATACAGCCTCACTTGGTCCCTCCTTCATTGGAGCCTCCTATCTAAGCTCTATAGAAATAATTGTAGGTTATAAGCCAAGACAGAGGGAAAAACCTTCATGCACAGAAGCATTTTTTGAGGTGAAAACAAAGAGCGGACGTTCATTAGTTCAACAATGGCTGAAAAAACTATAGCATATACCTGACGATACTATAAGAAACTCTGTGTGTGTGTGTGTGTGTGTGTGTGTGTGTGTGTGTGTGTGTGTGTGTGTAATTCACGGGAATATGAGAAGGCTTTCATGACCTGATCAGAGAGAAGAAAGAAGAACCAGATGAGCATTATGTTTAATCACTAGAATCTTGTAAATGAAACCAACTCTAAAGGCAACAGAACCTAGATTAAGTTCAATGACCCATCTTGGTTAAAGAGAACAGATGATGTAATATGTATTCTTCTTCTCTGTAGAGAAGGGAGAGACCATAGGTTCAGAATGGAGCCAACTCCGGCATCACCACTCAGCTTTGCCTGTTTTCGTTTGAGACAAGTTTGGTCAATAAGTACTTATTAAGTGTCTACTTATGTGCCAAGCACTGTGTTAAGTGCTAAGGATGCAAAAAGAGGCAAAAGACACTTCCCTGCCCTCAAGGAGCTCATAATATGTGTATGGGGCTGGGGGGGGGGGGGTGCACAACAAGCAAACAATTATGTTCAAACAAGATCTGGAGGGAGGATTCAATGGTGGGGGAGGAAATACAGCAGGAAATTACTAAAATGTAAAAAATAATAGTAGGAACAAAGGCTTCTTGCTTTTTTTTGAATGAGAGAAGGCAGGGCAGTTGGGGTTAAGTGACTTGCCCAAGTTCCCAGGGATTAGAAAGTGTAAAGTGTCTGACGTCAGAATTGAACAGTTCCCTTTAAGGACAGTAGTAGATGTGTCCCCAGGCAATCAACCAGTAGAAAGTTAACATCTCTGTTGGTCATTCTCCAAAGCGTGATGTCTGCCTCATGTCTTGTCCACCTCTGAGTCCTTATTTTTCACAGCTGCCAAGAGCTTTGGTCGGCTTTCATCACAAGTAATATGTGCCGTCGGCTTAGACTGGTTTTCCTTAGCTTGCCTTTCTCATCTTCCCATCAACTAGAAAAGTCTATAACTTCATCTAACTCTTCATTCTTTGTATACCAAGGAACTGAGAATATAAACTATTCCAATGTGAGTTCATGTGATTTCTTGTAAATATATATAGATATATTTATATATATATATATTTATTTATTTATATTTATTTATTTGTTGTATTGTATATATATACACACATGTATATGTACATTTATATAAAACACAAACACACACACACACACACATACATACGCATACACACCCCTACTCAGAGGAAGGTAACTTTCCAATGTTTCTGACAAAGGCAGATATATTCCCTTTCCCAGAGAGTGTTTCCAGATGCTAGCAAAGATATCACATAAAATGTAAACAATAGAAAAAAAATTTGGCAGCTGAGGTTACTCCTAGCAACTTGTAACTTTTCCAGATTTCCTTGGTTACAAACTGCTTAATAAAGAGAATTCTGCAGACCTAATGTCTAAAAGACTCGGTAACTATATACTGAAGTCAAACAATTCAAAACTATAGAACTATAAAGGACCTTAGAAATCCTCTCTTTCTAAAGCTCTCATTTTACAAATAAGAGCACTAAGTTCCCAAATAGTAAAATCACTTGCCTAAAGTCATGTAAATATTAATTAGAAAAGTCAGGATCTCATGCTATCTCTCAATTTCAACAGAAAATAGTTGGGTTTTTTTCTTTTTTTGGAGGGGAGAAGGTAGGGCAATTGGGGTTAAGTGACTTGCCCAAGGTCACGCTGCTAGTAAGTATTAAGTATCTGAAGCTGGATTTGAACTCATATTCTCTTGACTCCAGGGCCGGTTCTCTCTTCACTGTGCCACCTAGCCACCTCAGAAAACAGGTTTTTATGAAGAAATTTTAAAGGGATTTCTTAACATCACCTTGCTATGAGAAAGTTTTTAAAATTTTAATTTAATATTTTATTTAAATGAAATTTTAACTTTAAGGAATTATTCTAAAAGACTTTGAATGTTCCAAAGACAAATGCCAGAAAGAATGGAGAAGCTAGGTGAGGGTAGGGGTCGGTATATGAGAATCAGCTGGTCCAGCCAGCACAGACAGCCCTGAAGGACGATGCCTTGCAAAACATGAGTTGCTCTTTGCAAGCAAAAGGGTCTGTAGGATTTGTGTCAGCTCTGGTTTCTGCCAGACTGCAAGTCTATAAACAGAATGACAGAAAGTCATCGTCTTCAAAAAAGCATTTAAGTCCCTAATTTCATGTGACACCATGCTAGGCACTGTACCAAAAAACACTGAGAGTTCTTTGCTTGTGATTTGCCCCTCTGGCTGAAGGAAGGCTATTGGATTTCTTTTAGGCTCCATGCCTGGTTTCCATTAGACCTGTTGCTTGATTTATTTTAGGTCTTGAGTCCATGGGCCAATGAAGCTGACCTTCCTGACTTCTCCCAAGAGAGCAGGTCTGGGATCAGCTCTCTCTGGCACTGGAAGACCCAGCTTCTACAGCTTCCAATGTTAATAGCAATGGCTTCAGTACACCCTATATTGAGGGAGACAGGATGGCACAAGAGCTTTGGGCTAAGGGTCAGAAGGCATAGGACAGTTCTAGTCCTTGCAATGACATTAGCTATATGCTTTGAAAAGGGAAGCTTAGGTAGCACAGTAGATAGAGTGCTGGGACCTGGGTCAGAAGACTCATCTTTCCGAGTTCAAATCTGGCTTCAGATGCTTACTAGCTGTGTGACCCTGGGCAAGTCACTTCACCCTGTTTGCCTCCATTTCTTCATCTGTAAAATGAGCTGGAGGCAGAAATGGCAAACCATTCCAGTATCTTTGCCAAGAAAACCCCAAATGGAGTCACAAAGTGTTGGACATGGAAATTGGAAACTGACTCAACAACAAATATGGTCTGGCAAAAGTTTTACTCCTTGGTGAAGTGAAGAATTGGGGCTAGATGACGTCAAAGATATTCTCATTTCTCTGCCTAGTAGAGAATCAAAATCTATAGTCTAAAACCGTCTCAAAGACTTCCTGGGGAGGCCTTGGTTTCTTCACCTGTAAAATGAGTAGAAAGAGATAATCTAGCTCTCAATCCTATAGTCCAGCGGACAAGAGGGCCGTGCAGGATGCCCTCCAACCATAAAATGCATGGCCGGTGGACTTCCTTGACGAACTCCTCTCTCTCCACTAAAAAAGGGAGCTTACCTGTTATCGTAAACCTGACAACAGCATCTCACAATTCTAGAGCACTTACCTCAACACAGCCCATGAGACACACAATACAAGTGTTATCAGCTCCATCTTGTAGGTAAAGAAAGGGAGATGATGTAACTTGCCTAGAATCATAGGGCTGGGAATCAAACTCCTTTCTTCTAATTCCATAACCACCATGGTTTTCACTGTATATCACAAATATCACTACTACTACTATTATCACTTCTACTACCACAACTACTATTAATACTACCACTACTACTACTACTACTTCTACTACTACTATTAATACTATCAATACCACTACTACTACTACTACTACCACTACTACTACCACTACTACTGCCACTACTACTACTACTACTACTACTACTACTACTTCTACTACTACTATTAATACTATCAATACCACTACTACTACTACTACTACCACTACTACTACCACTACTACTGCCACTACTACTACTACTACTACTACTACTTCTACTACTACTATTAATACTATCAATACCACTACTACTACTACTACTACCACTACTACTGCTACTGCTACTACTACTACTTCTACTATCAATACTACTATTACTACTACTACTGCCACTACTACTACTA
>CM053600.1:153836376-153857911 GCA_028646575.1 Pseudocheirus occidentalis | reverse complement strand
TCATTCCTTCCTTCTTCCTTCCTTCCTTCCTCTTTCTTTTCTCTCTGATAAGTGGTTTACCCAAGGCTAGTTAAAATAAGAAAAGACAGGAAAAAGGAACTTGTGTTTATTTTATTAATTTTTTCCTGTTCTATCTTTTCCATCAGTGATTGAGAAATAGAAAAAAGAAATGATCCATCCCTGAGGCAGGCAGATTCCTAGAATCCACAACCCAATTAGCTTCTCTGACCAGAGAGCTTCCTAGTCCTTCCCTGTGATCCCCAACACCATTCCATAGGCCATACTTGCCTCATTCTCATCTTTCATTCTCTAAGCCCATCTTGTGTTTCCCCTGATTGGTGACTCCCTGATTCCGAGGTAGTGATTTCTCTTTATACCATTTACTCCCCGTACCTGTAATACTAAAAAATTGCCCAAAGTTTGTCTCTTCCCTCCAAAACTTCTAAGTGGGTTCTGGTCCACTAAACTTTCATACCCTGGACTAAGACAGCTCAGGTCAAAGTTCTCTCCTGGGTTGATTTGTGTCTCCTTACTTCCCATCCTTTCCACTTCCTCCCATCAGTATCCCCCTCAGAGCTGGGTACACGACACCTCCTGGTTCTCCATGTTCACACCTCTCAAATATGGGATCTGTACGTGGTTGCCATTCTCTTCTTTCCCTTGGTCCACTGCCCCATCCCGGGGCCAGGATACACTTAGATCATTCTGTATCCTTGGCACTATCCATTACCGCATCTCACCAGCACTCACAGAGCTGTCAACCAAACCTAGTCAAAAAATAAACTGATTACACTCCCATGGATGATAAAGAATGGGATGCAGGACAGAGGAGAGGAAATGTGACACAATGGAAAGATGCCTAGATTTAGAGTTAGAGGTCTTGGGTTTAAATCTACTCTTTCCTAGTTACTACCTGTGAGGTCTTGGCTAGTCTGGGCCTCAGTTTCCCCAACTGTAAATGGTCTCCAAATTTCCTTATAGCTCTAGGGTCTATGACCCAATGGTCATCCATGGGATTTCTAGTCACCTCTGCCATGGCTGAGGTGAGGAGCTATTGAAGGAGAAGGTATGGTGGACACTGACCTCTGGGTGGAAAGACATTGATTATGGGCTTTGTCATTGATTATGGGCTTTGTCATTACCTTCAGGAGTGCTGCTAGTGACCCCCAAATGCTCTGCAATGGAGTTTCCCTAATTCTCATATTCCTTGAATTCTCTTTAGCACCACCTCTTCCCACCTGAACCATTTTTCTTTTTCTCTAAACACCCTCCTTTCTTTTGTGACTCTGCACCTGGTTCTCCCCTTAAATCTCTCACTGTTCCTTCTATCATTTTGTTGTTGCTGTTTGGTGGTGGTGGCGGCTCTTCTTGCCCTTCTGTCTTTTAATGTGAACGGTTCCTGGGCTCAGTTCTTGGCCTTTGCTCTTTTATTTCTACACCCTTTCCCCTCAAAGTCCATCACAGGATCAGTCTCTAATCCTATGTTTAGGTCTTTAGCTGCCTGCAAGATGGCAACATGGTGTAGGAGGAAGAACACTGAATTTGGAGTCCAAGGAAGTGGATTCGACTCTTGGTTCTTTTAGTGATTTGATTATTTGACTAAATGACAATTTTTTGTTGCCTCAATTTCCTTGACTGGAAAATAGATGGTAGTGGTGAATATTTTAAATACCAGATTCTACAATTTCATGACCTCCTTTTGGGTCCTTATACTGCCTTAAACTTGGCACATTCCAGATAGAACCAATTATCTTTTTTTCCAACTCCCTTATTTCTGGCAGTTACCCCTATGTTTTTGGACTTCCAGTATGAAATCTTGAGCGTCTTTATTTCTTCTTTGTCCTTCATCCTTTGTATCTGGTTTAGTTATCAAATTCTGTCAACTTTTCCTTCAAAATTGCTTCCAATATCTACCTCTTCCTCTGCTCTCTCCTCCTCCTCCTCCACCACCATCACCACCACCACCACTACCTTAATGCAGGTGCTTGTCCTCTCTTGCCTAGGCTATAGCAGCAGCCCCCAACAGTAGTGGGGCTCTCTAGTTCTAGACTTTCCACCCTCCATCCCTCCTGTGTGGCTGCCAAGGATCCAAGGTTTCTTTGGCATGAGTATTCTTTCCACTGACACAGATTTCAAACCCTCCAGTTATTAAAGTCTCCTGAGTTACTATGATAGAAAGGGAAATTCATCACCTGACAACCAGGCCTATGGTGGTGAATTTGTAGTTGCTTCTACAGACTAATCTTCCTAAAGTGTGATGTAGTAGAAAGAGTGCTAGGTTTGGAGTCAGAGGACCTGGGTTCAAACCCTACCTCCCCTACCTATTAACTGCATAATAGCCTCCTTAATCTTCCTAGGACTCAGTTTTCTCGTTTGTAAAATGAAACAATCATACCAGATGGCCTTCTAAAATCTCTTCCAACCTTAACCTTGATCTTGTGGTTCTAAAAAACCACCTTTGTCATTTTCAAGCTCCAGGCTTGACAGTGGCTTCCTATTGTTTCTTCTATGGAGATTGTTCTTTGCTTGATTTTCTAGGCCTTCCAAAATCCAATCCTCCTTACCTCTCCTAATCTAGCCTTACTCATTTGCCACCATTTGCCATCATGCCCACCTATTTCAGGAAAATCCGCCCCTTGCCGGATGCCTGCGTGCACCATGCTGATTTTGGCCCATACCTCTCTCTACTTGGGCTGAAATAGCCTCCCCCACTTTCTTCTACCTCGCCAGTCCCAAATCTAAAGTGTCCTTTAATGTGCACCTCAGGTCTCATGACACCTGACCTGGTTGCTCTGGCCCACACTGATTCTTTCCTTCCATGAACACCAGGCTCATTGGTCTCTAGAACCTTTCACTCATTCATTTGTCTGTTTATCCGTTTGTTTATTTGCTTAATGTGTTTACTTCACAAGTGTTGTGCTCCTGTGTGTTGGGTTACTTCGAGTAAAGCATAAGCTCCTGGACAGTGGGGGCCTTGGCTGGTGTTTCATGTCAGGTGTCATGGGAAGAACTCTGGGAGTCCTGAGACTTGTGTTCTAGTCCTTACATTATCCTGAACTAGCTGTGTGACCTTAAAAAAGTTGCACCTCTTTTCTGGGCTTGGTTTCCACTTCTTAAAAATGTAGGGGTTATATAAGATAATAGGAATTATAGGTTTAGAGTTGGAAAGGACCATTTCTACAACCCTTTCCTTTGACCTGGTGATTCTAGGTTCCTTCAGCACCTAGTTCTAGGCACATAGTGGGAGCTCAATTAATACTTGCTGGTCAATTGGTTGTTGGCCGAGCTTCTCTGCCCCAAAGCCCTGCCCTGCCCTGCCTTGTTCTTCCTTTTCTCTGCTCTGAGATTTGCTGATGGGACAATTTAAAGGACCTTGGCTTCCACAGGGAACACATAGTTGCTGCTTACAGTCCAGTTGGCATCTGAATAGAGTCAGGTTTGTGTCTCAGATCAGTTACACTCTGTTGTGGTCCAAAGGGGCTTATGTGATTGCTGTGTGATTGATGCTTTGGGAGCCATGCGGGCCGTTCCCTTGGCCCCAAGCCTTCTGCTCTTTAGTCTGACAACTGCCCACACCCTTCTGTCCTCTATTTCTCATTCTCTGGTGACAAAGACCCTGACCCACAGGCTATACACACACACATACACACACACACACAGCCACACACTCAACACACATGCATACTCACACCCACACCCACAAACAGTCAACACACACACGGGGAGCAGTTGTGAAAGGGTGCTGGAAGAATATTTATAGCAGCACTTTTTGTAGTAGCAAAACCCAAATAACTGAGAATCAATCTACTAAGGCACTCTCAAGCTCTGCTTAGTTATGAGGACAAAACACTCTGTAAAAAAATGAACACTTTGGTAATTGGAGGGATATTCAGTGCTTATGATGGGGCCAGGCCAATATAATACAAATGGTAATATTATCTCAACTTATTTACCAATTTAGTGTTATGCCAACTACTAAGGGCACAATTTTTAGAGCTAGATAAGCTAATAATAAAATTCATTTATGGGGACAAAAGGTCTAGAATCTTGAGAAAAATAATAGGGGGAAAAAGCAAAAGAGAAGAGGTCTTATTAAATTAGTACATTGGTTAAAAAATAGAAAAGTAGACTGGTGGAACAAAGTAGATGAGAAAGAATCAGAAACAATTGAACCCAGTAACTCAGGGCTTGTTAAATCTGTGATCATAAATTTGTTGGGGAAGTCTTTCCCCCTGCCTCGCCTTTTTTTTAAAACAAGAATTACTGGGAAAACTGAAAAGTGGTCTGGCAGAAGTTATGTTCAGAGACCCCAGACAGGAAATGCCCTTAGGTCCATTTCAGGTGGCTAAATTGGGGTGTTCTGCATACTTTGTCCCACAAAGATGAATCCCTTTTGTAGCTGGTTCCCCAGTGGAGGACAGCAATGGGGAGGGTGTGATTTTTATATTTATGAGTTTGATAGACTGGCTTTACACTTCCCTCCCAATACTCCATTCCCTATAACCGACCTGCTTCAGGTACAATTGGATCCTGCATTTTGGGTGGAACCCTACCTGAATGGTTTCAAGCTTAAGCTGTCGGTCTTCCCTCCCAAACCACCATACAGGCCTAGACAGAACAACTGTTGAGGAATGAGTGGGAGAATGGATAAATAGGGCTGTCCACAAAAATAGGGAAAGAGAGCAGGCATTTACATAGTGCCTACTATGTGCCAAGCCCTGTACTGAGAATTTTTAATGAACATCTCATTTTAATGTCACAACAATTCTGACAGGTGAATGTTATTATTGTACCAATTTTGCAGTTTGGGAAACTGATTCAAAAAGAGGTCAAGTGCTTTGCCCACAATTGGACAGTGTGTGTCTGAGTCTGGATTTGAACTCAGGTCTCCCTGACTTCCAGATAGAAAGAACTTTTAAAATTATTGCTCTATCATCACACCCTTGATTATTGGGATGGGGTATTCTGTCTTGCAGTGGCTGGGTCTTTGATAAAACAGTACTATCCTGAGAAGAGGGGGAGGCTCTCAAGTCCAGAAGTTTCTTGGATCTGAGCTACAGGAAGATTTACTTGATGATAATCTCAGTCTACCTTTTCTGGCTCTTCTTTTTTCTGTTCTATGTATGAAGTTAACCCAGCCCTTGAGGTTCCTATACAACCTAAGGACACAGTCGGACTCTTACTTCATTATCAAACCTGTTTTCCACTTGGTGATTCAGACACCTTTTTCTCGGAAACAGTTTGGTGGTCCAAAGAGTGAAATTATCGGAAAGTGCTTTACTTTCCAATGCTTCTGGAAACAATAATCTTTTAATAATAATAATAATATCATCATAATTTCTATCTATGATGATAATAATCATCTTATTTTTATAATAACAGTGAGCAGGAATTCATCTGAAAGGGAATCTTTTAACTAATGGATGGTAACCTTGATGGGAGTGGGGCAGTTCTTTATTTAACCACTGCAAGAAGTGCTGGTCTTCCAGTAAGGGGTCAACATTTTGTACTACCTTCCAATGGAGTTACCAGGAATGGGGAGATTTTGACTAGCGGGCCGAGAACACTTACCCCTGTAAAGGCTAAGTAGTGGTATCAACTTTGGCCCTCCCTGAGACATTGCATGCAGGCCTTTGTCTTGGTGCCTTGATACAAACGACCTGGATGTGCGATGGACTCTAGTGATGGAATTAGCGGTCTCATTGTTTATTCAGTGGACCTGATGCTCCTGGTGCTGTACTTGGCCATCTTGGTTATTTTTATGTCAAAAGACTTCATTTGGACTGTTCCTGACATCACTTCCACTGTATGGATGATGCTTTTAGGAAGACTATATTGTTTTATGTCTATTTTTATGTTAATCTCTTTCTCCAGTGCTACTTATGTTAGGACCGCTTTAAGATTATTTTTGTTGTTCAAGGTTCCCTAGAAAATTTAGAAGTTCTTGCCACCAAGGGGTGGAAGGTATTAGGAATGGCATCTGTTTTATGCAAACTCCCCAGTTCCTAAGTATTCTGTATCAGTGGGAGCTAAGAATATGTGTGTCCTGGGAGAGGCTGGAGTGATAGTATTGACTAGAGTCAGGTAGGATAAGCCTAGGTAGGTAAATTAATTTCATGTTAAGATAAATTTTGAGTACATAATTGAGGAAGGTAGGGCAAGAAGAATATCCCAGATTGGGTAATGCCATGTGTAAAGGCTTACATTAGATAGGTCTTGTAGGTGGCCAAGAGGGGACTAGAACCCATTACATTCATCCTTTAGGTGAGTAGAGAGCTCTTACGTAATGAGAGTTGTCAGGGAATGGGGCTGTACCATTTCCATAGCTGAGGCCATCCTTCCTATCTGGGAGTGAGTAAGCATGATGATTACAATGCCTATTGACACAGTGCTTTCAAGTTTACAAAGCACCTTTTCCATATCTACCTCATGAGGTAGGCAGAGAACATATTATTGTCCCCATTTTAGAGATGGGAAAACTGAGACTTGGAGAGCTAAGTAATTTGCTCAAAATCACACAACTAGAAATGATCAGAGCTTGGAGCAAAAACGTTCCAGGTCTAGCATTCTTTCTTTACTTTTTGATGTTTTATTTTTACATCGTCATTGCTTGCTGCTGACTCCTCTGTATTCTGAACCAGCCCTAACTCGTGCCAGTACAGTGATTCAGGCTAATGGTTAGAATGCAATGAGACAGATATGGACTGCAACATGCAATAAAAAAATGACTTTACAATATAGGATAAAAAGGATTTAATTCCTAAGGTTTAAAAGATAATACTCAGGATAATTTAACTATTGTCCCTCACCCTGCATTAATAACAGCAGTTGCCCACCCTAGGTCAGAAAGGGATTCCTGTTGGGCAGGGGGGATTCCACTAGAACCTCTGACATAAATTTTCTGTAGGTTAGGCCTTTTATGCCTCAGGCATCAAGGAATTCAAATGAATAATGATCATCAGAGTGGCCCCTCTGCCCTCCTTAAAAGGAAAATTTCAGGTTATATAAAATAGGTGCCATCCTTAACACATTCACCCCTTGGTGTCAAGATGCTCAAAAATAATCTTAAAACAATCCTAACATAAATACACTGGAAGAGGAGAATAGTACAAATCATAGAGACATAAAATAATATAATCTTCCTAAAAGTATAATTCATACATTAGCTGTCCTATCAGAAGTCATTCAGAGGAGGTCTTCCAACACAAAAATAACCTAGATGGCCACAAACAGTACCAGGAACATAAAGATACTTCTAATTCCATCCCCATCACAGGTCCAGGTCATCAGGAAGGCAAAACTAGGGCAGCTAGGTGGCACAGTGGATAGAATTGAGTACCAGGCGTGGAGTCAGGAAGACTCATCATCTTGAGTTCAAATCTTGTCTCAGACATTTGCTAGCTGTATGACTTTGGGCAAGTCACTTAACCCTGCTTGCCTCAGTTTCCTCATCTGTAAAATGAACTGGATATAGAAATGGTAAACCACTCCAGTATCTTTGCCAAGAAAACCCCAAATGGAGTCATGAAGAGTCAGGCATGACTGAACAATCAAGAAGGCAAAGGCTTTGTTCATTCAATCATTTTATTTACCTATGAAGTAGTAGAATATGAATTATGAAATAAATAATAGTAGGATAGTGACTCATCCCAAGAGCATTTCTATGTGGAAAAAATGAGAGGAACAATATTTCTAGAATAATAACATCATCAATCTTTTCGTTTAATGGTTTGAAAATTTCTGGAATGATCACATTTTTAAAAGCATGAACAATCTGAGAAAGTTCCTAACTTGCTTTGTAGATATAAAATAATTTTGTTAGCTTCAGAATAGAAAAAACATATTTTGGTGTAACATGGTTGCCTGAATAAAATGAAAATGGTTGGTATAATTAGAAAAATGAAGACCATAAGGGGAAAACCTTGGGGAGAAAAATTCCCCCTCTCTTTCTCCTCTCCTCTTATTTCCAGTCCTTATAAAACAAGTTTTCCCTTGAAAATGTTTTGGCATTTTGTTAGGTCTTCAAATGGTTATATTGCTGCAAATAACACAGGGCAAGGAAGAAGTGGGTGTCAGAGTGGGCACTGGCTGGAAGGGCAACTCTTGCAATGCCTAACATTCCTGATGGACAGGAAGTGCCCCATTTCTAACCTCACTCCCTCCTGAGAGAGCTTCAGCCTACTTTATCTGGTTCAACTTTTAGTAGAGGTGAAAAATCTGATCACCATTTCAGTGAATATTTTTTGAGAGCATACCCTGGCTAAGGCACTGTACTCAGCAAGACAAAGACAGTACAGGGCATGGGAATATGAGAATTGCATTCCAAGAGGCACAGGTTCAAATACTGTCCTTCATGATCACTAATTGAGTGTCCGTGGGCAAGTCGCCAAACTTTTCTAAGCCTCAGTCTCCTTGGTAAAATGGGGATGATGCCTGCTTTAGAATATGGTTGTGAGGTTCCATCTGAAGTTTGTCTGAGGCATTTTTGCAAATGTTAAATGCTAGAAAAATGACAGTTTTTTTTACTTTTTAAAATTTATTTTATTCTGAACTTAAGAAACAAAATAAGCATTTCTATAACATAGTAGAATAGAGAAAAAGATGATTGTATATGAAACTGGAAATCTATTATGTACAAGTTGCTATTCCTTTTAAATACATAATAAAGTTATGTTATGAATTTCTTTTTTCCTTTTTTCTCCTTCCCCTGCAATATCCTAGAGATGGTTACCATTAGACATAGACACATATATACATGTACACACATGCACATTTACATACACACATGCTCATTTACACACAATATATGTGTGTACATATATACGTACATTATATATATACAGGTATATATGTATGTGTGTGTGTGTGTGTATGTACAAATTTAAGCACTTTGAGAGCAGACTGTCTTTTGCCTTCCCTTGTGTCCTCAGTGCTTAAATAATAGTGTCTAGCCCATAGTAGGTGCTTAATACACGATTGTGGACTGACTGTTGCTCTGTGGCTTGACCAGTTCTACAGTGAGTCCAGGACAAGATTTGTTGTTTGATTTTTTTTCTTTCCCCAAGTCTGACTGTCCCCTACACTGTAAGAATGAGAAAATCAGAAGTCAGTTCCGGGTTGCCCTGGCCCCATTGCCCATCTGGAAATCTTTCTTATGGGGTTGTCTATTTATTTATGAAGTGTTTACACACTGTAACCTCTGAGGTTAAGCCAAGTGTGAGTCTCCAGGGGTCTCAGATCTCCTTAATTCCCGCAGGCCCCTTGGTTACCACTTGCCCAAACAATAGCATGAAAATCTAGGGATTCTGAAGAATGGTCTAGGCCTGGCAGTCCCTAAGGGAGGTGGGGGATGGGTGGCCTTAAGGAAAGTCAAGCACATGAGGCTCTCTCTTAGGCCTTCTCTTTTTCTACAGCACAAGCAGCGAGCATGGTGAAATTCTCTCACTGCTGCCTGTGAATCATTCGATGAACCCATGGATCAGCATGGTGGAGGAAGGCATGGGCCTGCTGACAAGAAGAGGAGACCTGGGCCAAATGCTTGAGGCACTCCCCCAGTTCCCAGCAGGGGACTGACATTTCCACTGAGAGGAGAGCAAAAACAATGAGAGGAGAGGCGATGGAGGTTAGTAAATTCCCACCACGGGAGATACGGACAACATCAGAAGAAGTGACTGAAGAGTAATATGGCATCTCTTTTCCTGGAGATCTTTTATTTTAGCACAGGGTAGAAACTCAAGCATAGGAGTTGGGGGAAGAGCTGGTAGTGTGATGTGGTGTACAGGACTTATGGTTGAGAAAGAGGTGACCTGGAATCTTACCAGAAATCCCTATTAGCTGCGTGACCATTGACAACCTTTCTGGGCCTCAGTTTACCCAACTGAAAAATGGGGATATGCACTTGACAAAGATGTTGGAGGAACCAGCTGGGAAAATGTGTATAAAATGATTTGTAAATAATAACACATAGACTGCCTCTATTTTTTTTTAAACATTCTCTTATTTCACAACAACACAATTATAAAATGAAAGGGTTAGACAGCCTCCTAAGGCCTTTTCTAGATCTATCATCCTATGAAGGCTGTGAGACCAGTGGGCTATTCCTGTTTTCCATATGAAGAAACAGACTCAACGGTTGAGTGACTTTCCTGTGGTTACACCACTAGCAAGCATGAATCTGAAGAGGGATTCAGCACTGGTCTCTTCTACTCTGGGGTCGGGAATATATTTTTGTTTCCATGATTCCCACCCTGAAAGGGATAGAATTTATTGAATGTTGCAGGATGAAGGAAAAGGAGAGACAAGGGGTTAATTGGGTTTCTCCTGATCTGCTGGTGATGATACTCAGGTCTCATTTCCTGGGATAAGAGACTCCAGTGTTCTTTACATAATATCATATACCTTAACACACTGAATTCTCAGCTATTATTCTTATTCAGTACATTGTCAAGGGCAAATCAGTTTAATTAAAATCAACAATGCCAACAAGTAATGCCTTGGATGCTTCTTCTTCTCCTTCTCCTCCTTCTCTTCCTCCCCCTCCTCCACCTCTTCCTCCTTCTCCTCCTCCTCCTCCTCCTTCTCCTTCATCTTCTCCTTCTCCATCTCCTTCTCCTTCCCTAGACTGCATCTTAAATTCTTTTACTCTTATTCGATTTTCTTTCCTTTGTATTAGAAAGTTTTTCTCCTAGTCTCTTTCTGAATTTGTTGTTTATCATTGAAATGGTTAAATTTAGCTGTTATATGTCTTGAAATTTACAGCATAGGGTTTTTATTTTTCTTTCTAGAGAAAACCTGTCAATGATTTTGATTGATACTTTGTCTTCTATAGTTAGAAGTTCTTGGCCAGGGGTAGGAAACCTTCAGCCTTGAGGTCACATATGACCCTTTAGATCCTCAGGTGTGGCCCTTTGAACCCAAAATTCACAGAAAAAAATCCCCTTAGTAAAAGGATTTCTTCTGTAAAGTTTGGACTTAGTTAGAAGGCTGCACACAAGGACCTAGAAGGCCACATGTGGCCTCAAGGCCTGTTCTAGAATTTACTTGTATTGTTTTTTGCATTATTTAGAGCTTTTTAAAAACTTGTTATATGCTTCTGGGAGATGTATAATTTTTTTTTTTTGCTTTTTGGAGGGCAGTTGGGGTTAAGTGACTTGCCCAAAGTCACACAGCTAGTTAGTGTGTCAAGTGTCTGAGGCCGGATTTGAACTCAGGTCCTCCTGACTCCAGGGCCGGTGCTCTACTCACTGTGCCACCTAGCTGCCCTGAGATGTATAATTTTTAAGTTGTATCCATGCATCTTGCATTGCAGATCAATATATTTTGTTTGTATGGACATTATGTTTTCTTTTACTGTTACTGCTTTTTGCTTTTCTTCTTCTAGACTATCCTTTATTTCTGTGTATTTGCATTTCTAATCAATTGTTCTCAATTTTTCCCCCCTTCAGTGAAGTTTGCCTTCCCAAAGCTAAGTTTTTCTATTCTGATAATTATTTCTGCTGTGCAGGCAATAAATTCTTTCACAATTTTAGTTTCACTTTCTAACTATTTAGAAACATTTTTTAGTAATTTCATGGTCTTTTGGTAATACACAAGGTCTTCTGCCTCATCAGGTGATGACTCAATTTCCTTTGTCTTATAACATTTATTCATAGATGTCTGGATCATTTTTATATAATCTGGAGGACATATGTCTTTTTGCTTTTAATATCTTATCCATTAGTTTATCTGCCTATCCTCGAGGTCTCTTGAGTTTTCATTCTTTTGAAGTCGTTGATAATTTCAGTCTTCTTCTATTAAATTCTCCTATTGCTCATTTTCTTACCCCTTCCCCTTTGATGGAGGTTACCCATAGAGGATGGATCTTAAAGCTGTCTTAGCTTCCTCCCACACTAGGAAATTTCTATTTCTCCAGGGTTGGCCTCTGGCTAAGTAATTTCTGGGAACACAGCTGGGTACTGGGTCTCAGCCTTACTAGGCCATCACACATGCTTGTTCCCTGCCCAAGTTCTTTCTGTTCCTCACTTCTTTGGTCATGCTTATGCCTTTTAATTTTCTGTGGCACTGGGAGGAGGGAGGTGGGTGGGTGAAGAAAGTTTAGTTCTGTTATAAGTCATGACAGAATGTGGAGGCTGGTGGGAGGGGGGGAGCTGAAAGAGCAAGTTAGGAATTAGGTTTTAGCCTTCTATGCTTTTAGTCACCTCATTAAGATTCTTGGTTTCTTAGCCAGCAGAAATAGTCAAAATTGCTTTATTTTTCATGCATAATTCCTAGTTTGCAGATGTTTGAGAGGTTGTGAAGATCAGAGGAAGTATCTCTTCTATCTTATTGGTCCTGTGACCTCTTCCTTCTCCCTTTCATATTTTCATTTCCCACACTCCTTTTTGCTCCAGGTACTCAAAATCTAGGGTGCCTAGGGCCATATGAAGGGTGTGTGGTGAGATTAATAATTACCTTAGAATTTAGTATTCAATCCTTCATTAGAGGTAATAGTGAAATTCATTAGTCTGGAGAGAGCCAAGTTTGAAACCATTCAGGGATTCAGGGGCAAATATGTATTTATTAAATAACTAGCAACAATTTAGAAAACTTAGAGCCATCCACTTCCCTTGGGCTTACAACTTTCTCTCAGTTATTTATTATTTTCTTTCTGTTTTCCAGGAATTTGCTGTGCTATAATTTCTATCCCTGTGGTCACATGGCTAGCAATTTGCTTAGCTGAGATTTGAACCCAAGCCCTTTGACCTTCAATTCAGTGGTCATTCTGCCATACTTGGGATTCTTGACTTAGCATTTGTGGACTCCTGAGGAGTTCATTGATAGATTTCTGGGGACCTGTGAATTTGGATGAGGAAAAAAATTGCATCTATATTTACATTAATCTCCAACTGAAATTCAAATTTCCTCCAATTATGAGTTTTAAAAATCCCATTAGTTTGAGAAGAGGTATGTAAGCTTTACTAGACTTCCAAAAGGGTCCATGATACAGAAAAGGCTAAGAATCTCTGCTTGACAATACTATGTATTCAATAACATAAAATCACAGATGGATTTGGAACTTCTTTTTGTTTGTGAGGCTAAAATGGGCCTATACATATGAAGTACTTTGTAAACCCTTGTCAGTTGCTGTTATTGTAGATATGGTCCTGTTCAGATGTGGAGATTGACAAGTGGCTGCTGGATGACCATCCCTAGCCAAAGATGATGGAAGTCATTGAGGGAGAAAAAATCCCCTATTCAAAATTAAGAAATGTAAAGATTCTTTTAAGATGTCACTTAATTTCATAAAGTTGTGTAGAAGATCCCTGATCAAATGGATGAGCTTGTGCATCATTGTGTGGGGCTTTGTTTGTAACTCATTGATTTGGAATTGGCTCAGATTATTGTGAAACCAAACTGCCCCATCATAGGGAATCTTCATTGCAGACTTGACTCTTTTTTTCATCTAGAACAATCTTGAGAGATCAATAGAATTAAGGTTATACCTGGGTCCTGGGTGCATGTGCATAGCATCTTCCCTCTGCCCCAACCTCCAACAAGTACCTGAGATCCCCTCCTGCAACCACCACATGGGAGTTGCACTGGGGTAGAGGGTCTTTAGAGTTACGTGGTGTTTTCATCTATTTTCCCCTAAAGGAGAATTCTTGAAGCCTAATTTCCTGGATAGAAGAAAAAAGATTTCCTGCACAATACTGAGTTGCTGGGGAATTGCTGGACTCTAGCCTATGAGAGAACAGAAGGGCTATTTTCTGGATTGTGCCAGGCTATTGGAGAGAGGAATTTCTATAATCTACTCTTCTACTAAAAGAAAGAGGAGCTCCTGAGTAGTTTCAGGTTCTGAGTCACTTCTCTAGCAGCTCCAGATTTTAGAGTCTCAGGAAAAAGTTTTGGAGAGACTAACCACCCAAGAACTGACTGAAAAATAGAGTGAGAAAGGGTGAAAAAAAGGGCTGGTTCTACAATTAAGATTTCCTCTTATAGACCCAGTAGGAGGAGATGGTTGTGATCTATAGAAACATGAGTCAACCAGTTCATTGCTGCAGGACCAAACTCATCAGTTCGTTCCCAAATCATGAGATATAAGCAATGCTCCCAAAGTCTCACCCCCTTGTTAAATTTATATTCTAACTGGTACATTTTGATTTTTCTTGCACCATTGTTTGTGCTTATACCCTCACTTCTCCCTCCCTGATTGACTTCTAGATACGGTTTTCATGGCTAGTATTCCCTGTATAGGTTTGGCTCAATGAAATTGTATTGTAATGAGTAATTTGATAATGAATTACATGATGGACTTGATAAAGACTGGGTCCCTAGGAGATGAGCTGAAAGTGGCAGGTTTTGGGTTACTTGGACCATGTGGGTTCCAAGAGAGACAGGTGTTGGACTGGTGTTAGTTAGGGGATACTCTTCACCAACCTGAACCCTAAAGGCAGGATAGAAGAATACAAGCTTTGTGAAAATGTGACCTATTAGCAAATGGAACTTCTCAGATGAATTCAAAGCTTGTCACTGGCCTCATATTCCCAGACACCAGCCGTAGCCTCAAACAAAGCTAAACTGTGTATTTCAACATAGCTATTCAAGTGATGATTTAACCCCCCACTATTATTTATTTATTCATTCATCCAATTATTCATCTATCTATATCTGTCTATCTATCTATCTATCATCTATCTATCTATCTATCTATCTATCTATCTATCTATCTATCTATCTATCTATCATCTATCTATCTATCATGGGTTGAGCCTGTACCTAGCTCAAGGGAATGCTCTTTGTCTCTCTCAGAGAGCAGAAGGCCTTGTGCCCTAGAAGAAGCCAGGCCAAGGCTAGTGGAAAAGAAAAGGTACTGAGTTTCTCTATTTTCTATCTCACTGAATCATGATTCCATAGCTGTTTGTAAAATCAGAAGTCCTACATTGTATTTCTTTGCTTAAGACCTGACTATATCTATATTTTCTGTGAATCTCTTTAGCTCTTCATAGACCCAGTTCTGACTCCTATGTGTTTCTCCTTGTCCCTTTAACTCCCTTTCCTGTCCCCTCAGGTCCTCCTCTATCTTTAGAATCTTCCTACCCCCTGGGAGTAGGTAGTAGTAGTAGTGCTCAAAATCTCATGCCTTTTGAGAATACTCATCCTCATCAGATCTTAGTCTCTCATAGAAACCTCTATTCTCCCCAGATCCAACCCCCAACTCAAAAATCTCCATTTTCACTTTCTTTCTTTCTCACAAAATCTCCCTTTTCCTACAACTCTCCTTTTAATCCCCAGTTCTTTTATCTCAACACTTTACTACCTCTTGCCAATGTAATGTGAAACCTTCTTCGACTGGGGAGCTGCCATTAAAGGGCATGGTAGAAGCAATTAGAGTAGAACCAAGAGGAGGAGAAATTGTAAAGTAGGTGACATTTTTCTACTCCTCAGTTCTTTTTTCTTCCCTGCCTTATGGATACTTTACACTGTTAGGCTACTCAGGCCACCCTAACTTTCCCTGCCTCCCCTAGGAAGATCCTATAAAGCTTATTCATATTTTGACATTTCAAAATTAAAGACATTCTCTCCACTAGCACAAATCAAATTAAAACATTCTTTTGACTTGTATATTATATTAATTATATTATATAATATTATACAATACAATACAATATAATACATTACAATATAATATAATAAATATAACATAACATAATATAATATAATATAATATAATGTAATATAATGTAACATGATGTGATGTGATGTGATGTGATATGATATGATATGATATAATATAATATGATATAATCTAATATTTATTATGTTACATTACATTATATTATGTCATGTCGTTATGTTGTGTCCTGTCATCCATCCCATCCCATATCCCATATCCCATATCCCATATCCCATATCCCATCCCATCCTATCCTATCCTATCCTATCCTATCACATTGATATATACATATTTTCCAGAGTTTCAGTGGTTGAAATATTGTTCGTGTGGCATACCTGACGGGGAACCTCTCAGAAACAAACTGGGATCTTTTACGGTTGAAATACAGCTATTGTAGGGTACATAATCAAAGCCTTTTCACTTTGGTGAAGGTAAGAAATTGCATTACTACCATTTTTACAGGGCTAGAAATGGCATTCCACTGACAGGACCTTCAAGGATATGGCATTGCCTTCACTCTCTGATTTAATTGACTGGAAATATTTAGTGTGTTATCTCCTTCCCTTCCCAGGAGAGTTTGTATTTTAAATTAATAACTCAATATTTATTTATTAAGTGTTTGCTCTACACCATTAGATTGTAAGCTCCTTGAGGGTAGGAACTGTCTTGCCTCTTCGGTGTATCCTCAGTACTCAGCACAGTGGCCCTTAAGAAAAAATGGTTTTGTTTTTTTTTGTGTTAATTGATTGATTGCCAGACCTTTACTAGGCTCTTGGGGTACGAATACAATCAGAAACAAAGACAGTCCCTGCCTTTAAGGAGCTTACATTCTAAGGGGGAAAGTCAATACATAAAAAGGGAGCTAAAAAAGTAGGGGTGGGGTAAGGAGAGGTATTCTTGTTGGGGTTCAGTGGTAAAGTCGTGAAATTCAGAATGACTGACCTGGGTCCTTCTTCATAAGGGAAATTCTGGGAGAGCCCATTAATGGGAGGGGGAAGTGCATAGGGCCAGAAGAATCTTTCAGGATGAGGCCACAGGGGTAGGGCAACCTCCCAAGGGGAGATGGCGGCAAAATCCAGAGAGTCAAAGCAGACCTAAGAGAGGAATAATGTGATTAAAAATACCTTAAATGAACAAATCACAAAATGTGGACTTCTGGTTCTTAACTGTCTGCAGCAGTAGGGTTTTTGTTTTGTTTTGTTTTGTTTTGCTTTGGTGGTAGTGGTGGTGGGAAATCCTGTGATCCCTTCTGGTTCTCCAGAACTAGATTTGAAATTCAAATATTGGGATTCCAATCCTGACTCTGATGCTGCTCTAGACTCTACAAGAGAGACATGGTCACACCATACTGCACTCTTAAAGGTGTACATTCTGAGGAATGACGTTTAAAAGAAAATCCAGTAAGTAGAGCCAGGGAAGGAAGAATCACAAAAGGGCAGCTTGAAGATATACTAGGAGAGTGTGGAAAAAGCTGAGGTGGACTCCCCATATTAATTGGAATTGTATTTTAGCTGCTGTTGCTAATGGTGTCTAGAGCAGGGTGTGTGTGTGTGTGTGTGTGTGTGTGTGTGTGTGTGTGTGTGTGAGAGAGAGACAGAGACAGAGAGAGAGAAAGAGACAGAGGGGGAGGGAGGAAGAGAAGAGAGAGAGACAGAGACAGAGACAGAGACAGAGAGAGGGGGAGGGAGGGGGAGGGAGGGAGAGAAGAGAGAGGGAGGGAGAGAGACAGAGAGACAGAGAGACAGAGACAGAAACAAAGATAGAGAATGAAAGACACAGGGAGATTGAAAGAGATTGAGGGAGAACAAGTCACCTCAGAAGTTTCCAGATCTTTAAATCAGGGATGGCTTTATTTCTTCTGAACCTTTAGGATCCAGGGAAAATGCAACAAGGGGAACAAATGGGGGGGGGAGGAGGGATGAACAGGAGAGATTAGATGGTGAATTTAAATGCTTGTTAAAGTGAGTTGAATGGAAAGATGTCCGGTTAACTGGGTGTGTGTTGTAAAGGGTCTGGGAAGGCTGCAAGACCAAAACAAAACAAAACAACCATATGTGAGCAGGAAAAGAACAGATAGTAAAGAGAAACAAAGTAAAGGCCAAAAGATGGGATTCCAAGCAGAGGTACGATCTAGAATGGCAAAATCCTAGAAACTGTCTCAGTATCTTTTGCTTTTGGGTGTTCTGAATTTCTGTGTTCTTGGCCCAGTCGGGAAATCCATGCCCCAGCTCTCATGGCCCCAAAGGACCCAGTAATTCCTACCCCCTTCTCTAAGAGAAAATGACCTCTCCTCAGGGGCAGGCTGGGCATCAGAGCTTATGGGAAGGGGAGGGAGGCACCAGGAGATGGGTTCACTTAGGTTTCCCCCAGAGAGACAGGGAAGTCATGTGCCCAAATCAGAATAGTCCTAGAAAAACCAAGGACAGCTGGCGCTTCTGTCATCCCAGGAAGGATCTTAACAGCTGTGGGGCCAGAAAAGCTCAGTGCCTGAGATTGGTTTCAGAGGAGAGGGATCAATGATAAAAACTTGGAAATGGGCCCAGTGAAGAAAACTTCAAGGCTCTGAGATTATTTGGTTTAGAGAAGTGAAGACTGAGGAGTGCAGTTTTTTGTTTGCCAGTTTCTGAAGTGTTATTGTATAAGGGGCAGAAGTAGCTGCTCTCCATTTCTGATGTCAGAATGAGAGGCTGACCAGTCCACTGAAAAGCCCACTGGGCAGAAAGGGAACATGGTTTCTAGTCCCAGGTACTCCAGTCACTGTGTGACCTTTTGTAAGCCACTCAGAATCTCATTTTTCTCACCTATAAAATGGGAAGAAAAAATTCTGCCTGTATCTCTCTGCATTGTTTCGTCTCTGGACATCACAAACAGGACAAGGGGAGGATGATGAGGAAGCCTCGTGTGTATCAGAGTACTTGTAAAGAGTGACATTAATCTACAAATTATTTAGAGGGAATAGACTTAGAAGACAGTAAGATGGCTCCCTTTTATGCAGAGGAAGAAGCTTCTAAGGGGAAGAATTACCTAGCATTGACAAGGGATAATTATAAAATGTTGGGGCGTCTCCTTCCCTGGAGACTCTCAGGGAAAATGTAGATTTCTCTCTTTATGGAGTAGGATGGTTCAATAAGGAGGGAATATGGTACAGTAGATAGAGCACAGAACTGGTAATCACAATATCAGACATTTATATAGGGTTTTACATTTGTGAAACCTTTTATACGTGGTTTTTTAATTTATCAAAATGTAAAACAACATTGAGTCTTTGGGGGAGACCCGGTATAGCTGTTTCCACATAGTCCCCAGGGACTGAAATCCAGCTCTTTTCTCCCAGCCTGGACTGGTGACCCTTGGATGGGGACTCTGGGGCTCTGAAAGTAGAAGCTAGAAGCCATCTCTGGATTACAGAGGCCCTGTTTGAACCCTGGCATGACCCTTATTCCGCTCCCCACTGCCCCATGCTTTTCTGCTTTTAGGAGGCGTTTGGCTGGCCTCCCAAATGGGGTATAGCTGGCTAGTTTTCTCATCTGAGCCAAGACACATGCTTTTTCTGCTGAGAAATGACTAAGTGTTTTTTTTTTTCCTCCCTGCCCTTGACTGGCAGCCAGGCCATGAAAATGCTTCGGTAAGCTTATATCTATGGTGACTTGGGAAGTGGGGGTTGCTGGTAGAGGAAGGAAGTACATTTCGAAGGAGAACTTTTCATTTTTCCCTGCCCTTTTTTATTATTCATTAAACACACAAAGCAGACATCACCATCATCATCTTCATGGACGTCATTTTATTTGGTCTTTATTGTCTTGCTGTGGGTTAGGTACTGTAGAAAGGTGGTGACAGGTGTGTGCTCCTCCTGCCAGCAGAAGATGGACCAAAACAGTCAGGCAATGTTATTGTAGCTGGGCTAAGAAAGCATCACAGAGCACACAGTCAAAGCAATGAACACCTAGGTATTCTTTCAATGGCCTCTGTGATTAAAAACTCACTCCACTCCTTTCTTTGAACCTTTTGATGGATCCCAAAGCAACTAGTCATTATTTTCTGCACATTAATTTGAATTCATTAAGCATTTATTAATGGCCTGCTATGTAGAAAGCAAAGGTCAGGCATTCAGAATAAAAGGACAAATCAAATAGCCCAAGTTGTTGTCGACCACTGGGCCTGGAGTCAGGAAAACCAGAGTTCAAATCCAGTCTTACACACTTATTAGCTGTGTGATCCTAGGCAGGTGATTAACCTCCCTCCTTCCCTCCCTCCCTGTCTCTCTCCCTCTCCCTCTCCCTCTCTCTCTGTCTCTCTCTCTCTGTCTCTGTCTCTGTCTCTCTCTCTCTGTCTGTCTGTCTCTGTCTCTCTCCCTCTCCCTCTGTCTCTGTCTCTGTCTCTCTCTCTCTCTCTCTCTGTCTCTCTCTCTCTCTGTCTCTGTCTCTGTCTCTCTCTCTCTGTCTGTCTGTCTCTGTCTCTCTCCCTCTCCCTTTGTCTCTGTCTCTGTCTCTCTCTCTCTCCTTTCTCTCTCTCTGTCTCTCCCTCTTTCTCTCCCTCTCTCAGTCTCCCCACCTGAAAAATGGGGATCATGGAAGCAATGAACAAGAGTCTGGACAGACTTTGAGAGGCAGTGGAGGATAGAAGGGCCTGGTGGGCAGTGGTCCACAAGATCATGAACAGTTGTGTGCAAACTGTGCAAGTGAACAGCAACGACAAAATCACAATATTAACACCACTTACCTCCCAGGGTTGTTGTGAGGATCAAAGAGTAGGATATTTATAAGGTGTTTTGTAAGCTTTAATGCACTGCATAAATGTTGGTAGTAGTAGTAGTGGTAGTAGTAGTAGTAATAGTAGAAAAAGTAGCAGTAGTAGTAATAGTAGTAGTAGTAGTAGTAGTAGTAGTAGTAATAGTAGTATTAATAGTAGAAATAGTAGTAGTATTAGTAGTGGTAGAAGAAGTAATAGTAGTAGTAGTAGTAATAGTAATATTAATAGTAGAAGTTGTAGTAGTATTAGTATTAGTAGTAGTGGCAGAAGTAGTAGTAGTAGTAGTAGTGGTAGTAGTAATAGTAGAAGTAGTAGTAGTATTAGTAGTAGTAGTAGTAGTGGTAGAAGAAGTAATAGTAGTAGTAGTAGTAATAGTAGTATTAATAGTAGAAGTAGTAGTAGTAGCAGTAGTAGTAGTAGTAGTAGTAATAGTAGTATTAATAGTAGTAGTAGTAATAGTAGTATTAATAGTAGAAATAGTGGTAGTATTAGTAGTAGTAGTGATAGTATTAATAGTAGTAGTAGTAGTAGTAGTAGTACTAATAGTAGTATTGATAGTAGAAGTAGTAGTAGTAGAAGTAGTAGTAGTGGTAGTAGTAGTAGTAGTGGTATTGATAGTATTAATAGTAGTAGTAGAAGTAGTAGTAGTAGTGGTAGTATTAATAGTAATAGTAGTAGTAGTAGTATTAATAGTAGAAATAGTAGTAGTATTAGTAGTAGTAGTGGTAGTATTAATAGTAGTAGTAGTAGTAGTAGTAGTGGTAGTAGTAGTAGTACTAATAGTAGTATTGATAGTAGAAGTAGTAGTAGCAGTAGTAGTAGTGGTGGTAGTAGTAGTAGTAGTAGTGGCAGTAGTAGTAGTAATAGTAGTATTAATAGTAGAAGTAGTAGTAATAGTAGTATTAATAGTAGAAGTAGTAGTAATAGTAGTATTAATAGTAGAAATAGTGGTAGTATTAGTAGTATTAGTAGTAGTAGTAGTGGCAGTAGTAGTAGTAATAGTAGTATTGATAGTAGAAGTAGTAGTAATAGTAGTATTAATAGTAGAAGTAGTAGTAATAGTAGTATTAATAGTAGAAGTAGTAGTAATAGTAGTATTAATAGTAGAAGTAGTAGTAATAGTAGTATTAATAG
>CM053600.1:153758099-153835876 GCA_028646575.1 Pseudocheirus occidentalis | reverse complement strand
GAGGGAAGAAGGGAGGGAGGAAGGAAGGGAGGGAGGAAGGGAGGGAGGAAGGGAGGGAGGGAGGAAGGGAGGAAAGAAGGGAGAGAAGGAAGGGAGGAAGGAAGCGAGGAAGGAAGGGAGGAAGGAAGAAAGGAAGAAAGGAAGGAAGGAAGGAAGGAAGGAAGGAAGGAAGGAAGGAAGGAAGGAAGGAAGGAAGGAAGGAAGGAAGGAAGGAAGGAAGGAAGGAAGGAAGGAAGGAAGGAAGGAAGGAAGGAATTTTATATTCAGTCTTTGTTCTCTCTACCCACAAGACCCTTACTCCCAGTTCAGATCCTCATTGCCTCTAGCCAAGCTATTACAATAGCCTCTTAATTAATCTCCTTGCCTCAAGTCTCCTCCTTTTCCAAGCTAACCTCCACACAGCTGCCAAACTGATCTTTCTAGAGCACCTGCCTGTGTCTCTCACCTGCTGAAGAAGCTCTACTATTTCCTATTGCCTCTAGGATAAAATAAACATTCTCTATTGGGCTGCTCAAGCCCCTCCCAGGCTGGCTCCTGCCTACCTTTGCAGATCAATTACACATTGCTCCTCAAGACACCACAAGCCAGCCAGACTAGCCTAATGTACTTGCTGTTCCTCACACAACATTCCATCACCCCTCTTCGTGCTTTTACACAGACCATCCCAACGCCTGGAATGCATGCCTTCCTGGCATCTATGTCTTAGAACCCCTAGTTTTTATAAAAGTTCATTCAAAGACCCGTTCTCCTCATCCTCCTAGCTTCTACTACCTTCCCCTACACCGACCACATTTCCTTATACAGAGTTTAGATAGATGTTGTATTTATTTATATATGCATGGTGTTACCTTGTTAGAATGCACACCCTTTGAGGACAAGATTTGTTTCAGTGTTATTTGTATCTGTAGGTCCTAGCAAAGTGCCTAGAACATAGCAGGGGCTAAATAAATGCCTGCTAAGAGATTAGTGGACTTCAGGATACCAGTGAGATTCAGCAAAGCGTCCCCTCTTCCACCATGACAAAGCCATCTTGCTAAGCTATCTCCCACTGAGAAAGCCTCAGTCCAACCTTCTGGAATTGCAATCTTTTCTGTATCTCCATTGCTTCTCAAATAAGCCCTTTCCTAAAAGGGCTAGGATTCAAAAGGCCACTGCTATGCCATTTCAATCATGCCTCTAGCTGACTATGTTTCAGGGGAATCTGTTCCTTAATCTCCCCCTTACAGTCCTGTCCATCTTGCTCCTATAACATAATGCTATCCACTCCCACTCCCCTGTCAGTCTGCACATCCTGTTCCATATGGGTATTGATTTATGCAAGTATATATTGGCAGAGAGCTATTCTACTTAACCACAAGAGTCAGGAAGACCTGAGTTCAAATGTGACCTCTCACACTTTACTCTCTGTGTGACCCTGGGCAAGTCCCTTAACTTTGGTCTGTCCTTGTTTTCTCAATGGTATAATAGAGATAATAGTAGTATGTACCTCTGAAGGCCATTATATGGATTAAGTAAGATTGTATTTGCAAAGTGTTTCACAAACCTGAACATGCTTTATAAATGTTAGCAAATATTATTAACTATTCCCAAAGGCAAGTGGATAAACCGAAGAACTTCCAGCTGGAGGGTCCAGCTAAGCCTGAGAAGCTCTAATACCATGGTGCATGTCCCCCAAACAAAAGGGAAAACCAGTAGGAACAAGAACTGGCAGAACAGCCTGAGAAAGAAGCCAGAGATGCCCCACCCCTTGGAGTCCTGGAGGGTGTGAAAGAAATACATGATTCAGCCTATCAGAGACATTGGAAGACTAATTAGAACCAGTCTCGAGTTACCCATGAGAGTTCTTCTAATTAACAAACTTGTGCCACCTTCTCTACAGCTATTGTCCAACAATTAGTATCCATTGAGGAGCAATATTACTCCTCTTAGAATTTCCCAAAGGGGACATAGTTGGCCAAGAAAGACATGGCCACTCTTGGACATGGGGGTTACAAAGCCAAAACTCTACTGGGTTGACCTGGAAAACCAGACTTTAGAAACATATTTCATCTGCTCCTATCCCAATGGCTCCCATCCTTTTCTAGGAAATACAAGGACATATTTTTAAGGTCAAAAAATTTCACCCTTCCTTCATAGTCATAAACACACAAACGCACACAGTAGTAATTGCACTGTTTATTGAAAAAAATATTTGGTGACAAAAAGCTGAATTCAACAGCACTTTTTAATTAATTTGTATTTTGATGGGGCTAAATAGAAGGGAACTGGCACCGGGATAAAGGACTACCTTGGAGTCAGGAAGAGATGAGGATTGTGACCTGCCTTGGCATTGTCTTACTGAGTGCCTGTGGGGCCAGTCATCAAAGCTCCACATGCCTCTGGCAGGTCTATAAAACTATAGGTTATAGATAAGTTGTCAATCTGCATGAGGAGAAAGAAGGGATTTCCACACCAGTGGATGAAATCACAGGTTCAACATAAAAAATAAAGATCAAAATGACTATTCTTGAAGCACATGCATGCAAAGTCCCCAGGATGGGAATCACTGTTATAACATATAGAAGTATAGCTTCCCATTGCAGAGACTGAGGATCATGGGGACTTTAAGGATCTTACTAAGAGAATAGAGAGACTTTAAAGGACTGTCCAGGAGAGAGAACATTAAGAAACTATAAGAAAACTCTGAGAAGAGATCAATTTGTATTGTTGTATTAGTGGTTTGTTTGTTTTTGTCTTTTTTTTTGAGGCAATCAGGGTTAAGTGACTTGCCCAGGGTCACACAGCTACTAAGTGTCTGAGGCCAGATTTTAACTCAGGTACTCTTGATTCCAGGGCCTGTGCTCTATCCACTGTGCCACCTAGTTGCCCCTATTAGTGTTATTTCAGAAAAAAGATTTTTAACTAAGTTTGGGGGCAATAAATAGGGAAGGTGGAAAAGAGAGAGAAAGACAGAAATAGATGGATGTCTGAATCAAACAGTAGGCTAGGACCCGGCTGAGGAGTATTTGGTAATAATGGAAATTGGTGAGAATTCTGGTCAGTTCCTCCCATCTTTTTTCCATGTGTGGTGACCTTAGCAGTAAGTCCTATGATAGCTTTCTCCAAGGACATCCCCCACTATCCCATTAATAATTGCCTCTGGGGTATGTACACACTTCCCTATCACTTATACATCAGGTCAATTGTATATTCACCAGGTGGACGTATACTTAGTCACAGCTTTGTAAAGTATACTTCATCCATATAACTAACAGATGGTCGGAACAAAAGTATTTAGGATCATAGAGTTTGCAGGCAGAAGAGACTTTAGAAATAAATTAATCCAACCATCTTATTTTTATAGATGATGAAACTGAAACCCAAGAGATTGAACAACCTGCTAGAGGTCACCTAGGTAATGTTGGGGGCCAAACTCAGGTTCTCTCCTTCCAGATTCAGTCTTCATTCATAGAACCCCAGAGTCAAAAGAGACCTTACAGGGCATCATTGGGTCCAACCTATAGCTGTCATATGGAACTCACTCTGTGCTATGGTTGCCCATCCCACTTTGGGATGGCTAAAATTGCTAGGATGCTTTTTGCTTATAAATCAAGATGAAATATGTTTCTCTATAATCTCCATCCACTGCTTCTAACTCTGTCCTCTGGAAATAAGCAGAACATTTCTAAATGTTCTTCCATATGGCAGCCCCTCAGATATGTGAAGAGAGTGACCATGTGCCACACCTCCCCATCCCCTTCACTTCAGGTCCCTGACCAGACATGAGACCTTTCAATTCTGCATGGAAGAATCAAGGAATCTGTCAATGTATGAATAAAAGAACAAGGCAACATAGTGGAAAGGACAGTTTGTGGGACAGAGCAACTAAGTTCCAGTAGAGTCATCCATATGTGACCTTGGGCAAGTCACTCCCCCAATCTGGATCTCATTTTCTGAGTATATAAAATGAGAATTTGACTAGGTGACCTTTAAGGGCCCTTTGGAAGCTAACGTTCTCTGACTGTACAATATCAGAACCTTCCTAGTTTTAAAGCACAAGACGGAGAGAAGAAAACAGTGATGGATGAAATAGGAGACACTACCCTTGGGAGGGAAAGAAACAGAAAAACAATTGGGGATAGAAAGCAAACTTTGAAGGCTTCATATCCTTGCCCAGGGTTGACCTTGTTTGCCTTCAACTGGACCAAGACAAAGAACAAGTATGTACTAAAGTCTTTTTGTTAGGTAGCTGTAAACAAAAACACCTCTCCTTGGTGTATCTTTTGTTTTTTTTTAACCATGCTGACTTGGAACTATGTTTCCAAGGGTAAATCTAGTCTTACACACACACACACGCGCACGCGCACACACACACACACACAGAGGGATATATATAGATATATATAGATATATCCGTGTATGTAAGTATATACATGTGTATATGTTATATTATATATTATATTAATTATAATAACATGTCATATATAGTATATTTGTATATGTATATACATATAAATATGTATAATTATATCTGTGTGCATATAATATGATATACATTATATATTATAATACATATGTTGTATGATATTTGGATATGTACATATTAAACATTGTATTCGATATTATATTATATTATGTATTATAATACATCAATACAATATACAAATCCAAAGACATTTAATAAATACATGTTGGACATATATATGTATGTTTGCATGCACATATCTATTTGTTTCTCTCTATCCAATTATAACCTATAACTTCATATTCAGAAATAAGCCACCAGCAAACATACTGATCCAAAAGTAAATTGTCAACATGACCTGTTCAAGTCCAGAAAATTGTTTGATTAAGGAATGTTATTGCTCCACAAAAAATGTCATGTATAATACACATATATCACAAAATAATACGGAACATTCAATATGAAGGAATGGAGAGTAAAGAAGACGAGTTAGAATTACAATATTCTACATCATCTCCGAGCCTCTACTCATTTGTAATAGCAGCAGCAACTTAAAAAAAAAACATAAGAAAATAAAGAAGGGGTTACAGAAGCAAATTAGATATTTTTGTTATTCCTGTCAAATGAATATGTACATTCTAAATGTAAATAGTTTAAAATTTTTATTTTCTTTATCTTCTGTTTACTTGGATGTTTTTGTAGAAAGCTCTGTTACATAGTTGAAAGGGTATTAGACTTGGAGTTGAGTGTCCTGGGTTTGAATCTTCCTGGAAAAGGCAGCAAAGAAAGCTACCATTTGGTAGGTGTTTTATTATGCATTATTTACTTGCTTTTATTTATTCTATACCAAGTAACACTATCCATAGTACAGCATGTTTTATCCCATCATGTGGGAAGGAATTCCCATATTTCAAGACTACATGACTATGGGTCACAGAAATATAGCAAGTTCTAGGAAGAAATAGAGGCTCAAAAGCTGATGCTGATTGGATAAATCCACAATAATCCCCATCCACTAGATAACAAGGACCATTGAGAGAAGCAAAGTTGAGCAATAGAAGGGTATCCAGTACCTGAGACCAACACCAAATTCATGGTTTGGTGTTGGTCTTCCAAACTCAGCACTTCCAAAAAGCCAAAGAAAAAGTAAATATTTGCCAGTGTTTACAAGTGGGTCTCCCCCAACTAGACCCTTTTTTTGCTGAATGGGACCAGCAGAATGACCTAGTAGGTGAAAAATAAAAAGGAAAAACAAAACTCCTGCCCTCAAAAAGCTAAAAGTCTATCACAGAACATCCATTACACATTGTCAATTAGGCCTAACACTGAAAATGGACTTCCTTCTGAGTACAGACCTTAGCCTACAAACATTAGTGAGTGTAATCAATACACAGGGAAGTAAGAAAACTTGTGACTAGAAATTCTTTCAACACCATTCAAATAAAGCGATGTTCTTAAGGGTACATTAGTTCTTGCTGCCTCTTGGGCTCAGTCAGGACAAAACAAAAACTTTTTCTTTAGTGCCGAGGAGTCACCACCATTGTGGTCACAAGTCGTTGTCTGGATATAGTATTGCTTGTTCAACAGCTTTCATATTATGTAAACCTTCTGGAGGAAATCTAAGTCATACGATAGTACTGAGTCTTGGGGAGAAGATGCAGGACTCTGTAGAGGGTAAAAAAAGACTCACTAGGTCAAAGGCTTGCCCTGATAGAAAACTTCAGATCAGCTCCCTTCCAAAGGTAACTCATGCACTATTTTAGTTCTTCATATTTAGGTCTTCAGTGAGTTTTATGCATTTTATGTGAAGTGAAGTAAAGACTGTCTTATACCCTACATGTAGTTTCATACCTTGAACCCTTATATCGGGCACTAGAGACAGGATGATATAGAAGTGGGATAACAGACACAAAGGATACTATAAATATATTCACTTTTCCTGAGCATCCCCAGCTGGGAACACACCCAAGAAAGAAATAGAGCCTCGTAGAGTCAGCCCCAAGAATGAGATTCAGTCCCTATAAGATCAGAGTCCAGAGGCAGAAATGGAGAAGAATCCTAGACCATACATTACAAATTTTATTGAGTTTCCCAAAGTATCAAAGCTAATAAGCAGCAGAATCAGAATTCAAACCCAGATTCTCTGATTCTAATCTAATGACCTGTCTACTATACTACATATGTATATTCCAGCCATTTAATACCATAAGAAAAGACAGGGGGCTGGGAGATGGAAAAGGAAGGACTTAGAAATCTGTGCAAGTCAATGTCCATTTTAGACCTATAGATAGCACCAAAGATACGCAGGAACACAGCAGTCTATCAGACAATTCTTGAATCCCTAATTTCTCTGGGTTTGAGATAGATTCATTCTTTTGGTTATCTGGAGTTTATCTAAGAAGGCCAGCAGAAGATGAGAAGCCCAGCAAGGGGCTGCTCTGGTTCCTTGGTGGTTGGATCATTCTGTTCCTGGATCCCTGTGGAAGGCTCCACCCTCCCAGCCAAACCCAAAGGTTACTAGAGCAGACTGGACTTGGGCTTGGCTTGGAGAGTTGAGTCATCTATGGGACTGCAGTAGGCTATAAATTATCCTGTGTTTAAGGATGGCTTTCTAAAACCTTGGCTTTCAGCTTAGAGCCTTTATTTATATCTCTCACAGGGATATTTTTCAGACTCATGACAGCTCCCTCTGTATTGCTCTGGGGATATGCCAAGCACCTGGTTTCTTCTATAATGAACCTGACCAAACCATAGGCTCTTACCTTTACTAAAAGACTGACACCCAGATGGGCACATCCTTGCACCCTCATCCAGATATAAGAACCTCAGAGAGCAATCAGTCATAATGTGAAGACACATGTACACCCAAGGGGAGATACCCTGACACACAATTTATTACACACACACACACACACATACACACATATATAGTCACACATGGGCATCCAGATACATTTGGACATGTGCACAGATATGCAAACACGCATAGGCAAACACAAACCCACCTGTGCTCTCTGTACCCTAGCCATGCCTTCTTGCAAACCTGTTGTCACAAGAATAAATAAATCCTCACTTCCTTAGGGCAGAGAAAACCACTCTGTTTCTATTCCTTTATGTCAGTCAGTCATCAATCAAAAAGCATTTATCAAATGCTTAATAAATATTTATTGACTATTGAAGTTAATAATGATCTCTTAACTGCTGAATCTAATGGCCTTAATACCCATCCTCTTGACTCCTCCGTAGCTTTTCATGTTGCTGACAATCCTTTTTTCTGGGATAATTCTCTTCTTTTTAGGTTTTCATGACACTTCTATCCTAGTTTCTCCTTTTCTAACCTCTCCTTCTCAGTCTCCTTCTCCAGATGTTCATCCTGGTCACACCCACTAATATGGAGGTCACCAGGACTCTATTCTGGGCCCTCTTCTCTCTCTCTATTATTTTATTTGGTCATGTCATAAGCACTCATCTCATTAATTCTCCAATGATCATCGCTCCGCCATGATTCTCAGATTTACTTATCCAGCCTTAACATCCAGACTCGTATCTCCCCTTGCTTCTTGGACATCTCCAAATGGATATTTCATAAACACCTTAAACTCAACATGTCCAGAACTGAATTCTTTATCTTCCCCTCCCACATCACTCTCTTCTCTTCTATCTTCTCTATTACTGTTGAGGACAATAAAATTAAAAAAAAACACTCTCCCAGTCACCAAGGCTTTATTTACCCCTCATGTACTTTGTAATCCAGTAGCGTTGGCCTCATTTCTTTTCCTGGAACTAGATACTCTCAGTTAGTTGCCTGATTTGTCCTCTTTCCACAGATTTCCCCTGATTAGTCCACTGATTGTCCTCCATGCTTAGAAATCTCTCTCTCCTCATCTTCACCTCACAGCTTCCCTAGATCTTTAAGTCCTAATCAAAGTCCCACCTTTTACATGTAACCTTTCCTGATTCCCCTTTTCGTGGTCCTTCTCTCTGTTATCCCCAGTTCATCCTGACTATGTCTTGCTTGTATGTAGCCATTTGCATGTTGTCTTATTCATTAGACTTTGAGATTCTTGAGAGCAAGAACTATCTTTTTTTGCCTTTCTATGTATCCCATCTGTAGCACAGTACCTGGCCCAGAGACTGTGTGCATGCATGTGTGTGTGTGTGTGTGTGTGTGTGTGTGCGCGCGCGTTTGGCTGTTTGTTTTTTTAATTGACTAAATGTGTCTAGAAAGGAGAAGCTTACTGTATTGTATGCTGAGCAGAGTTCCAGGCTAAATGGTAACGAGTAGAAAGAAGGAAGGAGCTTGTAATCTAGTGACTTGCCCTGCTTAAGTCTTCAATGCTAAAGTGAATTGGTGAGTTGGTTGTGCAGTAGCAGGTAGCAGAGTAGGGATTTAGACCTAGATTCTCTGATTTATTTCTTAAAGAGACTATGTTGTTCACCTATATGACAAAGGATGCCATCACACAGGAGGCATTTCCTACTGGTAATGAAATTCCCTAGTTGTTCTGGTCTGCAGATAACATGGTACTGAGAGCAAAAATCCCAAGAATATGATATGGTGTCCTAAATGTGACTTTTCAAAAGAGTTGGCCTAACAATCAGAACATTGCCCAGATTATGACATGCAATTGGATAAGCAGCCCATGGAATTAGTTCATCTATGTATACATCTTAGGATAAACTCTAAAGATGGATAATGAGCTTGGCCCAGAATTGAATAGGAGGAAGAGAACTTATCAGATTGTATTTGGGAAATGATCTGGCACTCTAAAATATCCCATGTTGTTCCCTAACACAAAAGCCCATCTTTTCAACACCAGCATTCTCCCCGTGGCACAAATCATGGAACACAATGCACTCCAACATTTTTAAAAAGGGCAATTAAGATACTTCTGGTGGATTACAGCACATTACTAACAATGACTTACATTCAAGAAGTGGTATAACAGAGATGATCAAAAAGCATGATTGGAAAAGCTGTGTCAATCATGTAAGAAGATCCAGGGAAAACAGATGGAAAGCCCAAGGACTGCATTGGTGTCCAGAAAATGTTCAAACGTCTAGAGAATAAAGAAATGAGAAGAAAAGGTCCCATACGTACAAATATACTTACAGTTATGCTTTTTGTCATGTCAAAGGGTGGAAAACTAAGGGAGTGCCCTTGGGGAATCCCTGAACAAAGTATGCCATTTAAATGTAGTGGGATGCTATTGTACAATAAGTAATGACAAAAGGGATGACTTCAGAGAAATTTGAGAAGACTTGTATGAACTGATAAAGGGTGAAGTAAGCAGAAGCAGAAGAATAATTTATATAATAATAACATTATTATAAAGACAAACAACTTGGAAAGTCTTAAGAACTTGGATCAATTCACTGACAGATCATGATTCCATGGGGAAACTGTATCATGTTACTCATTTCCTGACAGAGAGGTGATGATTCAGAGAATAGAATGAGACATATTGGACACAGTCAACATGGAAATTTGTTTTCCTTGACTATGCATATTTGATACAAGGGTTTTGTTTCTCTTTATTTCAATGAGAAGAGGAAAGTGAAACAGAGAGAAAATAGATTTTTATTTATAAAAAATAAAATTATTTTTAAATGTGTAGAAAACAGCCTCTAGCACACATTCAGCAGATTTCGTGGAAAGTTAGGGACAAGAATCACCCAGGATAATAAAGAATGGATAGATCTGTAGTGGTGAAGAGAATATTCCCCTCAACGAAGTTGTAGATCCATCCAGGTCATGAAACAAATCTGGAGGTCTGCCATAAACATCTGATAATTTAATTTTATTTAATAAACCATTAATGACAGTCTCTCAACAGTCCGATATATTGGGACTTAGCTCTCATACCTAAAAGGGAAATAGAAACTCAGGGAGAGGAAGTGATTTGCCAGGATCAGAGATGATGGCAGAGGAAGAGCTGGGACCAAAACCCAGGTCCAAGACTTCCAGTCCTGTCCTTGCCCCTTCGGTAGTATGCATAGCACAATCTTATTAACAAGAGCTGTGAGGTTCTGTGAGCTCTCCAGTCTATCTTGCCAGACTTTCTACCCACTATTCAGAGACTTGCACCTTCCAAATAGAACTATGCTAATATTAAAAGTTCACACTAACCATTTCCACCTCCTAACACACTTCATAGAAAATCATGATTCTATATGGTTTAGGGTATGGTAGGAGGGAAAAGGAAGGTAGGAATTCTGTGGAACCAGTCTTTGTTCAGATGGAGTAGCCAGTCACCAGTGTGGTGTGATTTCAGGAACATCTTGAAAGAAACTTTCCCCCAAAAAATATGTATTGTCCCCAAATTGCCAATGCCCAACACTCCATCATTAAACAATTACTCCTTTGACTTAAGGTTTTATGCTCTGTTAAAAGTTATTATTATGGTTCTCCCTGGGAGAGGAAACATCATAAATTTTATTAGTTAGTTAAACTTCAGTATTAAAGATCAAATCAGACTCTTTATTGAGAAGTTTGGGTGAAGAAAGTGGATGCAGGAAAGCAGCGTAGAGGAGATAAAGAAAAAAACCACTGAGAATGAAGGACAAAAGTAAAGAAAGGGAACCAATTTCTCCCTTCTTTTCCTTGTCTCTTCCAGAGAACCTAGCAGACTGTCTCTACATTGTAGATGCTCAAAAAGTAGGTGATGAAGGAATGAATAAATTTGCCAATCTGCTGATTCCTGGCATTCTTCTCTAAAGCTCTTCACTAATAGTTCTCTATCTGAAATCTCTCATCCCTAGCCAAGCCCAGTTCATGTAAGCTTAAAACACCTTTCTTTCAATCATCTCACTCACTCCCATTTTCAGACATCACCTAAGCAACAAGATATCCTGGGATGACCTTCCACTACCAACCCATAAAGCCAGCTCTTTTGTATCCCTCAAATAACTCCTCACATCCCTCTGGTGACCTTAGAGCAAAGCCAGGATTAAGAGTAGGTAAGCTATACCAAGGCACAATGTGATTTAGTGCCTATGTCTGGGACAGGTGGGAGATGGGAGCATAACAAGGGACACTTTTAAATGTGATTTTTAAAATTAATGAATACATCTATTTTATTGCTGGAAAATCCCTATGTCCATAGTTCTTAGGGATTAATTTTATGATAAGTAAATTAGATAGGTAATAGTCTGTATAAAGAGAGGGAGTGCCTGAATTAGGGAGACTGTAGATCAATCTAAGATCTGTGAGTGACAAAGAAGACTCATGCTCTTACTGAAAATTACAGCTTTCAAACTATGACGTACAAATGCCTTGTCATGGTCCTGCATTTCAGTACAAATGGGGAAGGACAAGATTGTTTCTCTCAATCTCACCGTCAAAAGTAAATATGGAAGACTCTCTTCTGTCCCACTCCATTCATGAATGGAACATCATAGGGACACTGACCTTTGTCATGGATTAAGCCAGTAGAGTGACTAGGTCCTTTGCACCCTTCCCATGGAGCTGTAAGATTCACATGCCCAGGAGGAGTTAGCAATGAGGAGAAAGATGTAACAAGAGTGAGGAGAAAAAAGACCCAAGAGAGTTGGGAAGACCTTAAGTAAATAAAATCTGAGTAGATTTTTCCCCATGTCTCTGCCTGGGAGATATAATTGTAGGGTTATAGGACTATGGCTATGGCTGGCTTCTCCTGAAGAACTGGTGGAGTATATGGAGAGAGAAACATAGAGAGACAAACATAAATAAGAATGGAGACACACAGAGAGTCTCCCTTTGAGTAGCAGGAAGGTCAGGCTTAAATAATATTTGCAAAGGAAAGGCTTCCACCAGAAGAGTTCTCATTGGATTTTATATGCCTTTATTGGTTTAGAACAAGAAGGGATCTCAGAGGCTGTCTTATTCAATGCCCTTATTTTACAGATGAGGAGACTGAGAACCAGAAAAACGTATCAACATGACCCAAGTAGTAAGTGGCAAAGCAGGAATTCTAACTCAGTCCCTCTGACTACACATCCATCCCTCTTAATAATGAACCAAACTGCCTTCGGGACTAATTTCTGCTTTATTTCACTCTTTTAATAAATTTATTTTCTATAATTTTGTGAAATCTCTGCCTGTAAATAAAGAAGAAGCTCCAGTTTCCTAGAGAAGTACCATATATTCATTGTCTCTGATTTCCAAAACCAATAGAATGTTATGGGAGAGTAACTTGAAAACTACCTAATTGTGTTCTGTATGTAGTGTAATTCCAGACATTGGGAGAACCTCTCATTAGTCTGAGCTGCTCCAATTCATTTGATGAGATTACAGGTGTGGCCCTTTGTCCACACAAAGAGAGAGAGAGAGAGAGAAGTCCCTATCAGTAGGATAAGGAGTCAGGACCCAGAAAAAAAGTAAAAAGTGGCTCTCATTGACACATTTGGGGTAATGCTGATTCAGTTGGAAATCACACCCCCAGGTCTGGGATAGAAAAAAAAATCTATATGATTGAGAAAGAAAATATTCTGACAAATATATAGGGGTAATAATGGATAGAAGGTGTCATCAATAATACCCATTTTTTTGAAAAGTGGGTTGGAGATATTGTTGTACTCATCCCCATTTACTTTTCAAAAAATGGGCATTATTGATGAATTTTATTTTTACATCATTGTTATTTCTTAAGATACCCTTGCCCTGCCTCCCCCCAATTTAAGAATTGAACCCTTCTTATAATGAAGAAATACAATTTAATAAAAACCACCATCATGGTGACCATATCTGACAATAGAGGTAACATTCTGTTTTCAAAGTCCCCTGCCTCTCTACCAAGAAGGAGGTATGTTTAATTATCTGTTTTCTGGGACCACTTATTCATCTTTACTATACCCTCCACACCACAAAATTACATAAGCTTTTAGTGAAAAATCAATATGGAGTCCCCTGGACACAGTATCCCACCTTAGTCCTACCCCAACTAAAGCGCAGGGCACAGGGTCCTTACCTGGAAGGGTAGGCTAGCCCAAGAGCATTGAGTATCAACATTCTCTCCTCCTGATGAGATTTATTGTTAACAGTGATTAAGGAGGTAGGACAAAAATTACCTCAGTCCTCTGAAAAATCAGCCTTCTATGATAGGGGTGACAGAAAAGATCCCATGGTCCACACAGTAGAAAGAACCGTGAACCTGGAATAATCCTACCCCAATCTAATACATACACACACTCATTTTAGAGGGGCCATGGTGATCATCTTCAGTCCACAGAGCAGAAGAGGCATGGGAAATCTGGTCTGCCCTCCTCTGTTCAGTCATGGAGCTAGTTGGCAAACTGACAAGTTGGTAGGGGATATGTATTGTATGCTGAGAAGGGAGGAGGTAGTTACTGAGTGACAGGTTGCAGAACGAAGATAGAGAGGTGTGTATGTGTGTGTGAGGAGGAGTGGGAGTAGGGTTGTGTGACCCTGGGCACCAGCTAATTTATCTGCCTGGCCCTTTCTGTCTTCCCTATTGCCAATGCTTGGGAAAGGGTTACCTGATCACCAACACCTTTGTTTGCTAATTCAATCTAGGTTGGATTAATCCCCTGCTCAGTTTCTCCCCCTTCAGTCTGGGCTGCCCAGATGATGTAAGTAGTAACCAATCCCGCCAGTTGCCTTGGCTGGCTCACTTCTGTATTCATTAACGGGAGGCAGACACTTTAGAAAGGACTGGAAAAATCTTACCAGTCACCCCCTCCCTTACCCAAGTCTTGTGTCATCCCCTCCCCTTCCCTCCCACCCCCACCACACACACCCTAACCCCTAGAGACCTAATCTGGGATGAGATGAAGCCAAAGAAAGAAGAAATTAGGACTGTTTCTTCTTGTGGCTCACGGGTCCTGGGCACGAGACTCCCGCAGTCCTGAGAACTGGTGCTACTGGAGACTGGCAAGTCAAATCTGGCAAACCTGCTGGGGCGCCTTCAGCCCTCTTCTCAGAGTGCACAGGGCCAGTGTCAAGGTTGACCCTGGGGAGGTTTGGGGGGATTCATGCAGGCACTGGCAGCCATGCCCCACATTCTAATTCCCATTGGGAGAATAAAAGCACCCCTCTGGGAAAGAGCCAGATTTCCTTTCTCTGTCTGGGGCTTTAGTAGACTATGACTTCCTCTAGGGCAGTGGTTCTTAACCTGTGGGTCACGACCCCTTTGGGGGTCAAACGGGGTCGCCTAAGACCATCAGAAAACACATATTTCTGCTCCTCTATCCGTCTCCAGGTGGGTCCTCCCACATGCAAATACACCCACATATAAGTATTAAAGGGTTGGGGCATTAGGAAGGTTGAGAACCACTGCTCTAGGAGCCTGTAATGCCTCAGCTCTTGATTTGAAGCCTTTGTGGCAGACAGGATCTGCTTAGAGAGTGGCAGGGCAGAACTCCCAGACTAAAATTATCTTCCCCCAAGTTACCTAACATCTTAGTATTTGAAATTATTCCTGTGGATCTTAAAAGGTTCTGAACTTAAGTCTTGCCAACTAATATCTAAAGGAAATGGCAGACCCATTGATCCATTCCATATAACACACCATATGCTTAACACACTGTCCTAAGTGTTGGGGGGTAGGAAGAAAGGGGATCAGACAAAGTGGACAGAAGATACTACATAGTCTTGTAGTATTTACAGTCAAGGAGAGTGGTACGTTGAGAGATAATTATAATATACAGTATTACATGTACAAATTAGAAAAATGCAAAAGTCAATTTTATGTTGGATATAAACACATACAGAAAGGGAAAGGTCTTCACTGGAGAAATCCAGGAAGCTTCCTGGAGAAGGAAGCACTTGGGATGGACTTTAAAGAATTGATAGAAATGTAACCTGTGGAAAAGGGAGAGTGCTTACAAACATGAGCAAAAGGCAACAGGCCAGAAACTGCCAGATGGTTCCAGAAAACAGAAGAAAATGAGACTTGGTTGAAGTATACATGGAATGAGATGGGATGGGATGGGATGAGATGGGATGGGATGGGATGGGATGGGATGGGATGGGATGGGATGGGATGGGATGGGATGCGAGTAGGGGTGGGATGCAAGTAGGGATGGGGAGGTTAGGGATGAGATTGGAAAGGTAAAATGGAGCCAGATTGTGGAGAGCCTTGAAAGTCAACAAAAAAGATTTCAACTTGACTAAGTAGATAAAAAAAAAATCAAAAGAGTGTTGGAAAGTTTCTGTGTACTGGAAGACAGGGCAGAGAGAGAAGAGAGAGGCTGAGCAGACCTAAAAAACAAACTTCACCTCATTCACAATTTTGCCTAAAGCTGGCCCTGACTGCTACTGGAAGAACCTTCAGTGGCCAAGATGAGTTCCAGTCAAAGACGAGGGAGGGAGGGAGGAAGAAGGAAGGAAGGAAGGAAGGAAGGAAGGAAGGAAGGAAGGAAGGAAGGAAGGAAGGAAGGAAGGAAGGAAGGAAGGAAGGAAGGAAGGAAGGAAGGAAGGGAGATCCCTTTTGGGAAGTTTAGAAGACAATGGAACTGAGTAGAAAATCTAGTCACTTCAAAACTTCCTGGAAAGTCTTTAAAAGCAGAGAAAGTAGTAGACCAAGTTTTCTTAATCTCTTCTGTAGCAATGTGGAGAAGCCTACAATCGTCTCAGAATAATGTTTTTAAATGTTTAAAATACATGGAATTCCAAAGGAAATGAGGTTAATGAAGATTAAAATGCCTTTTTTATTTTTCCCATCCAAATTCACAAATCTAAACTCTTTCCCTGGACCCTGCAGTAGTTAACAGGGATTGGGAAATATGTACTCTGGGGAAAGTGAGGGACCAACTTTGGAAAGTAGAGAAAGTTGTCCTGTTCCTGTTTAATCCCAGAAAACTCTCTGAAAGAGGAAGTCTTGGAGGCTTCCTTGAAGTCTCAAGGGAAATACTGTAGATTATTTGAGAAACCATTTGATTTAGAAAGAAAAGACTTGAGTTCCTCCATCTACTAGTTGTGTGACCATAAGCAGCAGCTTCGCGACTCTGAGACTCCGTTTCCTCATATAAAATTTTTGGGTTAGGACTCAGACTAGGGTCTTTTCCAGCTCTAAAGGTCCAAAAAATTCCTATTCATCTTGAAAGGCAGCTACCCATAATTGAAGGAACAAAGGATCTGGAGTCAGGAAACCAGGGTTCAAGGCAAGACTGACAATAACACTTTTTGTAACCATACATATGTCAATTAACCTCTTTGAGTTCCAGTTTCCTAATCAGTAAAACATGGATAATAATATTTATATAATACAGTTTGTTGTTATTCAGTTGTTTCAATTGTGTTCAACTCTACATGACCACATTTGGGGTTTTCCTGGCAAAGATACTGGAGTGGTTTGGCCATTTCCTTTTCCGGCTCATTTTATAGATGATGAAACTGAAGCAAATGGGGTTAAGTGACTCACCCAGGGTCACTCAGCTGGTAAGTGTCTGGGGCCAGATTTGAACTCAGAAAGATGAATCTTCCTGATGCCAGGTTTGGTACTCTACTCACCATATCACCTAGCTGCCTCAATAATACGGCTAAGTCCCGATTAATGTGAATAATGAATCCCTGGAAATGGTCACATGTACTTGAATTCTCTCTGTTTAAAGTTGTAATTATATAAAATTGGTTCTAACCCAATAGAAATATGCAGTCTGAATTTGAATAATGGGACCACTTCATGTGTTTTATTATCTAAACTAATCTGGATGAAGCCGCACTCCTTCACAGGGACGTTGGGAGAAGGGAGCTTTATCCACTCAGAATGATCGCTCTCTGTGATTCTGAGCTGTAGCTACCTAGGCTGAAGGGTACTTCCCCATTCATCACTTCTTTCTACCTCATCCTCATTCATGTCAGCTCCATCCCTCTGATGTCTCTTACCAGTTCTTTCTTGTCCTTCCTTTAGATCTTCCAAAAGATCTTCCCTGTTCTATTGTTCAAGGCATCCTCTCCCCTCAGGAATGATGGTGCATATTTTATATTTACTCAGGGTCATAGATCTAGAAATGGGAGGGACTTTAGAAGTCACCTAGTCCAATCCTCCCATATTACAGATAAGGACACTGAGGCCCATGGCATGCACAGGGTCACTTATATGTTATTTACTTTCCCTCTCAAAATAGAATACACAGCTTCTCAAGGGAAGGGACTGTTTCATTTTCATTTTGTATGTATGATGGAGCCAGCTTGTGTGGAGAGGTGATTCAATTTTCGTTATGAGTACTTACACCTCAAAAGTCCTTAAACTACAAATCAGAGTTTGATGTATTGTTTTGTTGATTGTCTAGACTTAAGAAAGTATTAATGATGTCAATTAAACTTAAAAGTATGTGTCTATAATGTTGAAGAGCTGGTTGTTAAACATTCACCAACACACCCTTGCTCCAGTGCCTAGCACAATGCTTCCTTGAACACAAAGGCATTTCCAAAATGCTTGTTGAGGGGCAAGTAGCTAGCGCAGTGAATAGAGCACCGGCTCTAAAATCAGTGGGACCTGAGTTCAAATCCCACCTCAGACAATTGACACACTTACTAGCTGTGTGACCTTGAGTAAATCACTTAACCCCAATTGCCTTGCCTTCCCCCCTCCAAAAAAAATGCTTGTTGAATTCAACTGAATTGTTCTGTGTGTGTTCATAGAAGTGGTTTCCTGAGTTCAAAGCTGGCCTCAGACACTCACTAGCTGTGTCACTCTGGGCAAGTCACTTAACCCTGTTTGCCTCAGTTTCCTCATCTGTAAAATGAGCTGGAGAAGGAAATAGCAAACCACACCAGTATCTTTGCCAAGAAAACCCCAAATGGGAGCACAGAGAGTTGGACCTGACTAGAAAAAACTAAACAACCAGAGAAGCTCACTGATGTAGGCACTGCCTCCACAAGCACTGTTTTTCATCTGAGCTATCCCAAGAGCAGAAAGAAGCTAGTCCCACTGTATTCTGTCTTCAGTAAATCTCATCTGGAGTATTGTGTTCAGATTTGGGCACCATGGTTTAAGAAAGGATGACCAGCTGGAGAATGTCCAGAGGGGAGCTACTAGGGGTGGTGAAGGGTTCTGCATCCTTGACATATATTGAAGAAACTGGCCAGGTTTATCCTGGAGAAGGATTGGGAGTGAGGGGAATGATCTTGGTCTTCCTGTATTTGAAGGGCTGTCATCTTTGGGGAGGAATTAAACCTGTTAGATTTTCCCTAGAAGGCAAAGGCAGGAGGTTGTAAAGAAGTATATTTAGATTTGTGTTAGGAAAACACTTCTTAACATTTAGTAATGTCCCCAAAGCAAATGACCCGCCTACGTGAAGGTCTTCAAGCACAGGCTGGACCAGTCACGTGTCTAGTATAATGTAGTGAAGATCCCTTTCAAGTATGAGTCAGACTAGTTGACCCAACCACCAAGGTCTCTTACAAGTCTATAATCCTGTGATTTTGTGATATTATGTGGTGAGCCCCTTAACGAAGAGATTGTTGCATCTTTTTCTCTTTGTAGTTCCAGATCCTCTACAGTCTCTTACAAAAGTAGAACCTTTATAATTATTCATCAAAATATTAGAATTGTGGTTTTTAATGTAAAAAAGTTCTGGATTATTTGCTTCAATATAAGCCAATATATTGAAATTGTAAACAGGAGACAGAAGTATATGGTGGGCAGATGGGAATATAAGCCCCATACACAAAATTGAAAGGGAGACGAAAGTGTATGCTTGGCAGATGGAAAGGTACAAAGTTCCAGGCAGATTTGGGAGCTGAGGCACAGAGACCAGAGATCAGATGGAAGCCAGAAACCATTTGCACTGACACAATGAAATGCCTGAAGTTTTCCTAAGATGCTCCTAGCCTTCCCATGTCAGCACCTTTCTCCTGGCTCCTCTCCTCCCATCTGAGTAGCGGATAAGGTACCACCTCCAAATACAACATTTCCCAAGGTGTTTTTTTGTCATATTGTTACCTACAAGGGGCAGATAAGATCCTCCATTTTGAGCCCTTAATTTTACAGATGAAGAAATTGAGGTCTAGAGAGTATCTTGGTCAAGGTCACAGAACTGATTGGTGGCAGAGCTAAAATTAGATCTCAGGTCTTCTGACTTGTAGTTCAACCATCCCCATGTCCCTCAAAAAAGCTCTATGTAAATAGTGATAAAATACAAATAGGTATTTATAAATCTTATATTTACCAAATGGTGAATCCTTCCATGAAAACAAATGAATTCTAAGTTAGGAATCATCACGGAATTCAGGGGGCATTTGGAAATGGGCAGAGGAGAAGGGGACAAAGGCATCTGGCACCAATGTTGTTCAGCTTTCTATCTGGGACATCCCTGAAAAACCGCTCCTCTGCTTTACAGGAGACAATGCCTGTCCTCTATACTCTCACCCCTCTACTGTTTCAGAGAAATGGTTTCTTTAAAATCTCCAAAGAAAGCAGCTTCAAAACACTATCTTTGCTTCTTTCTAGGGTTTAAAAATTACTTCCTACCTCTTCTCTGGAGCACCTGTGGTTGGAACAAAATAGCCTGACAACTTGTCCAGGTGACAAAGTGAAGCCATTCAGGCTGGATAATACCATATGTTTGTTTTATACTTTTCTGTCACCAAGGGGAAAGGGTGGGGGGCAGGGGAGCATTCAGAGAGATGGATGTATATAAATAGGGTTGATTCTCTTTAAATGTGATACCTGTCAGGAGCAAAGCTCTTTGCCAGCTGACAGAGAAACTTCAATGGCTCAGGCAGGACAGGCAGGAGAGGATTTGGATGGCTCCAGACCCCAGACAGCTGCAGCTTTCCTGACACAGCAGAACCAGGCCCTCCCTGTCAGATTTCAAGGGCCCAGGCTGCAGCATCTGAGCTATATTGAGGCCTTTGTACAGTGTCCAGTGTGTGAACAACACACAGAACATATTCTCAGTGGGGAATTCAGAGAAGGCTGGTCCACATGACATAAAGATCTGGAGGGCTTAGCAGAGTGGTAGGGAGAGGAAAGAAAACTGAATTTGCCATCAGAGGGCCTGGGTTTGAATTCTGGTTAAGCCACTTACTCTCTGTATGACTTGGGTGGAAAAGTTGCCTCCCTCTCTGAGACTTGGCAAACTGAAGGGGCTCTCTAATGTTCTTTCCACCTCTAAATCCTATGATCCAGTAGGAATTATTGATGCCACACATGATTGTACACAGGGTGGGATAGATGGAAAGAAGAAAGAGTTGCCTGAAATGGCTCTAATTCCCAAATTCCCAACTCTACTGAACTTTTCTAGATTGTTAGCTCTGTGAGGGCATAGGGCAAGGAAAGAACCAAAAGGCAGTGGTGCTTTCCAGACATGTGGAACTAACTGAGGAGTGAACCTGAGCCTTCCAGGCTACATGTGCTCCTCTACATTCTCAAGTTAGGCTCTTTAACTGCGCCCAAACTTCACAGAACAAATTCCCTTAATTTAAAAAAATGACTTGGACTCAATCAAAGGGCTGTACTTGAGGGCCTAGAGGGCCACATATGATCTCAAGGCTGCAGATTTCGCACCCCTGGATGCAAAGGTGCAGAGATCCGAAGTGAATTATCATGAGGGAAGAACAGAGAAAAGGAAGGCCAGGTTGGGGGGATCACAATTTCCCCAGTTTGTTGAACTGGAAAATGTAAATAATAATAATAGTATCTGCCTCTCAGCGTTGTTGTGAAGATTAAACAAGAAAATATTTTCTAGCCACTTAGCATATTGTCTGACACAAAGCTGTGTTTAATCAGTCCTTTCCTTCTTTATTTCCTTCCCTCCTTCCTTCCTTTCTTCTCCTTCCTTCCTTCCTTCCCTCCTTCCTTCTCCTTCCTTCCTTTCTTCCTTCCTTCCTTCCTTCTCCTTCCTTCCTTCCTTCCTTCCTTCCTTCCTTCCTTCCTTCCACAGTGTGCTGATGCTGGAATAATATCCAATGATGCTAGAGAGATAGCTCAAGGCCAGTTTGTAAAGCAGTTTCAAAGCCTAACAGGTGAATTTATATCTTATCCTAGAGGTAATCAAAAACCACCAGAGGTTATTCAGTAGGAGAGTGACCTGGTCAGATGACTTCAGAGCCGGACTGAGGTTTGATGTGGTCAGTACAGGGTCAGCAGTTAGGCATGCCGGCTTTGTGTCTTTATCTCTTATCTTTCCATGTACATGTCCTATCTCTCCAACTAGATTATAAACTCCTATAAAGCAGAGGGCAGGCACCTCTAACCTAAAGGGGCCAAACACACAACTGTTGCTCTGTCAAGCAAGGTGAAAACTGAAATGTAATTGGAAGAGATTTAACAAAGTAAATAAAAATACAATAGAACACAGATGATGTTAATACGGTGGTTTTCTAGGCCCATATGCAGCTGCAGGGATCCTAATACACAATTCAGTGACCTTGTTTCTATCTGATTTTGACAGAACTGTTCTAACCTATTCTATGGTTAATAAAAGTGAAGACACAACTTGCTAAAACATAGGATCACAGAAACTTTGGAGGGTTCCCCTAGAAAGACAGAGAACTCCTGGTTGGACTGTTCACAAACATTCAGTAGAACTCACTTTGTGAGTTAACAGAGACATGAGGAAGATTCTCACACAAATTTTTGTGAAGTGAAGAAGAGGGAGATGAGATCGCAGACTCCCAAGAGGACACCAGACTGAGATGTGGCAAATGCATGGCCTAGAGCTGAAACCAGATGGAATATCAGTTTGGGCAGCTGACACTAGTTGGTGAAAACTCTTCTTTCCCCTGCTTTTCCAGAGCACATAGATGAGTGTGGTTGCAAACCTCATTGTAATCCTCAATATCTTGTTTAATGTTTTATTACTTGAGACTGTTAATAAACTATATTGGTGTTGGTTTTTGTCTAAGTGTAAAAGCTCACAGTTTGAGACTGAGGAAAAGCTAATACACAGGAGGAGAGACTTCTCCCAGTATTGTTCTGGGTGAGGGCAAAGTCAGTGAGGATGGGTAGGGAGAGAAAGAGGAAGAAAATAAGAGGGAGGGGAGAGAGACAGAGAGGGAAGGGGAAGGGAGAGAGGAAGGGGAGAAATAGGGGAGGAGAGAGAAAGGGGAAAAGAGGGCAGGAGAGGAGAGGAGAGGAGAGGAGAGGAGAGGAGAGGAGAGGAGAGGAGAGGAGAGGAGAGGGGAGGAGAGGGGAGGGGAGGAGAGGAGAGGGGAGGGGAGGGGAGGGGAGAGGAGGGGAGAGGAGAGGAGAGGAGGGAAGAGGAGAGGAGGGGAGGGGAGAGGAGAGGAGGGGAGGGGAGGGGAGGGGAGGAGAGGAGAGGGGAGGAGAGAGGAGGGGAGAGGAATTCTGCCATTCTAGTAATGCCTGAAATTATTCCAGAGCATACCCATTACACTGCCTTTGAACCTGGAGAAAGAAAATTTATAAGGAGATGAGTCAGTAGCAGATAGAAGGGTGGGGTTTAGTGTGGTTATCCTCAAAGAGTGCCCAAGAGGTATTACTCACACCCTGCCTCACACCCCAACGTCCTGGAGATGCTACAAAAATATAACTGATTGCTTGATCTCAAATATTCTTTGTAAGGTAGTGGTGTGGTTTCCCCTTAATAAGGTGTGAAGATCCTAGAAGAGGTATAAAGTTGGTCCTGGTTTTGTCCAGGTCCTTGTCTTGCTACAGGAACTCCTCCATCACTCTGTCATGATACTGCTATGGACACATTATTACAACTTGGCTCGGCTCAGGACATCCTCCCTGATCCACTTCCATCTCCATCTACTGAGAGACAACTAGATGGCTCAGTGGATAGAGCTCTAGGCCTGGAGGCAGGAAGCCCTGAGTTCTGCCTCAGATACTAACTGTATGAACCTGGGCAAGTCTCTTAACCACTGTTTGCCTCAGTTTCCTCAGCTGTTAAATGGGGATATTAATAGCATTTATCTCACATGGGTTGCTATAAGGACCAAATGAGATAATATTTGTAAAAAAAAAAAGCCACTTAGCACAGTGCATGGCCCATTGTAAGCATCATATAAATCTTTATTCCCTTCCCTCTAATAATAAACCTGCAGTCATACGTTGACTTGAGCCTTTCTCTAGGGAACTGAATCCATGTCTTCGTGGGGCCCCTCTGTCCTTTCTCCCTGGTTTTCTCTATTGCCAGCCTTTCGTGCCTAAGTAGTTCCTTTGTAAATGCATAATTCAAGGGTATGACCTAACTTTGAATACCAGGACAAAGACCACATGAATGTCTTTATCTCAGTAGATCAAGTACTAAATCTCGGAGTCAGGGTAACCTGGGTTCAGATCCTAACTCGGGTTCTGCCAGTGATAGCCCCTTATATGAATGCGCTTCCTCCTCTGGAAAACGGAAATGATAACACCTTTAGTACATCTCTTGCAGGATTTTGAGCCTCAAATGAGAAAATATATGTAAAGCACTTTGAAAATGTTAAAGCAACATATGTATGTCATTTCCACTTTGCCTAGTGACTTCATATATCATCAAAGAGATCCCAGAAGGAAGAGGTGCTCTTCTCGGGGCATATCTGGGTATGCCTGTTGGAATTTCCACCCAAGCCAACAAGTAGACTTCCTCAGAATGCTGATCTGAAGCCAGTTGATGTAGGTTTTGTGTCTGTTGGCACCCTTGGACCTAAATAGTTTGTAAGCCCCCTGAAAACAAGGACTGTTTTGCTCTGGTTCTATATCTTTTTCCCACAACTCTATCTGAGGGTTGCAGATTCCTCCAGAGCTTACCCATGAACAGATATTGAATGACCAAATGCATACACTAATTCTATTTGATTCATGACCACAGAAGTGGTATGCTCACGGAAAAATAAAAATGAAATTCTTGTATCGAGCCACAGAATCCTGGTTTAAGGCAGAATCAACTTGGTACTTTATCTAGAAACCTGACATTTTATTAAGGAGAAACAAGATGAAAGAGGAGTTCTATCTAGGCACATCCCCTACTCTTCCAGCTCACAAAGAGAGTTTTAGAGAGGTCTCTATGGAGAGATAGTTGCTATCTCTCCATGGCTCTATAATAACAACAGCAAAAACAACAAGGAGTCTTCAAGAGTCAGCATATCAGAGGGGCTGAATCTGTGTTACAGCCTGTGGCTGAAGGCCTCCAAGCTCCCATACATGAAGAGAATGGGTGAAGCCTGCCTGTTCTGTATATGTTGCCCACAGCAACTCATTAAACAGTCTGCTAAGACAAGGAGAATTTTCAGATCTTCATTGGTCTCAAGAAAAGCCACATCAAGGAAATCCCAAATTCTACAAGTATGGAAGATCTTCTTATCCAGATCTTCAGACTTTCCCTATACACTGATTTCTTTCCCTTAGTGTCTCACCACCCACAGAACGTAAATTCCTTGAGGTTACAGTCTCCTTCCTTTTTGTCTCTAGATTGCCAGGATCAAGCAAGGGACCTGGTGGAAAATCAATCAATCCATCAACAAGCATTTATTAAGCCTGTACTATATGCTCCAGGCATTGTCCTAAGCACTGTGCTACAAAGAAAGGGAAAAAAAATTCTTCCCTAAAGGAACTTACATTCTAATCAAGGAGACAATAAATTGGGTATGTACAAAACGTAGTAGCAGATGGAATGCAATGCCAGACCCGGAGTCAGGAAAGCCTGAGTTCAAATCTGGTCTTAGACATTTCAGCTGGGTGGCCTTGGGCAAGTCACTTAACCTCTGTTTGCTTCAGTGTCTTCATCTGTAAAATGGGAGTAATAATAGCACCTACCTCCCAGGACTGTCATGAGGATCAAATGACATGGTAATCGTAAGCCACTTAGTTGAGTGCCCAGCACAGAGTCGGCACCATATCAATGTCAGTTATTATTATTATTATATATTAGGAGCCCAGAGATGTTGTTACTTACCTGACATCATACTGGTAACCAGCAGAACTGAGGTACAAAACCCAGTCCTCCAGTTCTAGATGCAGGGCTTCTCTCTTTGGACCACCCTTGCTGCCATTTCTCCCAGCTCCCCAAGACCACATCCTTGAAAGCAGCTGAGCAGGGGATGGATTGGAGTTTGGAGAGACTTGAGTCAAGGAGATCAATTAGAAGGAAATGTAGTCCAGGTGAGAGGCGATGAATTACAATGGTGTCTTTGTAAATGGAGAAGGGAATATATCTGAGAGATGCTATATGGGCAAAAAAAAAATTTGCTAGACTTGACAATGGACTGACTAGATACGTGGGGTGAGTGAGAGGTTGAGGATGAATCTAAGGTCTCAAGCCTGAGTGACTAGGAAGGTGGTGGTGCCTTCATCAGTAGTTGGGGAGGTGGGAAGAGAGGACCATTTGGGGGAAAAGAACAAATTCTGTTTTGGACCTGTTGAAGATTGTAGTTCTAAGGCTAGAAAAGATCTCAGAGACCATGTAGGCCAAATCCCTCATTTTACAAATGAATAAACCAAAACCCAAAGAGCTCAAATTACTTGTCCAAGGTCAAACAGACAGTAAGCACAAAAGGCAAAAGTGGAACCCAGGACCTTCTATGAATCTAAGGACATCACCCTTGCTTGTTCACATCTTTCCCCAAATTCTCCAAAGTGAATTTTTAATAGATGCCTTCTTTTGGTTATTTTAATATTTAGTGGATTCCAGAATGACATTTGGTCTGATTGTTGTCCCTCATTCTTGCTATGTGACCAGTCCACTTATTTTTCAGTCTTTCTTCTTGAATCTGTGATTTGATCAATATGAGAAACTCCCTGCTGTGGAAACTCCCTACACTGATGAAATGAACAATTCCTCTGGACTCTCATCAGACAAGTTTTCCAAGGCATTCGGATGAAATGACTTGCCATGATCATCCAGCAAGTTATGTGTCAGAGCTGACTGCAAGGGTGATCCCTCTAACCACTTGGGCTTTTTCTGGACCTGCCCACCTTGAACGATGTCTTTCATGCTGTAAAAATAAGCAACTCACTTTACCCTTCTTCTGCCTTCCTCTACAGTGACCAGCAGCTTGACTTGCCCATAATGAGCACTTAATAAAATTCCAAATTGATTCACCCTCCCAGGTTTGTTTTATTGACCAGAAAAATCGAGGCCCTGTTACTTAGGAGAAAAGCTGGGAGAAGAAATTGTTCCTTAAAAACCAGAAACTGTTGGCAGAAGTGCCTGCTGGGAAAATACTGCAAGGGGATTGGGAATGGGGGGTAGCAGAGATGGAAAATGGAGGAGAACAAGGGTGCTCCACAGGGACTAAGTGATGTGAAAGGGACCGAATGAATCAATACAGCAGAAAGGAGCATGGGCTATGGAGTCAGAAGAAATGAGTCTAAATTCTGATTCCCTCACTAATTATATTTGTGGCCTTGAACAGATCCCTTGACCTTTTTTGCCCTTGTCTGTAAAAAGAGAAGCTTGGACGTGATCTCTAAAGCATCTTCCCACTCTATGAGCCTAAAAAGAAAAAATTGGGACCTAGAAATAGAAAGAGGAGAAAGTGAGCTTGATGATGAGGGGGCAGAAAGAGAAACAGAGGAAGGAGCTGAAGGAGAGGGCTGGATCAGAAAGACAAGCCACCAGAAATTTATTGTGGTGAAAACGTGACCACTAATAACTTCCCCTTGGCCCGAAGATTTCATCATCCTCACTCACGCTCTGTGCTCTGCCACTCTTCCCCCCACAAAAACAAACACAAGTTACTTTTTATTCATGCAGGCAGAAAGGCCAGTTGAGCACAATAGGCACCAGCCCCAGCCCTAATTAAATGAAATGGGGCAGGTGTAATTCAAACTGCCTCAGGAAAATATAATCTACCACGAAAAATTCCCACCGTTTAGACCAAGGGGGAAATCAGACGAGGTTTGCTGCTCGGTTCCCAAGAAGAGAAGCTGGAACACAGAAGATCGGTTTCCCGCCAGTCATTCCCTCCCTTCTCCCCGGCTCAATAGCCCCACCTCGCCCATCCCAGCTCCGGAGCTTGTTACTGACATATCAGAGTCGCCCCCTTTGTGGGTTTCATTGTTTGGCTAAGTCGCCCATGGAAAATGGGCCAGGTCAGGTTTCCGGCCGCAGCAACTTGACACCCGCTGTAAATCCAAGCTTAGGGAATTGTATCTCTTTTGCCACTTACAAATCCATAAGCCGCATCTCTCCCTCCTAATTTAGCAGGGGGCCACGGAGATGAGGGTGAGGACAATGAGAGAGGCAGTAATGTTAGCAAGTATATATTTGTATGACTTTTGCACTCATAGCCCCCATTTCTTTGTATCAGTCCATCCACCGTGGCATTAAGCACCCACTAGGACAGTGTTAGGCATTGTCTCAGGGACTGTGCAAATACAAGTACAAAGAATGAGACAGTCCCTGCTCACAAAGAATTTACATATTGATGTTGAGAAATAGAAGTTGTAGAAAATCTTACAATGGCTGAAAAAATTCCTTCTGGTAAAGAGACTCTGAATTTAGCGAAATTCATCTTTCTAAAATAGATACAGAGTCCATAGCCTGACCTTTCCAGCTTGGGAGGACCTCTCCAGAGGTGGTGCTCCAATTATCACAAATTCCCCAGGTCCCCTTCCTGCTAAAGGGAGGGGTCCAAGTAAGAAGATTTCAGTAGAGAAGGGCAATTTATTGGTATGGCTATCTCACAAATAAGGAAATTGGGATTCTGAGAAATAAAGTACTCTACCCTAGGTTACATAGATTATAAAAAGCAGAGTTATGATTTAAACCTAAGTATTTTGCTTTTAAACCCATTGCTCTTGCTACAATACCACAATTGTCAATCAGTTATCCATCAACAAACATGTCTTAAACCCCACTGTGACCAGTGCTGGAAATATAAGTACAAAAGACTGAAGTAATTCCTACTACTCACAAAAAAAACTTATATTCCTTTGGGGGAGGGAGAAAAAATATACAAATGCATGTAAAATATATAGATCAGGGTGTAAAAAAATATTTATTCTAGCTCTTTTTCTAGTGAAATGAAAGTGGTAGTACCCATCATTTGGGCAAGGGGCTGAACAAATTATGGCATATGAATGTAATGGGATACTATTGCACCATAAACAGTGATGAAAGGGACAATAACAGAGAAACCTGAGAAGACTTGTATGAACTGATGAGTGAAGTGAACAGAATCAGAACAATGTATACAATAACATGACTTGGAAAGACTTAAGAACTCTGATCAGTACAAGGACTGAACATTCTAGAGAACCGATGGTGAAGAATGATGCTTATCTCCTGCCAGGACAAGAGGGAAAATGAACTAAACCAATGTGGGGATTTGCTTTGCTTAATTTTACATATTTATTATGAGGGTTTTGATTTTACTTTATTTTTCCCAATGGTTACAGTAGTAGAAGGGAAAACAAATACATTTTCATTGAAAAAAACAAAATTTTAAAAAATATACGGCATAAATATGAAGTTAATAAACAAACATATACAAAGTTATTTAATAGCCTTCTAGTACTAGACCTATGACTACTGAATATTAAATTATGACTATTAAATTTGCAAAATATTTCAGTGTAACAGCTTTTATATAACTACGGCTTTGTCCCACTTCTTACTGCTACAATTTGAAACATGTAACTCCTTTAAAAAATTTATTTTCATATGGGGTATTCCTACTTTTCTGAGTGTTCATATTCTCATGGAGGTATAAATGATTCTATAAAGGGGATATTCATACTTTCATGGGTTGTTCATATTTTTGAGATAAAAAAGGTATTCACATCTTCATGCTGGTAGGGAAGAGTTTGATTCTCAACCCTTGTTTAGGATAAGCACGTCTTGTTGAAACACCACTCTCCTGTATCTGACTTCTATTGCTCTCCAAAAGGTGACCACAGCAATATCCTACTGGTCTCTCATTACTATAGCCAGCTTTATGAATAGACAGGATAACTACATCATGTCATTTGAGGAGTGCTAGACAGGTCTCCCCCCAACCTTTATATACTTACTCCTACTACCACACCTTAAGAAAATATCACTCACATTATCTGTCCTAGGGGCCTACACTTCCACTGTTAGAGATTTGTTCCATTGTTTCTTGAACATTTAGAGATATGTGGGATTGTCTGTTTTAATGTAATGGTTGTAAATAGCACCAGAAATACATTGGGACATGTGAGTATATCCTGGCTCCCAAGTACAGGCCTCCTTCCCCCAACATTCCACCTTACAAGTTACTTACATTCCCATGTGCCACAAAGATATTTCTGGGGCCCTATTAGTACAAATATCCTGCAGAGTTTCTGTCTATAAAGTGTCCATTATTCCCTTTAATGAAGAGGAGTTGTTGCATTGATAACACACACAACATGGCTTGAGAATGTAATTTGATACTAAATGTATCTGAGGTTCTGGGAACTCATAATTCTATAAAAAGTTCAAATCACGATGTGACTCCTGCTCTGGATACACTGAATGTCAAATTATTTCTCCAACCCCCTTGTACTGACCCTTGAGACATTTGGAAATCACTATTCAGCCTTCCCTTCTCCAGGTGGAACTATCCCAATCCCTTTAACCTTGCCCCATAGGTTTTATTTCTAGCTATTTCATCACCTATGTTTCTGTCCTTTGAACTTGCTCCAAATTTTCCGTATCCCTCCCGAGATTCCCATCAGTCAACACCATTTATTGGTCTTTAGCTGTGTTCAGATCACTGTACTAAAAATCAGCCCGCCGTAGGGCTAGAGTCACTGCCGTCTAAGGACCGCGTCTATTGAGAGAAATGACCTCATGGATCTGACTTGGTGCATTCCTTACACATCAGCCCTGCCCCAACCCTTCACTAGGGGCTTCTAGTGGCTCCCAATAAAATGAAATACAAAACTGACCACAGTCCTTGTTTCCGCCTAGATAATCTAGAAGTCAGGGACCATGTCTGATCCACAAAAGCTTCTCTCTGGTTCTGTGTTCCTTCCCATATCTCTTCTGCTCCTTCACAAAATAAATAAAGGAATGAAATGCATAACCTCCACTTGTCAAAAACCAAAGTTACTCACTGTTAGAAATTTCCTACAATTTAGAGGTCATAAGAACACTAACATTAAATATATAATGAAGCTCAGTTTCAGAAAAGCTAAATCATTTACCCAAATCACACACCCTTGTGGGTGAAACACACACAAAATTAGAATCTAGGATCTTTGACTTTCTAACCAGGATTTTCTACTATACCACATAGTTCCCCTGTGGAATCACTGAGATTCTAAACAAAGATGGGAAATACGGGGTAGGTTTCTCCTTTGACTGGCTGTGTTTGGACCTGTTGTGATTTCCTCCGTCTGAACTCAAATCAACAAGTGTTTATTAAAGACCAGTGTTAGACACTGGGCTAAGGACTGGGATACAAAGAAAGACAAAAAAAAATAAGTCCCTGCTTTCAAGGATCTCAAGTGTAATGAACCTTTCTAGAAGATACAATGACCTTGCCACCACCACCACCATTCCCCCAAAAAATACAGAAACAGAGACAGAGAGGCAAAGAGAGCATTCCAAAATGTTTTCCCCACATAAGTGGAAAGACACAGCACTTACAGACATACTCTAAGCAAAATGGCATCGACATTGTGAGTCTAGGTTTTTTCATCCATAAAATGAAAATTTTGAATTAGATGATCTCTTAATTAGTTGATCTACCTCTGACAGTCTATAGTTAGATTGGGATGGGATCTTTAACTTAGGAATCCATTAGTTTGTTTCAATTTTTTTTGTTCACAACTTTATTTCAATATAATTGGTTTCTGTCATCATCCTATGTATTTTGTGGTATGTATTTAAAAACATTTTTTTTCTGAAAAGTAGACCACAGGCTTCCCATATTGTCAAAGAGGATCATAGTACAAAAAAGGTTGAGATCCCTTGTTATATGAGATTGGAGACCAAGAGAATAGTTGGAAATGAATTCATTGGTTTCTAGTTTTAGCAAAGTATTCAGTTTGCTTATGGGTGGCAGGAAATGGTGGGGGGGGGGGTTGTGGGAGAAGTGTTCAAATTCTGATTCTGCTACTGTTCTATCTCAAACCCCTTACAAGACTCCTCTGTGCCTCAGTTTCTCCATCTGTAAAATGATAGGGTTAGACTCAATGATCTCTATGGATCATGTGAAATGAGATAATGGATATAAAATTCTTGATAAACCTTAAAGCATTAAATACATAACTATTATTTCTCCGATCCTGCCACATAAAATACATGATAAACTTGATAAACTTTAAAGCAGTGAGTAAATGTGCATTAATTCTCTGGTCCCTCCAATTAAGATACTGCTCTAGCTGAGCAAGCCTGATCTTCATCCCTTTTACATAAGTTTTTAAATTAAATTTTATTTTATTTTCACACAATTCTCTCCCTCCTAGCGCCTCCCCACCACCACCACCATGAGAAAGAAGAAAACCAAAACTCATGTTAGAAACACATCTAGCCAAGTAAAACACTCACACATTGGCCGTGTACACACACACACACACACACACACACACACACACACACAGAGTCTCCATCTGTACCCTATGTCCAGCCCCTCTCTGTCAGGAATGGGTAGCATGTTTCACCTTGATTCCTCTGGGAATTGTGGTTGGTCATTGAGTAGATCAGAGATTTTAAGTCTTTCCAATTTTGTATGAAATTTTCTTTTGTGCTAAGGCTGGTCCAGAGGGGAGATAGCAAAAAAAAAAACCCACCTAGGAAGAAGAAATTAGGGGAGAGGGGCAGTCCTCTTTCCCATTTAGAAGGCACTTACATTTTTCAAGATTCAAATGCAAAAGCTTGTTACTCAAATTGTGAAGCTAATAGAGCATGTAAGATCTCTCAAGATTTGTTGCAATAATAAATATGATTGAAGACCCATTAGGCAAACTTCCTCCCACCGGACTCTGCCCTAAGTAAGGTCCAAAGAAATAGACAAAAAGAAATTGAGTTTTTTCTACCTGGACAATTTCTACTCCATGTGGATTTTGCTCTGGGAGCAGGGGGCAGGCAACCTTCAAAAATGGCCTGCCAAGTAGTTAACACCTGTTCTGATCTCCCTGGCTGAAGAAGAGGAGGAGGAGGTGGTAGAGGAGAAAAGGATTAAGGGTCAAGGGAGTCAGTTAACTTGCCAGTTCTGGAGAGACAGGGCATGGTAATAGGGGATGACTTGCATGTGTTGGCAAGGTTGCTGCAGTAGCAATGCCACTGTAAATTGGCCTTCTGGCTGTCAAACTGTTGTTGTTTGTCCTCATTTCCAAAGAGGACCATGACATCAGGAAGGTGATGCCATGACTTGCAAGTGAATTGGATTTAAGTGAGGAAAGGTTGCGCAAAGTCACCAGCCTCACTTTCTCCTCTGGAGTCATGTGGGTCCAGTGGCAAGATAAAGATCAGGATGACATTCACACAATGGAGATTGTTAATTTGTCTTTGAGAGAAAATAACACTTAAAATTATGAAATTTTATTTTTGTTTGTTTTTCAGGAGAATTTCAAGCTTTTGGTGGGAACCTAACCACACATGGGTCACACAAGAACTATGGCGGCAGAAAACAAAAGGGATTTCAATAAGCAGACACTGATCATTTGGACACAAGCCCACTAAAGAATTGGCCAAAGTTATTTCAGAATTGCTAGATATCATTCTGGACCCTTCTAGACAAACCAAAAGGCTATGACAAATACAAAAGTGAGCCAATGAAGGGTCTCCCTATTCAACTCTTCAAAAAAAGCTATGATTTCACTGTGTGGATGCTCCCTCCAATAATGCAGGTTACAATTCCATTCATGCCGTAGCAAATGATTCCATGAATTAACATTTCCATCTTCTAGCTCTGATTGACTGATCCTACTCCAAAGCTCATAATTTATTGGTTTAAGTCAAGACTTGCAAACAGAGGCATTAAATTAGAACAATAGCCATGGTTTAGTAGACAAGGCATTAGAGAGGGAGGGTTATGACTTGGGTTGGAGACCAAGCTTTAACATTATCTTGGCCAAAAGTTTGGGCAGGATATGTTTGTAATTTTGTTTTTGCTTGACAGTGCTTACCATGGTGACTTACACATATGAGAATCCTAAAGGATCCATGAATATAAAGGTCATTGCCAGGTATGGCAATTCTGACAATCCATAAAAGACCTCAACCCATCTATGACTTCACAGATTAGTTTTAGAAAGATACCTGAAGCCCATGGAGGTTAAGTGACTTACCCTTGGCCTCTTAGCTCATAAATGTCAGAGAGGGGATTTAAATACTAATGTTCCTGCTTTTAAGTTCCACACTCTATCTATTATGATGCCTCCATCCTTGAACCTAATAGGCATTTAATCCAGTGAATGTATTTCAGACTCAGTTCCCCACTCTACCCTCAATGAAGAACAAAGGTAAACAGGCAAGATGATAGCTCTGACCCATATAGCCTTCCATCAGGGGTTGGAGGTCAACAACTGCCTACTGCAAGTCCACTCAGGGCAAGCCTACAGCTGTGTTGGCTGTCCTCAAATGAGGATCTGGGGAAAAGAAAGCCTAGGAAGGCAGAAATCAGATTATGTTTTCAGATCATATAGGTTCTGCTGAAAGCTTGCAGTTTCATGGCCTGACACACAACTGTGATTCTTGAAAAAACATGGTATTCACCTAAAAAACCTTAAATCCTGTTTCTTACACTTACTAACCCTGCCATTGGCCAAATCACTTGACCTCTTAGGCTGTTTTTTCTTCTGTAAACAAAACAGGACCTCTCTCACTAGGCTGTTGTAAGGATGACATGAGAGAGTATATATGTGGAGTATTTTCTAAGCCTAGCTATCATCATAGTGGGCACTGAGCAAATGCCTGCTGTGTGAACGAAACACTCATCCTGAGCCCCAATTTCCTCAACTATAAAAGTGAGGATAATATTGGAGCTACCCACAACCCAGAACTGTTGTAAGAAAAGTGTTTTGCAAACTTTAAAACGCTACATCATTTGTGTCATATATTAAAACATTAAAATATTGTGTTATTAGCACTACATATTAAAATTCTGTATTCAAAATTATTCCATTGAAGTTTTCTCATCATGTCTTGCTAATGACCCTGTGTTTACCAGACCCTATGTCAATGGAACACAAGCTCCAGTAATTTCTCCCAAGCTGGAAAGACTTTGAATGTGGACCTAGGGATAGACTGTGTGTGCTGCCATCTAAAACCCAGGCTAGATACCAGGAGAGGCAACTAGTAGGTTTCTCACCAGGGGATAAATTTTTTTTAGCAGCAAAAACCTATATTCAAGGTTGGCTTGATCTTGGCTTCCTGGTGTGAAATTCAAATAGTTTATCTAATCCAAACAAAGATCCATTTATGCATGGGTACTAATGGCCCAATCAAGGCAGAACCTCTTAGCTAAACAAATGATTGACTTTCAGATTTGAAGTGTAAACAGGAAAATAAATCTTGGAGTAACTAATTTTTTCTTATCTGGTATCCCACTCCTGGTATGTGTGTGTATGTTTGTGTGTGTGTGTGTGTGTATATGTGTGTGAGCATGCCAACATATATACAAGTGTGTAAGTATCCATGGATGCATATATTGCAATGTGTATAGCCTAGATGCATGTGAATGTGTGTGTATACATTCACATTCTCATATATTCTATTAGCAAGAACTTTGAGGGAAATACATCACATTGACCAGAAAGAATGGAAAGAAAGTCCCCTGGGAGTTCTTTTTGTAGGAGATAGGATTTCAGAAGCCACTGAAATGTCCAATCCTTCTCATATTTTTGAGCATGTAGAGTCTTCCACAGGCAAACACAGCATCTGAGTGAGAGTCAACATTACCATGACTATCAATCAACAAGCATTATTAAGCACTTTTTGTGTGCCAAGCACTATCCTAGGTATTAAGGATAAAAAAGACAAAGAAACAAAAGATGTAGAAAGTAAATAGTAGGTGGTTGAAAGGTGATTGTAGAGGAAAGTCACTGGGGGAAAGGGGAGCAGAAAACAGGGAGAGCAGGGAAGGTCTAATGTATAAGGTGTCCACTGAGAGCAGCCTTAGAAGAAACTGGGGATCCTGAGAGGTAAGAAGGGAGTGAATTTCCAGGCATGGGGAATAAGCCAGTGCAAAGGCAGAAAGACAAGAATTGGAATATGACAAGGAACTAAAAACAAGGCAGCTGGGTGGTACAGTGGATAAGAGCCCTGGGCCTAGAGTCAGGAAGACCCGAGTTCAAACCCAGCCTCAGAAACTTACTAGCTGCATGACCCTGGGCAAGTCACTTAAACCTGTTTGCCTCCCTTTCTTCTTCTGTAAAATGAGCTAGAGCAGAAAATGTCAAACCATTCAAAAAGAGTAAGACACAACTGAATAACAATCACAAGAACAAGGAATCGCAAAAAGCCAGTCTGACTGTAGCAAACAAAGTGTTCAATGAGGAAGGGAATGCATGAAAAACTGAAAAGGTTGGGCCAGGTTGCAGAAAGCTTTGAGCCAAAACAGACCCTGGAAGCAACTGGGGGACACTGAAGTCTGCTGAGTAAGAGAAGGGCACATGCTCCATTCTTTATATCTGACTCCCTCTTGGCTTGGTTTAATGCCTGGTACATCATAGGTGTTTAATTAATGCTTGTAGATTGATAGTTAGGTTTGCAGTTTAAGAAAATCAGAAATAGGAGTGATAATGGATGCAGGAAAACCAGTTAGGTTATTGCAATTGCTGATGGAGTCTGTGTGTGTGTGTGTGTGTGTGTGTGTGTGGTGTGTGTGGTGTATGTGTGAGACACATATTCATTGACCTTTCACTGCACACGCTGCCTTCATATTTCTCCCTTTTATATCTCAGGTAGTACTTGAACCATCTTCTTGACTCAGAGACACACACTCCACCCACTCCACCACAGCTCTCTCAGATTATAAAGCCAAGAGAAAAAAATGACCTCAGGTTAAAAGAAAGATGTCACATTAAAGGAGAATCTTGTGCTGTTGTTAACTATATTTGCCATTGAATGGGGGGTCTCTGGCATGTGTTATTTGTTCACATACAGATAGAAAGCATGTCTCATGTTTATTTAGACCATTCTTGTCTCTGCAGGCTCCTTTCCTACACTGTCCCCACCATCTAACGACAAAAATAAACACCTCTTTGACAAGAGGGCACACCATGTAGTTGATACCCCAATTGAAGGTTAAATATGGGTTCTTCCTGAGTTCACATCATCTCCCAGGAAGTGAGCACACTGTTCTCTGGATTTCTTAGGGTCTTGGAATTCCTGGATTGTAGAGTTTTTAAGACCCTAAAGAATTTGCTTCTTTTAAAATTTTCTGAATTGGACAAGAGTTAAAATTCCACAGCTTCTATTTATGCAGCACAAGAAAGTGACTACACTTGCCTGGGCCTCTTTTCTCATCTATGAAATAAGATGGTTAGACTCAATTATCTCTAAGGTTCCCTTAGGCCAGTAGGAAAGAGAGTCAGTATGATGCAGTGGAAAGATTGTTGAACCTTGGGTACAGTCTGTTTACAACCTTATAGTGTTGGTGAGAAATAATTTCTGATCTCTGGGCCTTGGTTTTCCCATCTGTAAAATAAAGGAATTGAGTTTGATGACCCCTAAGATCCCTTCTTGCTCCAAATCAATTGTTTTATGAAAAATTACATCCCCTCTGATTTATTTTTTAAAAAAGAAAGAAAAGCTGAAAACAGAAAGAAAGGGGGTCAATACAGAGAAAGATACAGTGACAGTGGAAGTGCAAGTCCTCACCCTCAGGTTTCACCTCCCTATCCTTTCCCTCCCCATCTGAATGTTTCTAAACATCCCCCAGGTCGAAGAAGCAAGAACTGACATGGGTGTCCCCAGAGTTCCAAGAAAAGCTCAAAGGATTGCCCCCCCAAAAAATATCCTTGGGTTAAGGGTGGAGGGGGGAGTAGAGGGGCTTAGCTCCCCTCCTCCAACCCACATCCAGCTCCCTCCCCTTGAATGCAAATAGTCTTCCCAGTCTCACTCCTGCCACCCAGCTAAAACAAACAGCCCTTTCCAAGCTCAATGAAAGAAAACTGATGAGTCAGGCTTTTTGCTTAAATAGTCCCCACCTGTTTTCAGACCTCTCCTGCCCCTACTGTTTTTAACACTCAGGCTGTCTAGCCAACCCTATCTGCTTTCTTTCTCTTGTTTCCTTCCTTCCCTCCTTTCTCCCTCTTTCCTTCCTTCCTTCCTTTTTAAACGTTCTTTCTTCCTCTCTTTTTACTTTCCTTCTACCGTCCTTTCTGTCTCTCCTCTCTTTTTTCCTCTCCTTTCCCCTTCTCTTCCACCTCCCTTTTACTCCTTTCCCTTCTGTTTCTATCTCTCTGTCTCTCTCTGTCTCTCTGTCTCTCTGTCTCTCTCTCTCTCTCTCTGACTCTGTCTTTGTCTTTGTCTCTCTCTTTCTCCCCCTTCTCTCTCCTCTCTTTCTCTCCCCTTCTCTTCTCTTCTCTCTCTCTGTCTTTCTCTTCCCCCTCTTTCCTTCCCTCTTTTCAACCTGTGTCCTCTTCCTTTGCTTGCTCTGTCCCTCTCTCCCTCTTTCCTTTCCCCCTTTTCCCCTCTCTTTCCTTGCTCCTTTCTTTCTCCTTTTTTATCCCTATCTTAGCCTCTCTCTCTCTTTTTCTTGTTCTTTCCCCTTCCCTTCTTTTCCCTCTCTATTCTCTTCTTCCTTTCTCTCTTTCCCTTTTCCCCTCTCTCACCCCTCCCTCTTTCTCTCTCTTTCTCTTCCCTCTTTTTTCCCATTTCCCCCTCTTCCTCCCCCTTCCTTCCCCTTCCTCTTCGCCTCTGTTCCCCCCCTCCTCTTTTTTCCTTCTTCATTTTCTTAAGGGCAGTGTTGATAGCTCTCGCCTTGAGCTAAGCCAGCTCTGGACAGCAATCAGAAAAGAGCCTCACACTGACACAGCTCCTTCTTTCACAACCTCTGCCACCTTCCATACCCTGCCTCCTCATGTCATGATACTTTTCTTTTTGGTCTCAGGAGGAAAAAAAAAAGATGGCTATTGGAAAGGATGGGGGAAGGTGGGTGGTGGGAGAAGGACCTTTGTTCCTTGGGGAAGAAAGTCCTGTTCTGCTCAACCCCTGCTCCCATTCCTCTGGCCCAGCGTTGACTGCCAGCAGGCCTCTGTCCAATCATCACTTCTTCTTCTGAAGCAGGTGCAGGCTGAGACCAAGAGCTAAGCTAACACATAAACAGAGACAGACGCGTAAGGAAGGAACCAAGTGCGCACAGAGACAGAGCAAGGGAAAGAAAGCAAGGAAAGGCAAAGGAAAAAAACAGAATCAGAAAAGCTGGGAGATACATTTTCCTCAGCTGTTTCCAGTTTTCTGGTCCTTCCAATTACCCTCCACAAACTGTGTTCACCCTACAATAGTCCTAAGTCTTAAGAGAAAAGAATTCTCCCCATTTCCCAGACTGGAAAACAGAATCCAGGACATAGATTTCCCTGGGCCACATAAACAGAGAGAAAGAAGTGTTTAGGAGGAAAAGAGGAAGTGAACATAAGGAGTAGAATTTCAATTCTTTGAGTCCATCCAATTGGGCCACGCTGGACTACTACTAAGAGAAAAAAAACGTAAGCGGCTATTTGCAGGTTACAACCCTGAGAATTCATAACTCACACCCTTTCTGGTGGGTTTCTGATTCTAAATGAGAGTCAATAGAGAAAAATGGAGAGGAGATTTATCTTTGGGGGATGGAACCCAGAGGCACAATGAGCATGAAAATCTTGCCCAGTGGCTGGATGACCTGAGAACTTGTCCATCCTGCTTTGGGAAGGTTGCCTAGTCCTTCCCTGCACTGGGTTCTCTGTGCTTCATATCCTCTATACCTCCAGAGTCTCCTCTGCCCTCTAGGTGCTAAGGTGTCCCCTCTTATTCCCAGAAAAGTCTAAATCTCCCAGGGTCTGCATCTTTCCAAGTACCTTATAAATGGAAGGAATCCTGAATTTAGAGTTAGGGAAGACTGGTTTGAATTCAGGCTCTTCTAATTATTATCAACTGCATGTCCTTGGGCTTAACTTCCTTCAGACTCAGTTTTTTCCTCAGTAGTCATGATGTATTGTGGCCGAGTCTATGATGGATTCCAGAAAAGGAATACATTAGTTCAGGCAGAAATTCCTGACTAGCATTTCTTCTCTCGTCAGTCCCCTGGGAAAATGTCCTGACCTGGACTGATGATGGGAAAATATATGACTGGATAAAATGGTCTCTAAGATTCTTTCCAGCCCTAAGTTCTATGATCTGAGATCCCTTCCCAATCTCCCCCTTCCTTCTCCCTCCCATCTTTTGTTCCCTTCGTCCAAATGCTACCTTCTGATACTAACAAAAGGCACTCAAGGAAAGTAGGGGACTTCCTAATTTATGAGAATTCAGAGGGACAAATAAGACCCTGATCACAAACCTTTCCTACTAAGAAGACTTGAGAGTCCTAGCACTTGGAATTCTACTACCTGCTAAGGTTCACAATTCATTCAGAAGAAATGCTGTGCTCCTCTACTCTAAAAAAGTAAAATAAAAAATTAAGGGTGACTAAGGATAATTATTATCATGTATTATAAGGTCTCCTTAGCACTCTGATATGAGGAAAAACATGACTTTTTAAAAGAGGAAGTAAAGTGAAATGGTGATTCTTCAAATACTTGATTAGGTAGGGTCATCAATATATGTATGTGATCATGTCACCTTCCTCTCTTTAATTTGGTTTGTTGGCTTGTCCTCTGGTGTGGAGTCACTCTGGACCAATGGAATAGGACCACACGAGTGAGAGATACTCTCATCTCCCAATCATGGTCTCTCCCTTAGCCTGCTAAATTACCCTCTACCTTTCACCCTGCCATAACAAGGAAATTGTATGGAGGGGACATCCCTTTCAGCTTTCCTTCTCTTGGATCCCTGGGGTCGCCCAAGTCAGATGTTGCTCTTTTTATCAGGAGGACATTTAGAAATATTTAGGCCCATATGAAGGAGCTAGGAGGTGAAACTTGTGGGCTCAATAAAGCAAAATATTGCTATTCATCCAGCTTGGGGGCAAGACGGGGAGAAGCATCACTGACCCCAACCAGTGGTCATTTAACATGCATATGGGGAGACTGGACAAGAAAATGTAACTAGTTACAAAGAATCTCAGATCAAAGTTGAAAGAGACTACAGAGGCAGTCCAGTATATCCAACCAGTAACTTCCCACACATCCCCTCCACAATGTCCCCAAGGAGTAGCCATCCAACTTTCACTTGATGAGCTAAAGTAAAGGAAAACCCAGGACTTCTCAAGGCAACCACTCCTACTCTTGGATCGCTGTTTTTTAAGTCTTTCTTTGTATCAAATCTAAATCTGCCTTTCTAACTTTCATTCTGCTGCTCCTTGCTCTGTCCTCCAGGCCCCAGCAAAATCATCCTTCTTTAGTACCACTGATGTTCCAATATTTGAAGACTGTTATTTTTTCCTCCTAAGTCTTCCTCCTCTCTGACCTACATACTTCCAGTTTCATCAACCAAACCATCAACCAATCATGAACATCCTGGTTGCCATCCTCTAGATACTATCCAACCAACTGATCTCCTTTTTGAATTCATGGGCTCTTTCTCTTTTGCAACCTTAAAATATCCTCCAGAAGAGCCCCTGAAACATACCAGATACTCAACAACAGTCTTCAGGTTTTTCTAAAATAAAAAAAATAGGTGAGGAGATGTCTTAATAGAATAAATTTCAGAGAACCAGCTACCAAATCTTTACTTAGGGTCTACTCTGTGCAGCTCCTAATGTTGGGCCCTATAGAGGACATAAAGAGATGCAAGACTAAATTGTTTATTCTGAGCAGATAAAAGACTACATGCAGGATGTATAGATGCCAACAGCTGGTATACCAGACACTATGCTAAATGCTGAGAATCTAAATACAACCAGAAAAAGAGATAGTCCCTGCCCTCGATGAGCTTACTTTCTAATGGGGGAAGACAACACATAAACAGAAGCTGAAAAGGGAAGATGACGTGTGTTAGAGAAAATCAAGAGCACAGCTTGTAGAGGATTCCCTGGGAACCCTCTGTAAAGGACAGTTCTGGGAGGAGCTGTCCAATCAGAGTGAGAGAACCCAGGAGAAAAGGGCACACCAAGGCAGTATGGCAAACTGAATAGAGCCTCTGACCCTAGTTTTGAAATATGTTAGATGGGTGACCAACATTATGAAACTACAAATTATGAAGCAAGAGCCCATGCCAAGAGTTCCATGCCAAAGTATAAATCCAAACAACCAAAAAAAATATCTAATAACTCCCATGTTCCCTTTGAGGAGACGAGGGTAATCTGTAAAATCCCAGCAAAAGTCAGAGAAGTCCTATACTCATCGTTTATGAGTCATTGTGAAGAAATGCCTCCCTTTCCAACTGATATTACATATTAAATCATAACCTTTAGTTCCTCACAGAGGAAAATGTTACCCAATGTCAAGGAGGATTTCAAGGGCTAATTTCATGGTTGAATGACGGGTGACAACTTGGCATCCATAGGATTTGGTGATCAGGAGTAGGGGCAGAGATGAAGAGAAAAGGAAATATTTAGAGAAACTGGCAGACAAAAAGCATGATGAAAAAAAAGCATGATGATTTGATCAAGGGTGGAGTCGCTGCAATGGGCATTGAGAAAGGAATATATTAACTGACCGGAGACAAGTCAGCTAGGAAAGTCTTGAGAAGAGAGAAGTCATTGAAGATAATATGTCCGGGCTGTATAAAAGGCTAAGGGGAAGGATTATTTCTAAGGAAGTGGTGGGCAGAGTTCAGGGGATGATCAACGTCATCAGATCCGGATTTGAGTAGATGCAAAGAGGAAAGTTACAACCTGAAATTGAGCAGCTATGCCTAGGAAAAGGGATACGCCCCCTAGGACCATGATGAAGAGTGAGTTTTGAGAGAAAGCCAGATTGACGCTCTAAAAGTGTAATGACTACAGAAGGTGAATTAAGCTCAATTAGATGAATAATCTTTATCCTGGCTCCAACACTTAAGGGATGGGTGACCACAGGCAAGTTCCTTCACTTCTGTGAAATAGGGATAATAATCTTTGAGCTACCTACCTTGTGGAGTTGTTGGGAGGAAAGCATCTTATAAACTCTAAGGGGCCAGATGAGTGTGAGTCATTGATTATCACTCATCTTTTTAATAGGATAGAGATAGAAATGTTATAAGGACCAGTCAATATCCTGTTATTAATTCTTGTATACTTATTGTTCTTCAGGGTATTGAGGAGGGATAAAAAGATATAAAGGCTGCTTTTTTGAGATTGATTTAGTGTGTTGGAACATAAACTCATCTGGAAATAGAAGAGCAAGAACAGAAGATGAGCTGACCCCATGGAAAGAGTTTAAGATAACAAGGGGCAGAATCACTGAGGCCCTGGGAATACTAGAAGAAATCCTCTGGCATGTGTGGTGTCTCCCTTATGGTGAACTTATGGAAGAACAGAAATAAGATTATTGGAAGGGACTTCCAAATTGATTAACTGATATTACATTTTATTAATATATTAATAATAATTAATCAACATATTTTAATTAATAATATATTTTATTATCTAATTATAATATTCTAATGACATTATGATATAAATATACTATTCTAATATAATTACACTATTCTAGTAATAGTACAGATTCATATTATTCTAATAGTATTCTAATGTAATTTTAACATAGAACTTTAAAAAGTACTTTACATAGTTTATTTTAGTTAATTCTCACAGCAACTCTGTGAGGTAAGTGCTACCTATTATAATCCTCATTTTAAAGCAACCAGTGGTGCAATGGATAGAGTGTCAGACCTAGAATTTAGGAGGACTTGGAGTTTAAATTCAGTCTCATACACAGCCTAACTGTGTGATCCTGGTCAAGTCACTTAACCTCTGTCTGCCTCAGTTTTCTCAACTATAAAATGGAGGTCATAGTACCTACCTCATAAGGGTGTTATGATGGCCAAAAGAGATAATAATTGTAAAGCCTTTAGCACAATGCCTACCATACAGTAGGTGCTTAATAAATGCATGTTCTCTTCCCCATTACAAACAGGAAATCTGCGCCAGACAGAAGTTAAATGTCTTTCCCAAGGTTACGTAGCTAGTAAGTGTCTGAGGCAGGATTTGAACTCATATCTTTCTGAATCTAGGTCCAGCACTCTGTGTATTATGGTGCCCCCTATCTGACTCAATCACAGATCCATTTTGAGTACTGGAATATATTAGAATCTGGGCTGGTCCTATGATTTTATTGGTATAAAGAACTCCTACATGAGGAAATATCATCTGTCAATAGATCTTCTCCACAACTTATATTATTAGATAATTGCCTAGAGCATTGAGAGAATAAATGACTTGACTGGGGTTACATAGCCAATGTATGTGTCAAAGTATGACCTTGTATATTTCAAAGGCTGACTTATAACCCTATGATTGTTGGAGGTCCTAGAGTGGCAACTGCTACATGAGGCTGGAGAAGTAATCCCATAGGTGGCTACTCCTATTACTATAGCTTATGAGCCCCCGTCAATATGCATCCCATTAGCATCTATCCAATCAATCAATGGACTCTTAGAAAAGAGACCTGCTAACAGTCGTTACAAAAGATCCCTCTTCCCCACAACTCCAGGAAGAATCTCCTGCACACTCGGAGTGTGCAGTAGGGAGAGATGTCACAAATTTAAAATGAAGGAAATACACTGGGAGTATATGTGGTATGGTGACTCAACTCTGGAACAGTGGGGCTTTGGTGTCCTGTCTCTGTCTACAGAACCCTTGCACTTGTTTCTATTGAAAGGTATGGCATCAGTGATAGATGGTTCTTTCACAGCTGTGTTAAACTGGTTCTTTGCTGAATGGGTGGCTCAGCTGGGATTGTTTCTCAAAGGGCATGATGTCTTTGATGACTAGTTCAGTCCACTGCCAAGCTGCGCTGCACAGGGCATCCAGCTGACTCTTCGTAGGTCTCAATGTCTCTGTTAAAGTAGTCTATGCCTCCAGGGGCAAGTTCAGTCTAGCCAGAGGATGTTTCTGGTTTATGCTACTTACTACTGATGTAACTTTGGGGGGGAGTCATTTTTCTTCCCTAAGGGTTATCTATAAAATGAGGAAGTTAGACTAGAATCAGCAGTGGGGAACCTGTTTAATAAGTCCCTTAAGAAAAGGATTTGTTCTGTGAAGTTTGGATTCAGTCAAAGGACCACACTTGAGGACCTAGAGGGTCACATGTGGCTTCGAGCCTGCATGTTCCCCATAACTGGACTAGATGACTTCTAAGTCCTCTTCCAGGTCTAAATCCTATGATGGGAATGCCTGTCAATAGAGCGAAATCAGAGAAATCTATTCCCTCTAATCAATCCCAAAAGACATCATGAAGGAGTTGGCATTTCAGAAAATTCTTGCACCACAGAAAAGCCAGGGAGAAACAGAAATCCTGAAAAGGAGTAATATTTGAGGGAAGACTGAGGCCAGGATGAGGTCAATGGATGAAGGGCCAAAAAGGATTGACAGCTATTTAATAGAAACAAGAGGGAACAGTGCGTGTGAGGAAATGAATAGGATCGTCCCCATGGGTGGGAGGCCCACTGTATGTGGAGATCCGTGCCAAGATCTCTGAGGAGTCACAAAAGAAGGAGTTATGTTCCTGACCCAGAGACAGGGTCCCCTCCAGGTGAGAGGAGAAGCCAGCATGGGTTGGGCAGGGCGGCTGCCTGGAGGATTCATCCGAGATCTGACTGGGTTCCCAAGCAGCCACGTGAAACTTGAGCTGCTATTGTTTCCTGGGCAGCTGGTTTCCCACTGCTGGCTCTCTCCCTCCCCTCCTCCCTCTCTCCCCTGGACTCCTGTTTTCCCCACTATTGTTTCATGCCTTTTCCTGAGTAGGTGGCAGTAGGAAGAGGCTGGCATTCTGCAGGGGCTGGAGAAGGGAGGATGGAAAGCATCCATTCAGATTCACAAACAGGACTCCCCCCTGCCCACCTGCACACTCTGCCCCTCTTATTTGCATTTCAATCCCCAGAATGTGCTACTTGTCAATGTCAGGCTCATTGGGCAGTGTCTGGACCTGAGACTGGCAGAGCAGGGCATCCCTCTAAGGACCATGGGTTGACCTTTGTGCCAGTCCAAACTGGAAACAAACTTAATCCCTCTGCTGCCTCCCTCCTCCTTCCTAAGAGTCCTGCTAATACAAGCCTAGCTTGCATAGGCCAAAAAGAATGTCCAGATGTCCTGAAAAATGAAAAGCAACCATTTGTGAACAGGGTAAATGAGGAAGAGAGAAGGAAATGGGAGAAGGGGTGAAGGGTAAGTTCTACAAGACCACCCCTCTGCTCACAAATCCCATACCCCAATTCTGTGTTGCTTCTCCCCTACTCCATTTAATCACTGCCACTCATTTCAACCCTCCACCCTAGGAAATATCTATCCACTTCTGATTATTTTATGCTGCAAAAATGTCTTTTTTTCTGAACCAAGAACTTGGCAGGCCTCCTTATTTGCCCATACATTCCTGTGACCTGCATTGCCCTGGCGAGGTTCAGAGAGGACAAGCAACTTGCCAAAAGCCACACAGCGAATCAGTAGCAGAGCCAAGCTGTAGCCTCGGAGCCTCCAAGTCTGCTCACTTAAAGGTTTATCAGATTCCTGCTTTAGAAAGCAGCTTCTGAAAGACAGTCTTATTCTGAAGCGGGGAAGACAGGCCTGTAAAATGGAGATCAGAAATAAGGACCAGGATAAGAATTGGACTGATAAGGAAAAGACATTGTAGATAAACAAAGAAAGAAACAAAGACAGACAGACAGACAGAAAGATAGGTAGATAGATAGATAGATAGATAGATAGATAGATAGATAGATAGATAGATGATAGATGGATGGATAGATAGATAGATGGATGGATGGATGGATAGATAGATGATAGATGATAGATAGATGGATAGATAGATGGATGGATGGATGGATGGATGGATAGATAGATAGACAGATAGATAGATGGATGGATGGATGGATGGATGGATGGATGGATGGATGGATGGATGGATGGATGGATGGATGGACGGACAGACGGACGGACAGACAGACAGACAGACAGATAGATAGATGATGGATGGATAGATAGATGGATGGATGGATAGATAGATAGATGATAGGTAGGTAGATAGATAGATGATAGATAGGTAGGTAGGTAGGTAGGTAGATAGATGATAGATAGATAGATAGATGGATAGATGGATGGATAGATAGATAGGATAGGATAGGATAGGATAGGATAGGATAGGATAGGATAGATAGGTAAATGGAGTGTCCCAAAAGTCTTAGTGAACTTTTAAACTCTATTAAAGCTAAAAACTATGCTAAGACTTTTTGAGACAGCATATTCATATGTATGCACAATCAAAATAAAGCCCCCATTCTCATTAACATACACATGCAGATCAAATTTGAAAGGCAGCAGCATAATCTTCTGGATTCAGTTTAATTAATTCCTCCCTCTGCCAGTTACTGCTTTTCTTGTTCAGTCATTTCAGTCATGTCCAACTCTTCGTGACTCCATTCAGGGTTTTCTTGGAATAGATCCTGTAGTGGTTTGCCACTTCCCTCTCCAGCTCACTTTACATATGAGGAAACTGAGGCAAACAGGGTTAAGTGACTTGTCCAGGGTCATACAACTAGAAGGCATCGGAGTTGGGATTTGAACTCAGAAAGATGAGTCTTCCTGATTCCAAGCCCAGTGTCCCACGAGCTATAGCGCCATCCAGCTAACCACCAATTCCTAGTACATAACCAAATCACACACTATGTACCACATGAGGTCATATTTGCAAAGCACTGAGCACAGCGTCCCAGGACGCTCCAGCTGTAGGACTGTAGGCAGCACCCACATAGTAAGTACTTATGCTCTTCCTTTTCCCTCTTGGAATAGCCGCCCTTCCAGACCAGTTTCCTCACCTGTTGAATGAAAGAGCTGGCCTAGATGATTTCCCCATGTTAGATACCATCCCTGCCCTCTAGGGTCTCATAGCAGAGCAAATGCTTTATTTAAATCTTTATAAAGTGGTTTCCTCCCAGTGACACAAATTGGATCCCCATAGCTATGAAAGCCCTTTTCTTACAACAGCCCCATGGGATAGGGATTATTATCTTTATTTTGCACATGCAGAAACTGAGGTCTTTGGCCTAACATGCCCAAGATCCCAGAGCTAGTAGATGTGTCATGAGATCACAGACTAATAACAGCTAGCATTCACATAAAACCTAATATGTGCCGGACACTTCGCTAAGCACTTTCCAAAGTTCTCATTTCATTCTCAAAACAACCTTGTGGGGCAGCTAGGTGGCGCAGTGAATAGAGCACTGGCCCTGGAGTCAGGAGGACCTGAGTTCAAATCTGGCCTCAGAAACAACACAAAAACTAGCCATGTGACCTTGGGCAAGTCACTTAACCCCAACTGCCCTCCAAAAAAAAAAAAGCAAAAGCAACCTTGTGAAGTATATCCTATCATCATCCCCACTTCACAGATGAAGATACTGAAGCAGACAGAGCTTAAGGGATTTGACCAGAGTCACACAGTTAGCCAGTGTCTGAAGCCATATTTGAACTCCACTCTTTGATTACAGGCCTGGTGCTCTAGCTATCAAGCCACCCAACATTCGAAAGGCATCTTAGAGTCATCCAGCCTAGCCCCTTCATTTTATAGGTGAGGAAAACTGAGTTTAAGATCTATTTCGTGATTTGCCTAGGGTGAGGATGTGAACCCATACCTCCTTAACTCCATGTCTAGTGCCCCATCTACCATATCACACTGTCTCTGGGATAAATTATTGGGGTAATCTGTGGGTGGAAAATTAAAAGACTTCTACCTAAAAACATCATAAGGCTACTTTTGCTAGACTTTGGGCCCAACAGTTACAAGGCTTGAACAAGTGAGAGCAGGTATTATGGGACAGAATTTTAAAAAGGAGCATGTTCCAGTATGCCCCCCAGGTAAGTATATCCCTCATCCCTTGGGAAAGGTGGTGGCTTTATCCCACTGATTTCTACTACTTCAACAATTGCTTTGCCTCTAGCTTTCCAGTCCCTCCCTTGTCTCTACTTCCCATTCCCACCCCCTAGTCTCCAGCACCATCCCAACCCCCAGGTGGGGTGAAGGACAGAGAGATTTAGAAAACTCAACCCTTGGCCAGGGGAAAATTTTACTTTCTCCTTTCCCGGGGATTAGGAGATTATAAAGAGAACAAAGAACCAATTCACTGGTGAATCCAGTAATTCTCTCAAATCCGACTCAGCAGCCTCAGAGTTCCCACCATCTCATTTGGCTAGATGGAAGCTTTGAGGCCAGCTGCCTGGCCTTGAATGATGGAGCCTAAGGGAAGAGTCCCATGCCTCCTCTCATTTCTCTCTCTTTCTACTTATTATGTGAGGTCAGTAGAAGGAATAATAAGGAATCTGAGAACACAATTCAACACAATTTGAGAGGTCATCTCAACCAGCCCCCTGCCACAGTTAAGGTCTCCTCTACTAGGATTTCATCCAAATCTTCTCTAAACCAAATGAAAATCAGTTCCTAGAGAAGGCAACTGTTGAATGGTTGAATCACAAAGATATTAGGATGGTTCAAAATGAAGAAGGGAAACCCGAAAGAGCAATGGAAGCATTATGTCTAATGTAATGAAAGCTATTTTCTTTTCAGAAATGTATTGATGGTTTTTTTTTATTTTTACAACAGTTATATTTCCCAATAAATCCCTCCACCCTCCCTTTCCAGACAGCCATCCTTTATATCCAAGAATAAAAATGAGGAAAAATACAGTTGAACAAAATTACCCAACACGTTGGAGACAGGCTGCCATTATTTGCAATGATCCACACCCATCTCTCCTCTCTACAAAGAAGTGGAAGTGGGGGAGGGGGCTGAAGAATTATTTTCAGAGAAGATACGGAAGTCCCACTTTGCTCCAGCTCTGGTGCAGACCAAACAAATGGCTTGAAATTGAAGGGGAAGGATGTAAGATGGGTCACTGGGAGGAAACCACTTTATAAACAACAAAGCGTAAATGTGAGCTGTGATTATACAATGCAGTCATATATACATACATAATGCGTACGTATATATCTATTACATATATGTTAACATAAAACATTTCACAAGCTGGACATAGAAGAAGTCTTCATTGATTGTAAAGATCAAGAAGAAAAGAAAGTTGAAACTTTTTCTGGATTCTTTAAAACCCATGCAGGGGTATTATGGGGACTCCCCTTCCCAGAGGCTGGGGGATGAACAAAATGATTTCTGCTGGTCACTTCTTGCCCAAGAAGTCTAGGATTTGATGATTCCCTGTGGGATCTATTTTCCCCAGACTGCTCTTAGGCAAAAAATAAATACATATGCACAGGAGTATATGTCTTCCTGATCCTCCTACCACACCCTGCCACCTCATTGACACACATGGGTGCCCACATACACACACATTCACCTCCTCATCCTCCTTGGTCTGGTAGAATTCCAAATGGGTGGAGCTGAGGTCAGGGCTAAAAATGTTGATTTTTCTCTGGAATTTGGGGTTTGTAGAGAAATAAAACTTCCAATGATACGTGGTGGGGTGTCATGTTCTTGGTCTTATTTGTTCTTTGCAGAAAGATATTGAAAACTTCTCTTCTTTCCTCCCCTATTTTTCCCTCCCCCCATTTTTCTCTCCCCTCTTTTTTCCTCTCTTCTTCCTTCCCTTTCTCTCCCCTTCCCTCCTCTCTCTTCCTCTCCTTTCCCTTCTCCTTCCTATCTTCTCCTTTCTCTTCCCCTTCCCTCCTTTCTCCTCCCTGCTCCCTGCCTCTCCCCTTCTCACCTTTCCTTTACCCTTCCCTCCCTCTTCCCCTCCTTTCTTTTCTCCTCTCCTTCTCTCCCCTTCACTCTTATCCTTTCCCCTCTTGTTTTCTCCCCTGTTCTCTCCCTTCCCCTCCCCTGCTCTTCTCTTCTGTCTTTATCTTTTCCCCTCCTCTCCTTTTCCCTTCCTCTCTCCTCTACCTGCTTCCACCATTTCTGGGATCCCATCCAGGGCATTGTATTTGTCCTTTGTTCTCAAAGAGGACCATGGCATTAGGAAAATGATGACATTTCTTTCAGTTGACTTTGATTTGAGTGAGTGAGGGCTGTGCAAGGTCAGGAGCTTCACATTCTCCTCCAGAGTCACCTGAATTCAGTGACTAGATATTCATCAGGATCACTGGAGATGATTCAGCATGCAATGGGAGACCCTGACCCTTTTAGGCTGAGGCATTTTCATGTACTCACTTAAAATGAGGTACCGCCCATTCAGTGAATAGACCTTTTTAAGAAGGGAGACAAAGGATGGCCCCTTTAACTAGAAAAAAAGAAAAAAAAATGAAGTTGGGAAGGGAAGATCCTCAGGGTTGCTGTTGCCTATATGGCCTATCTATTGGCACTTAACTCATTGCTAACACACCCCCCCATCTTTGATCCTAGCTACTGAGCACCTCTCCCATGAGACAGTAGTTTCTTTAAGTCTAGCCCAGGGATTCTTAACCTTTTTCTATGTCATGGAACCCTTTGGCAGTCAGGTAAAGTCTATAGACCCTTTCACAGAATATTTTTTAAATTCATAAAATAAAATACATAGAATTACAAAGGAAACCAATCATAGTGAAATATGCTTATCAGAGCGGCTAGGTGGCGCAGTGAATAGAGCACTGGGCCTGGAATCAGGAGGACCTAAGTTCAAATATGGACTCAGACAGTTGACACATTTACTAGCCGTGTGACCTTGGGCAAGTCGCTTAATCCCAATTGCCCTCCAAAAAAAAAAGAAAAAAGAAAAAAGAAATATGCTTATCAAAGTATTAAAAGAAACAAGGACCCCAAGGTTAAAAATCACTGGTCTGAGCAATTGTAGCAATATTCTTGTCCCTTCTCTTAGAGCTAGAGACTATTCTTCTTCCCTTTTACATTCTCATGGATTTTGACTCTAGACCTAAACTTTCCCTTGAAATCAATTGTCCCAAGCAAAATGAAGAAGCCATGAGACTGGGTTATATTACAGGACAAACAATAAGGTTCTTATTCTGAGATTCTGCATTCACATTCTGCCTTTACTCATGCCCCCAAACCACTCCCTACCCCAAACTCCAAGTGATTCTTTACAACTAATTCTTTTTAATTTATTTATTTATTTTAGTTTTCAGTGTTCACTTTTGTAAGATTTTGAGGTCCAAATTTTTTTCTTCCTCCCTCCCTGTCCTCCCCCTTCCCCAAGACAGCAATCTGATATATTAAGCGTATTTCCATATTAGTCATGTTGTGAGAGAAAAATCAGAACAAATGAGGGGAAATGAGGGCAAAAAAGAGAGAAAGAAAATATTATGCTTCAATCTGCATTTAGACTCCACAGTTCTTTCTCTGAATGTGGACAGCATTTTCCATCATGAGTTTTGGAATTATCTTAGATCATTGTTTGCTGAGAAGAACTAAGTCTATCTAAGGGTATCATCACTCAATGTTGCTCTTACTGTGCAGTGTTCTCCTGGGTCTGCTCACTTCACTTAGCATCAGTTCATGCGAGTCTTTCCATGTTTTTTCTGAAATTCGCCTATTCATCATTACTCACAGAGCAATAGTATTCCATTACATTCACATACCACAACTTGTTCAGCTGTTCCTCAAGTGATGGGCTTCCCTTTGATTTCTAATTCTTTGCCACCACAAAAGAGCTGCTATATTTTTGTACATGTGAATCCTTTCCCCTTTTTTATAGTTTCTTTGGGATACAGACCTAGTGGTGGTATTGCTGGATTAAAGGATATACACAATTTTTTTGGCCCTTTTGGAGTAGTTCCAAATTGCTCTCCAGAATGGCTAGATCAGTTTGCAACTCTACCAACAATGCATTAGTGTTCCAATTTCCCCACATCCTCTCCAACATTTATCATTTTCCTTTTTTGTCATATTAGATGATTGGGTAGGTGTAAGGTAGTACCTCAGAGTACTTCACATTTCTCTAATCAATAATCTAAAGCATTTTTCATATGACTATAGATAGCTTTAATTTCATCTGAAAACTGCCTGTTCATATCCTTTAACCATTTATCTATCCTCTCTTCTTTCCCTTTATCTAAGGACATTCTGACTAAAGAAAAACAAATTTTGATGACCCAATTCACTCTGGATCCCTGATCCCTGCCCAAGCACCGCAAAATGGTTGTTTTTTGGGACCTCCTGGCTCAGAGTGAATGTAAATAGTAACTATTTCTCTTTTGGTCGGCAACCCTGTGGTTCTTACCCTCCCAGTTTGATTTTTTTTAATGAAAGGGGCCATCCCTTGATTCACTTCTTAAAGAGGTTTATTCACTGAATGGGTATTGCCAACACCTAAAGTGAGAACCTGAAAAGACTTTAACTTAAAAGGACCAAGGTCTCCCACTGCATCCTGGGCCATCTCCAGTGGCCCTGATCAATACTTGACCACTGGACCCAGATGGCTCACATAATTAGGGAATGCTTTGTATACTTATAAATTTGACTCAGGTCTCTATATATTTTAGAAATTAAACCTTTATCAGAAACACTGGCAGTAAAAATTATTTCCCAGCTTTTTGCTTTTCTTCTTAGTTACATTGGCTTTGTCTCACAACTAATCCTTAAGCCAGGAGTCAGAAACCATAATGTTTTGGACAGTTCTAAAAGGCTTAGGTCATAGGTCAGATGCCTGAAAGAACTTCATAAAAGCTCTTGGCACAAGAAGGAGAAGGCACATGCATCTGGGGTAGGCTGAGAGGGGGTGAAATTGTTTCTGTGAAGGTCTTTCAGAAAATCTAGCCATCTGGGATGTGGTTTAGAGAAAGAGAAGGGTCAGTGGAAGGTGGTGGGAAGGAAGAAGAATTAGGTGTGAAAAGGTGTTCCATGACAAGTTGGCTTCTGACCCAGGGGAAAGGTAAAGAGTTAATAGACTGTTTTATTAGACCCAAAGAAATTACTCATGATCCCTGAACAATAGAATAAATGTTTGTAGAGTTGAATTAAACCTTGATGAGCCTTGGAATCAGAAGCATGGGTAAGATTGCCTTGATCTCCTATATGCTGAATGATGAAAAAAGTGTGGTATCTCAACCTGTTTCCAGGGTTTGGGGACTCAGAAATAGCTTTCTGAAAAGAAAAAGTAAAGTAATGTAGGCCTGCAATGCATAAAGCAATAAGCCTTTATTATGCTCTATTTTGACTTCAACAAGGGAAAGCTTAAGCCAAGAGCTGACATTTCCAGGATTTAGCACAGTGTCTAGCATATTAATAAATGTTGATTGATGATCTGTGAGATCCCTGAGGATTGGAACATAGAAAGAAAGGGTAATAAGGAAGGACTACAGCTAGGGAGTCTACTAGAACTTTGTTTCGGATGGTCTTCAGGCCATGGCAGAAGGAGGAATAGAAGAAAGAAGATGGGGGGGAGACATAGGTCTGTGATGGTATTGTGGAGAGGTTACTCCCAAGATTGGCACAGTTTTGCCAATTCTCTGCCCATGCTTCTTCATTGTTCTGGAAGATAGATAATTTACCTCCTCCACACCAGGGCAATTGATGGAGCAGGTGAGGGCCATGGTTTTTATTGGTAAGGAAGAAGAGTGTCTTACTCGGGTATATCTGATTAGTTTCCCATCTCTGATACTCCCAGGTGAGTACTAGGGATTGGCTAGGGAAGGTCAAGGTGACACAGACATGGGGCATGTAAGTTTCTAATTTAGAGCCTGGAAATTTCCAATAGGAGAAACAGGAGGTAGCAGTGGTGGAGAGGGTTAGGCAAAAGGAAGGCATATCTAGGATCATAAATTTAAAGGTTTAGAGCATAGGTGGCCATAGGTGGCATAGGGGCTCAAAGAAGGGGAAAAATTAAAATATTTTTCAAGGCGGGGGGGGGGGGTGTGGAGAATGGGATTATCACAAGTAGTCATAAGAATTTTGAAGGGGAAAAGTGAGTAGAGGTTGACTGGAACTCAAAAATGTTTTGATAAATACAGCTGGTAGCCCAGAACAGGGCCCTCTTAGCTGTGCATGGTCAGGGAGAAATTCTCTCCATAGTGGAACATTGTGGAAGAATCATTTCAAATGAAACAGTAATTGAAGAGTTCAATCTCACTATCTACAAATGCAAAAGCAAGTGGATGAAAAGTAACTATTATTTAGACTATGTTCTATTTTGAGAACAGAACTGGAGGTCAATCTGACATTGGATGAGGGTAAATCAAGGGACTTGCCTGTACTTCCTACAAGAGAGAATACCACTGAATTTCAGTTCAATGGAGTCTCTTGCCATCTAGAGAAGGTGTCCTTTGTCCTTTTTTGTGTCATAGACCCCTCTGACAATCTGGTGAAGTCTATAGACCCCAACATGGAATAACATCTTTCAATACATAAAATGCATAGGATTACAAAGGAAGTAGTAAAAATCAAGTGTAGTTTTTTTTCCCCATTCAAGTTCATGAACCCTCTGAAATCCATCCACAGACCCTAGCGGTCCATGGATCCCAGGTTAAGAACACCTGCTCTAGGACCTCTCTAAAAATTTTCCATTCTAAGTAAGATCCAGGAACAGGTAATAGTGTATTGAATATCACTAATCACCAGTCTTCTGAATGTTGTTCATTCTTAGGTGATGCTGGGTATGCCTCAGATACTCAAAAGGCATCTTTTCTTTTTCCTTTCACCAACCAAAGTCTTTCTCCAAAAGTATCAAAATGTCATTTGAACTTGATAAATATAAAGTTCCCAATGTACCAAAGAAAGAGAATGAAGGCTTTGAAAGTTGAAACTGGAGGTTACACTGAACTTATAAGTGAAAGTGAAGGCTACGAATACCTCTTATTCCTCTGGTCGAGACACACCAAGCATAAAAATATTGAAAGTTGTTGTTTGTTGTTCATCCTTCATTCTCAAAAAGGACCAATGATATCAAGAGAGCAACGTCTTAACTTGCAAGTGAAATAAGACAGGGCTAATGATGTCACTGAATACATGAGAAATTTACTAACATACCATAATCAAAGCTAAATGAGAAGAACATATTTAAAATCAATACCTATGCAATACCCACTTTAATGTACGTTTTCAAAACCATAACACTGACCATAACAAATTAGGAAGGTATCATAACAAAAATCCATAGTCAGTAAATTCAACAATTATTTGTTAAATGCCAACATTGTACACTGATGAAATATAGGCTAATCACCCTAAGGCAACTATAGAAATGTAAACACTTTCTTGCCTAAAATAACTAAGACTAATAGATATTCTTAGAGGAAATAGTCAACAACCTCTAGAAATACTTTTGGGACAGGTAAATATCATTTGGTCAAGGATGATAATAAGTATACACCATTAGATTTGTCAAAAGTAATAAAAAGTGGTTTCCTTTCTTATGCAGCCAGTGAAAGATCCAATGGTGGAATCAAAAAGCCCTCACTGGATGATATCCACATGAATGTGTTAAATATTAAACAAACAGCTGAATCATGTAGGATTTGTTTATAGCAACAGAGATATTTATGATGGCAATTCAAGACCAAGTCATTAGCACCAGAAATTGCAGAAGGATTGTCTTTAAAGAGCCCAGGGAAAGTGGATAAAGCACTGGACCTGGAGTTAGGAAGACCTGCATTCAGCAGACCTGCCTCAGAAACCTACTAGTTGTGTGACCCTGGGCAAATCACTTAACGTCTCAGTTTCCTCATCTATACAGTGGAAATAATAATAACATCTGCCTCTCAGGGTTGTGAGAATCAAAGAGGTTTGCAAAACTCTTTGCATAGTAACATATGTACGTACCTTGCAAACCTTAAGACACTATGTAAATGCTAGCTATGGTGATGATAATAACGGTGATGATTGATAGATAATGATAATGATGATGCAAGAAATGGGTAAAAAATGCATCTTAAATCACTACAGTCTATAAAGATTTGGCACTTCCTGAGCAGCTAGCAATACATGGCCAGGTGACTTGAATTAACACTAATAATAACTAGTATTTTGACGATGGTAAGACACTTTACAGATATTATCTCATTTTATTCTTCCAAGATGAGGTGATTTTATTATCCCCATTTTACAAATAAAGACAATAAAGCTGATAGAGGTTAAGTGACTTGCCCAGGATCACACATCTACTAAGTGTCTTGCCGATAGCCACAGAGCTATTAAGGGCAAATACCCCTAGGGAACACGGGGTCTCTAAATTTTATTCACAGAGAAGTATAAATGATCAATAAGTCTTAATATGTTATCCTTTCCAATGGAATCCTTACACTGTAATCCAGGTCAGTGCCTTAACTCAGAAGAATGAATCAGTAATGATAGATCCTCAGGTGTACTAGAACTGTAAGGAGCCTCAGGCCACAAATTACAACTCTCTTATAGATGGAGAAACTGAGGCAGTTAAGTCACATAAGTAGCAAGTGATAAAGGCAGAAATTAAACCCAGATCCTCTGATACCAGGGTATTTTCACCACTGAACCAGGTTATACATGGAGCAGGTGGGATATATATTGGAGGCAGCCTTCCTGACCCCCTGAAATCAGAGCCCATAGAGAGCTAACTCCTCTGCCAACTCAAAAGGCCATTTCTGGGATTGTAAATTGCAAATGTGTTCCAAGAATGAAGACAGCTGAATCCTGGGAGCCTCTGGACACCCAGAGGCATGACTAGAAGAAGGAGCCAAGAGAAGACTGGGAAAGGAGAAGGCCCCACTCCTCTTTCCCTTTCATAACCTCTGCTCCCCCTAGACACCAAGGCAATCTCCGAGAGGATCCAGGGGGTCAGCAGAAGGAGGGGAAGGGGGCAAAGGGCAGGGCAGGGAAAGAATTAAGGGGGGAAAGGAGAAATAGGGAGGCCACTTCTGTGTGCTCTGCTGAGACAGAGCCAGTGTTGGCCTCTGCACAAACAGAGCTACCCAGAGCAAATATAATCACAGAGAAACCATGTGACAGGTTCAGTCATTTCAAGTAAACACCAAAGGAGGAATTTTTTTTTTAATCCAAGAGGGAGAGGGAGGGAACCGTGTAGTTCTGTTGCTAGGGCAACATCTCAGAATCCACCCAACTGAATAATGATCTCTGGAGTACTAGGCAGGTGAAGCCCCATCTTCCTACTCTATCTGGGACAGTCTTTGGATGGGGGTTGGAAGATCAGTGGGGAGATTCCCCTGTCTCTGAGGGGAGAAAGGAAAACTGGCTTTCTTCTTTATCCATTGAAAACAGAGCTAAAGAAAATGCAGCAAGGAGGACAGAAGCTAGACTTTTAAAAGGGGCTTGCTGGATGTAGTATGAGTTACAAGATGGGCCATATTCTTTAGACCAGTGATGCTACCACCAGGATTTTGCTCTGGAAACACTGTAAGAAGGAGAAAACAAAGACCCAGCTGCATAAAAAATATAATAGCAGGAAAATTAAAAGCATCTGATCCATGATTAGTGAAAGGTTGAATAAGTGGAGACATAATTCAGTAAGATTGTGCCATAAGCAATAACAAGAATGAAGACAAAGAATTGTGGAAGGACTTACATGATGCAATCAAAGTGAAGAAAGCAAGAGAACCACACCACAAATGCTGACCCTGGCAAAAACAACCGAAAAAGTAACTGACCAAATGCAATGAAGAACAGAGCTCAGAAAGGGACACAGGAATAAATAACACATGGCCGCTCTTGTTAAAGTTAATATGGCGGTTCTTAAATTCAAGAAGTTTAGAGATACGTGATTTTAATTTTTAATCTTGCTTACTGGAGAGATTTTGTTGAAAGTAACTGAGTTTTTCATTAAAATAATGGCCGGTGTCCGTCTATGGTTTATAGTCTTAAAAGTATTTATTAACCCATTAATCGCAACAATTTTGCATGAGATAAGGAGAACAGATAAGGAGACTCAGGAGTCAAACAGCTCCCCCACGGCCACATAGCTAATTAATGAATGTGAAGATGTAAGTCTAAGTCTCTCAATTCTAAGATTAGTTAGTATTTTTTTTTCTTCATCATCAAACCTTCCAAGGGAAAGAATTGTGTGGCCATAGCCAGCCATTAAGGGAAACCCAACAGAGGAAGTCCCATATGGGCTGGGGGTAGGGGGAGAGAATAGTGCAGCCTGCCTGGAGGCATGGGGATGGACTGGGAGAAGCTGGCCATACCTCTTTCAAATGTTTTGTGTTGGTAAATGGGATGCTCACCACATGGACTGGGTGATGTTTGCAAAAATGTAAGCAGATTCATTTGTTTTCACAAATAATCCATTCTGGTTTCTATAATTTTTTAAGATATCTAGTTCTCCAGAGAATTTGGAAATAATATGCTTTCCTGGGCCAGAAAACAAACAAGTAATGACTTGAGAATCAGCCTAGCTGGCCCTTCCATCTCTATTTCCAAATCACCTATCACCCTCAAGAAATCAGGGCCTTTCAGAAGGTTAGCAGCTGTTTCCCCTAAGGGTCCCACAGTAACAGTGCACTCCCAGCCTGAATTAGAACTCACAACCTGGGTGAACTGGGAGGGGTGACGGCCCCCACTGCCTTTACAAAGCCAAACAAAATTTCCTTCCTGGTTCCTGCCAGGGGTGAGAAGGGGAGAGGGAGGAGAAGACAGAGGAGGGTTACTTCTGTGTTTTTGTCCCATGACTACCACAGTATCTCCAAAAGGAGAGGCAAGAGCCCGTGAGAAAGAAAGTGGGATAGATCTCACATAGAAAACCAAAAGGCTAGAGAGTTATGGGAGCTGTTCCAAGTCTAACTGTTGAATTTGGTTAGCTTCAGAGCACATCACTAAACCTCCAGGCAGCTCAGTGGTGCACCAGGGAGACATACTGCTAGCAAAACCGGCTATGATCAGAACAGTATGGAAAGCCAGACCAACTCAGAGATGATAGGGACAATGGGAAGGGAAGTGGCTGGAGGACACTGTGGGGGAAGCACAAGGATTCTGGTTCCACTGAAAAAGATGGGAAGGAGTTGGAGTGATATCTAGGGATAAGGGCAGGGGCTAGTAAAGAATAGAAAGAGAGGAAGGGGCTAGAGGGAGAAGGTAGGGGCTCTTGTATCACTGAGGAAGCTAGGGGACACTATGGGGAGAGGGGCAAAGTTAGGTTATACTGAGGGACAGAGAAAGGGAAAGAGGATGGGGGGGAGGGCGGGATAGGGCAAGGGCGACGCGGACCCATGAGGGAGAAGGGAGGAAGATATTGTGGGGAAATGGACAGGTTCTAGGAGGGATAAAAAGAGAGGTTTGAGAGGCTGAGGACTGGTGGAAAAAAGAAAGATGGAGAGAGGGAGGAGGGAGGGGGGAAAGTGACAGAGAGACAGAGATAGAGAGAGAGAGAGTAGAGAGACAGGGACAGAGAGGGAGGGAGGGAAAGGGAGAGAGAGAAAGAGAGAGACAGAGACAGAGAAAGAGAGGGAGGGAGGGAGGGAAAGGCAGAGGGAGAGAAAGAGAGAGGCAGACAGAGACAGAGAGACATACAGACAGAGACAGAGAGGGAGGGAGGGAAGGAAAGGGAGAGAGAAAGAGACAGACAGAAAGAGAGAGAGAGGGAGAGAGAGGGAGGGAGGGGGAGAGAGGGGGGGGAGGGAGAGATAGACAGACAGACAGACAGACAGACAGAGGAAGACAGAGAGGGAGAGGGGGAGAGAGAGACCTGGGAGGATTTCTCTGCTTAACAGGCAATTCAGTTCAGAGAATATTTTTTGCCTGCTGTGTACAAGGCTGTCCACTTAAGCCTTCTTCCAATATTTCTCTGGGTCACGGAAGAGCCTTAGATTCTCACAGACCATGCCAATGTAGAGAATACTCTGGTAGGTCCATCATACTGGCAAGGCTCAGAGTACAGACCTGGCCATGGAAGTTTTGTCATATCTGAAAGTCCATTTAATTTTAGTTAATGGGGGCTCATCTGCAGAAGGGCTAAAGGGTGATAAATTTTTCAGCCACAGTAATTCTTGAAGACTGGCCATATAAACTAGGTTGGTCAGCAATGGTTTATAATCTGAGTCAGTGAAAGGACTACCTGTTCCAAGGAAATTATACATCTTAAGAGTTGTGCCATCTCTTTCTCAGGGCCCTGCTCTCCATCCATTTCCTCCCCACTGGAATCTTGGACTCCATCCCTGACAGGTAACATGCCTTATTTTACCAGGTCCAGGCTTTTACAACATTCTGGGTCTTTTCCTTACCATGGTCCCTGGATAGGTACACTACTTCCTCATCTCCCCCCTTCACCCTTAATACCCAGCCCCCCCCCACATAATTTCCAGAGCCCCTTTATGTGTTTTTCCTCCATTAGAATGTAAACTCCTTGAGAACAAGATCTGGTTTGTTTATACTTACATCCCTATATCCTAGCCCTTAGAACAGTTTCTGGCACAGAAGTAAATGTTTAAGAAATCCTTTATCTATCTATCTATACAAGGTGACTAAGACATTTGCTGCTAACAAGAAGCTGATAGTCTAATGAGGGAAACTCTGTAAATGGTTATAAAATAAGACAACATAGGGGAAGTGCCTAGGAGAAGGACAAACTCAGTGTTCTTGGGGTTTAGGGGAGTAAGATAGAGCACATCTTTGTGTTGGCATAAGAAAGGCTTCAGAGAGATGGTATCTTAAATTATTTATTTATTTTTTACTTTCGAACATTTGCTTTTATAAGGTTTTGAGTTTCAAATTTTTTCCTCTCCCTCCCTTCCCCCTCCCCAAAATGGCAAGCAATCTGACATAGGCTATACCTGTACACTCATATTAAATACATTTCCATACTAGTCATGTTGTGAAAGAAGAATCAGAACAAAAGGGGAAAACCACAAGAAAGCAAAAAAGAGAGAGAAAATAATATGCTTCAATCTGCATTCAGACTCCATAGTTCTTTCTCTGGATGTAGATAGCATTTTCCACCATGAGTCTTTTGGAACCATCTTTTGTCACTGTATTGATGAGAAGAGCGAAGTCTATCAACGCTGATCATCACACAATGTTGTTGTTACTGTGTACAATGCTCTGGTTCTGCTCACTTCACTCAGCTTCATTCCAATCAGTTCTTGTGGGTCTCAGAAAGATGACATTTTAAATATACTTGAAAAGATAGGTAAGATTTCAGTACCAGAATCTCCAGAGAAGAGTATTCTAAGCAGAGCATGACCAGAGAGAGGGTGGTAGCAAGGTAGGGGCATATTTAGGGAATGACAAAAGATACAATTTGACTGGAGCATGTGGGTAAGAATAATGGGAAAAGGAGGCTTGATGAGGTTAAGTGAAGTGACCAAGATCACAATAAGTAAAGGGAAATAAGGTGAGAAAAGGCAGGTTGGGATCATCTCTTTAAGTAATTCCAGGCATGCAATAAGTACCCTCAGTTACTTCTGCCTCTCTGATTGGGGGGAGAAGGCGGGAATAGAAATACCTCTTATAACCCCATTTTATAGAGGGAGGACTCGAAACCTAGCCATCTTTTCATTTACAACCAGCTGGTCTACTTGGTTTTTATTTATCATCATCATACCCATGCCCTCAGGCACCCTCTGGAGGTGCCTCCTCCATTTCAGCTTCCCTTTATGTATGACCTTCCCCTATTCGACTGTAAGCTCATTTAGGACAAAGACTGCGTTTTTAATTGTTTTATTTGTATCTCCAAGGCTTAGCGTAGTGCTGGGCTCATAGTAGGTGCTTAATACATATTTATTACATTCTGTCTATTGTGTCTACCTTATACAATAATAGCTCCCTTTATGTAGTACTTTTTAATGACAATTTGCTTTCCATACATCATCTCATTTAATTTTCCTAACAATTCTGTGAGGGAAGTGTTTATTATCATCCCCACTTTACAGATAGAAAAAATAAATGTGGCAAGTAGAGGTTAAATAATGTGCTCAAGGTCGCCCCTAGTATCTGAGTCTGGATTTGAACTTGGACTTTCCTGACTCTCAAGTCTAGTGCTCATTCTATATCACCTAGCTGACATCTGTTGAAAGCTACTTGGGAGGATGGCCCATGCCTTCTTTTTCTTCTTTCCTTCCTCCACAGTTTAGAATAACATTCTGTACATGGTGGGGGCTCAGTAAACACTGCTGACTACTTGACAACATAATCTTTCTAATTCGTGATTCATGATCATCTGGAAAAGGATTGCAACTAGTTAATTTCCTAATTTAAATGTATTATTAAATGACTTGAGGGTATAAATATGAAATAATATAACACCAAGAATCCAAAGGAAATGCTTAAACTACTCAAGAGAAGAAATGTTCCCTACAAAGTTGAAGAACTTCAGTGATTGTTAGGTCTCTGTTTAAACCATTTCCAAAAGGACATGTACTACCCAGGAGTCAGCTTAATTCTAAGCTTTTTATTCAAATAGCTGTGTCCTCAAAATCATAGGTTCATTGGATCTCAGAGTTGGAAAGGACCCCAGAATTCACCTAGTCCAACCCATGCATAACCAGGAATTCCCCCTATAATATCTGTGAGTCATCCAAGTTATGTTTGAAGACCTTCCTATCATTGCTCTTCTCCTTCCCCAAGGCAGTTCATTCCACTTTGAAAGGCTTTGTCAAAGGTATTTTCCTTATATCAAGCCAAAATCAGCCTCTCTACAACTTCTACCCACAATTTCTATTTCTAATCTCTGAGACTAAGGCAGAACAAGCATAATCCCTCTTTCATATGACAGTTCCTTTAATACCTGAAGATAACTATTCTGTGCCCTCTACACCTTTTCTTGTCCAAATCAAACATTCTTTCAAAAATTCATTCTTGTTCCATTTATTCAGTCATTCAAGCAATGTTTGTATGAAATTCCTCATAGAGAAGACCATGTTTATTCCTGTCTACTGCTTCCTTCTGCTTCAAATGCTCCCTCAATATCCCATTCCATCCCTAGCTATCCAAATCTCCAAGTTCTACGTCAAGTCATACCAGACCCATGAATTCTTCATTATTCCCCCTGGTCCACAAAAATCTCTTCCCTCTCTGAATTCCTAGAGAATCTATTTGTCAGCACCAAAACTAGGGTGACAAAACCTATAGCATGGGGGCAGGGTATATGTCTGAATTTAAGCAAAGCATTTGATCAAATGTTATCCTAGTAGGCAAGATAGACAGATGTGGACTAGATGATGGGGAAGCATAGTCCATAGGAAGATCTGAGGATTTCAGTGAATCACAAACTCAATATAAGTCAACAGAATAACATGGCAGCCAAAAAAAAAAAAGATAATGTCCTCTTGGTCTGCATGAATAGAGACATTGTATTCAGAAAAATGGATGGGATATTCCCATTGTGGTCTCATTAACAAACTAAATCATGCCAAGAGAAGAGTGAACAGAATGGTAAGGTGACAAGCCCCTGCCATAAGAAGGTAGAATGAAGGAACTGGGGGTATTAAGATTGGAGAAGAAGATGGTTATGAAGCACATGATGGTTATCTTCAAGGATCTAAAGAATTATCTCACAAATGAGATATTTGATATTGACTTGACCCCTAAGAACAGAACTAGCCATGGGTAGAAGTGAGGTACTGTGGTGCCATGGTAAGAATGTTGGATTTAGAATATAGGACCTGGGTAAGAATCCATGTTCAATTGCTGTCTGTGTGAACCTAGGTGAGTTACAGAAGCTTTGTGGACCTCAATTTCTCATCTGTAAAATGAGGAAGTTGGATTAGCTGAAATCCAAGTTTGCTTTAGGCTCAAAATTGATAAGCCTATGGTCTCTTATTCTAAGTTACAGTTTTGGCTCTATGATAGAAAAAAATTTCCCAACCATTAGAATCTTTTCCAATAACGAAATGGCTCCCTTAGGAGATGGGGGCTCTTCTTCATTGGAGGTCTTGGAGCAGAGGCCAGATGGCCACTGGTCAGAATTGCTAGAACAGATGGAATGAGGTGACCTCTGAAATCCCATTCAGCTACATGGTTTTGTTTCTCTGTGAGAGGGTTATTGGCAGAGCTGGTAGGAGCTAGCTTGAACATTGCTATGGCTAGAGTAGCAACACAGCTGGCTGCAGCTATGTTGGGTCACACTACTGTTGATGGAATACATTTTTTAACTAGTAAGAAAATTTTATTAATTTTCAGTATTTTACAAGGACAAAAAATTTTAGAAGGTTGAAAATAAAGTCATCAAAGCATTCACCTAATTAGGGGAGGGGAGAGGAGGAAGAAGGAGAAAATAGCTACCCATAACTAAGAGATTTAAGGTGTTAGAAGAGCTGGTACCAACTGCCACTGGTTAATTATGCCAGTTCATTTTGGTGCCTTTAGAGCAGGGTCTCTTAACTTTGTATTATGGAACCCTTTGGTGGTCTGCTGAAGCCTATGGCCCCCTCTCACAATCAGCTAGGTTCTGATTAGTGTGAATAATAGATCTTCTAAAATGATCTGGTTATTGGGACTCATGCTGCATATTTCCACTAGATTGAATCCAGCTACTATATTTTATATAATTATGACTTCAAATCCAAATACATGGAACCACTTCTGGGGATTCATCTCCTGCACTCATCAGGACCTCATATCCTATAAAAAGCTTGATTGTATGTAGTTATTTGCATATTGTCTCCCCCATTAGACTATCAGCTCTTCAAGGGCAGAGAATATCTTAGTATCCTCAACATTTAACATACATAATATGTATATTACATAATAGGTATATAATAAATATTTATTGACTCACTGATCTAACTGTATCATTTTTCAATGCACAAAATAAAATACACAGGATTACAAGGGAAACCAAAGTTCAATGAAAATAAAGTTAGAATTTTTTTCCCCATCCAAGTTCCATGAACCTCAGGTTAAGAATCCCTGCTTTAGACAGACTGTTTAAAGCATGAAAATCAAATCCAGGTATATTCTGGGGCACACAATGCCTAGAGCTGCATACTTTGAGTTTCCCAAAGAGGATTCTTCCTTCTGTAGGCATCTGACCATGCTCTCCTCATGTGCCTTGAATCCAAGGTAGTCAGACCTGCCACATATGTGTCAGGCACTTTGTGTTCTGTGACAGCCCTTGGTAACTCCTATGGAGGCAAGTGGCTGGGGTCAGTTTTCTGCTAATGGCCGGGTCTATGATGATAAGGTTATTTTCAGACATCCTAAGCTTCATCTCTACTGAGGTGATTGTCTCAACTCCCATCTCCATCACCTTTTGTCATGTGTGAGACATTCTAGCAGCAGTTCTCAACCCCGTGGGTTATGTTCAATTTGTAACAATGAAAATACATCCTGCATATCAGATATTTGCATTATGATTCATAACAGTAGCAAAATTATAGTTATGAAGTAGCAACAAAAATAATTTTATGGTTGGGGGTCACCACAACATGAGGAGCAGTATTAAAGGGAGGTTGAGAACCACTGTAAAATGTAATATCATTTTCTATACCATTCATTTTACAACAGGATCTCAGATTTAGAATAGGGAGAGATCTTTGAGGTCATCTCATCCAACTGCCTAATTTTTCAGATATAGAAACCAAGGCTCAGAGGGTTACAAAATCCATAGTTACATTGCTAGTAAGTGTTAGAAGTCTGACTTTCTTATACCAAATTCAGTATTCTACCCCCTATACCACACTACCTCTACAAAGATTGGCTCATATGCTGTCTTTATTATTACTGTCTCATGTGGTCATATTTAAATGTTTTACTTGGGTATATCTCATCTCACTAAATGAAGTTGTAAGGTTCCCAATAGTGTTGAATTTTGCACCATGGACACCAAGGCACTTAGCATTAAATGAATATTTGTTGAATTGAATTGAAATAAATGGTCCCAATACTACTCTTATGATATAATATTTCAGGAAAATATTCAAAATAAAATCATAATTTTAAAAAGTATCTTACTCCAACTTTTCAAACATTAAGACAAACTTCAAAGGTACTGCCATCCAAAGAAATCACAGGTTTTGGTGATGAGCTTTAAAAATCCATATGGCAATAAAGCTTTGACCTTTTTTTAATAGCCTATAGCTTAGACTTCATATTAATTCAGATGGAATTAATGGAATGGAATTATGGAACCCTTTAGTGGTCTGCTGAAGCCTATGGCCCCCTCTCTCAATCAGCTAAGTTTTGATTAACGTGGATAATAAATCCCCATTTATTAAATAAATGGCTCCCCATTAGTGTAAATTCAGGTTTGATGAAATGTGCCTCAGTACGTACAGACATGTGGCAGTAAAAGGGTGAATTGTACATGGAGCAGCTAGGCTCGCATCCAAGGATTTGCTGTCAAGGAAAACTTCATAGAGATGAATGACAAATCGTATTTTAAATGGAAATGTCTGCAACGGAGCGTCAACTACCTGTCTGGATCAGAAACAATGGGGCCTAACACAGTGTTTCTGAAGAAATATTTATTAGTTTGAAAAATCTTTATACCAAAGGTCCTTCCTTATAAAAACCTATAAACTTAAGAAAAACCTCTCCTTTTTCTCTCCCTTCATCTTGTTCCTTTTACCTAGAGATTCCCACTTCTCTCCAATTCCCCATCTTTGTCCCCTGAATGAAGCAGAGACAATTTATTGAGAATAAAGAGGTCTGCAATGGAGCATCTAGCTACATCTTGTCTGAGAAGCTAGAAATAGAATGGTGGCCTTGAAATCAGGAAGACCAACATATATCAGCTATGTAACCCTGAGGATCTCATTTAATCTCTCAGAGCTCTAGGCAACTTCCTAAGACTATAAATTAAAGGAGAAGGTGCCCACCCACTGTGACAGAAAGAGTTCCCTGTATCAGCAAAAAATAAAGCCAGTCCCTATTCTCATACACTTCAAATCTGTAGCATACTTTGTGTTAGGAGAAACTAGAAAGTTGTGATAATTTATTGACCATGAGGATCCTAGCTTGTCTCTCTTTTTTCTTCTTTGTGACTGATTATGGAATTGGGTAAATCATTTCACCAAGTGGGCAATAGCACATATATCCATGAAGTGGGTTTTTGTCACAGAATTATAGAATCCCATTGTGAGAAGGGCCCTTGGTTCATTCATTTATTCAATCCCCAAACACTTATCAAATACCCTATTAAATAGGTGCAAGGCTCTATACTGAATATGAGGGGAGATAGATAAAATGAGCCCCTGATGGTCTTCAAAGGTCATCTCCCCTACCCACCTGGTTCTAGGAAGGACCAACCTTCCCCAGAGCTCAGATAAATGACAGGACTCTGACCTAAAAGACAAGGAAATAAAATATAATTCAACCACGGACTGGCTCTCTCATAAACAGATCTGGATGAGTAATGCTGACACTCTTAAAAACTACTGTGTTTGTTCTGTCTTTGTTTACTATATTAGAAATCAAAACAAATGTTAACATTTATTTATTAATTCATTTTAATAATAAATTCATTAAATAATAATAGGTGACATTTATATAGTGTCTACCATGTGCAACACATTGTGCTAAAGGATATACAACTAGTACCTCACTTGACCCTCCCAACAACCCTGGGAGGGAGGTGCTGTCATTATCCCCATTTTGGAGATGAGACACTGAAGCAAACAGTGGTTAAGTGCTACCCAGGGTCATACAGCTAGTTAAATGCCCAAGGCTAGATTTGAACTCGTGTCTTTCTGACTCCCGGCTCAGAGCTCTATCTCCTAGTACTTTATGAAAAATAACTATATTTTCCAAAATCGAAAAAAAAACTAGTGACAACAGTGGTATTGCTTTATACATTTTTGCAAATTTCTTCAATGGCTGTCTTAAGGCAACTGAATTCTCATATCTGCTTCTATAGTCCATTGGCAATGATATATCATTTTGGTTAAATTATGTGAAGAAAATCTTACCTCACACAGATATGTAGTTGGAAAGAGGGTTTGAATGGCAAAGAATGTCTTCGTATTATTATAAAAATAGTTATGATTTTTCAGACCCTACTTCTCCACAGTGGGTCTTTGGGAATTTCAGGGGTTTGTGGAAAACACTTTTGAGCATCACAGCTCTAAAGATTTAACTTCTGTGTACTGTTTATGCAACTTGGTTAAATAATCATACAGTCAGGCTGATTGGAATGCCTGGAGGTGACTAGGGAAAAACAAGGTTTTCAGGATCATCCTGCTGGAGTGTTTGCACCAGGGGTGCACAATTTGGACCTGAACTTTGCAGGTTCAGAATTTCAGTTCTTTCTGATCAACCAAGGGTCATCAGCTCTGGGGAACTGACTTTTGTTAACCAAATTCAAGTAAGTAATAAATCATAATGACAATGTATTCACTTGCAGAGAGGCTATGCCTTTTCCGTGGCTGGAATATGAATGTTCACTGCTTAGGTCACCCACTAGTACGGTACTGAAGACATGGAATGAAGTCATTAGAAGGTTGGGTGGTGAGCTTGGGATCAGAGCAAGAGGAATTGTTTGGTTTATGAGATATTTCATCTAGGTTTTGTGAAAGACTGAAAACCTATTCCCCTTCCTCCATAGAGGACACTTTTCTACTGACCCAATACTTATGTCCTCCATCTGTCTCTACCTGCTCCCCTCTATATACTAATGCATGCTAGTGTTTACTAGCCCTCCCACTCTGACTTTCTCCCCAACATTCCTTAGAATTCATCAGACTTCACATCATTACAGTACTTCATTTTGTCAGACATAAGGCAATTTCCAAGATTACAGTTTATTTGACATTAAATACATTGTAAATTCATACCTCCCATTTTAGGAAGGCACCCAAAGCCCCCAATAAGATTTGAGTTTCACCCTAGGGTCACCAGCAACCTGTTCACAAGCCATCTCACAGGATGGGTTACAGCAGCTGGTTCGTCTCATTCACTGGATGCTGATTTTCTTCAGTTTCAGTATTTAGAGGGCAACATTTTCTTATCTAATTACAAAATTCTGCTGGTTCTGCAGTCGAATCCTACTTGATCCCTAGCCTCTAGATATCCAGATCCTCCAGATCCCCATCCAATGTGACTATATTTGGGCTATTGTGCCATTTCCTGTGTCTTCCCAAAGGGGTGGTTAACAAAGAAACAGAGAATAATAGCATATTTTCCCACTTAATTGTATTTTATCAGAAATGCATTTATTAAAACAGTTTTAAATGATGGATTATTATTTCTAAAAAGAATATTACTTAATTTAAAGCAAGATTTAAAGAAAAGTAGATGATTAGGGACTTCACTCACAGATTTCTACCTGGTTTCAATTAAGGCTTAATCTAACACAGAATTTCTCCCAGTCTTGAACCCATACAACATCCTACACCTCCAACCTCGGGGACAGAACCTCCCCCAGGGCTTAGGCCACCTGAACTATGCCTTAGGCCCTTCAGGAAGCTTTTTGTCTAAGCTCTTAGCATACGTCTTTTCTGTTCATCCTCTCTGATCCCTCTACAGTAGGAGAGATCTTCAGTTACCTGCTTATAATTTTTAGCAGGAAAAAAAACTTATTTACTTTTCTAAGTTTCTCTGCTTCCTTATTTCATCTCTCATCTTGTGGTACAACAAAAGGACACTATATTTGTTTAAGTTTCACATTTGTTTTACTAACTTACTCAAAGTTTCTCCTTCCTATCCAGTACCTATAGATATAGGACGAGACTGTTTTGAATACACAATACTTCGTTTAAAGGCACCATGCCCCTTCACAGAGAGCCAAAATATTAAAAGCACACTTAGGCAGAGCATAACAAGATTCTAACATAAGGATTTAATGAAATTAAATGGTTCATGCATGAATCGAACCCTGATGCTTCTGTGAGCACGATTCAGCGCTAAGAGGGCTTGGTGCATTGGGGATGACAAGCCCCTGGTTACACATTGCCATATGTGATTCAGCCCTGAATGGACTCTTGTCCTTCCTCCCATCTTGTCACAGTGTCGGGGACAGAGGAGGGAAGTGATATCAGTTTAAAAGGAGAGGTAACATCATGTTCATGCTCCTTCTTCAACCCTGCCGCATGGCAAGTAGCATTCTGTCACTAAACTTTCCTTCCACAGGTGAGAAGGTAGGCAACCTTCTTTCTCCCTGTTCCAAAGCTACTCCCACGTCAGCTAGAGTCAGGGGGATTGAACTAGTTGAGCTTGTACCCAGGACCCAGAGGTCTCTACTGCTGCGCTGTGTATCCTTTCATGAGTAGGTGACCAAACATTATTCTCAAGATGAATAGGTCCACGTCCTGTGACCTTGTGAACTGAAGAGGTCCTGGGTCCATTGTAGGAAGTTGACTAGTAATAAGGGAAGTTGTGCCCTCAAGGAAACTTACTACTGGCAGAAGACATGGACTAGTATTTGTTTGGACAAATGATAACGTTTAATTATCCACTTTGCAAGAGAGCATAATAATAATTGTAAGTTACCAAATGCTGTTTTAAATATGTCAAAGGGAATTTAAAATTTTTGGTGTGTAGGAAAGGAATACCTTTCCCATACCTGACTTATTTTATACATTGAGAACCTTTCTACTCCCCATTTAGCTAAGATGCTAGCCAAAACCTAAGCTTGAACTTGAGAGTTCTGGGGTACAATACATAACAAGCCAAAGATTATGAGTAAAGTTGTCTACACTTCTTCATGGTGAGCACTCTCCCTCAGGACTGTTACTGGTTCTGTCACTCAGAACTCAGGTGGTTCACGTGTGTTGATACACAGAAGAGCCCCCAAGGAAAAGAAAGTGGATGCAATGCCCCAGCTCCTTGGATGCAAGAGTGGTACTTACTGTTAGAAAGACAAAATGCATTCTTCACCATCTAACCCAAATTTCACATGCAAGGTGCTTTTGGATGCCCAAAGAAGAACAATGGAAAAAAAAAGACAAGCCAGTATTGTATGTTTTTTGTTTAATATCCAGGAAGAGTCACCTAATTCCTGACAGGTGGCTTCCACTCATCCTGATTCTGAATTCCAGGACAGTATTTGGTGGTGTGAATATTTGGATGCTGGAGTTCAGGGCCTCTCTCCTATCCTGGGGCTTTAAGACTTTAATCCCTCCCTTGTCAAGTGGCAGGATAAACTTACCCAGCTGTCACCACAGGTCAGTTCTACTGGGACCCTGGGAAGTGAGGACTTGACTTAACAAAGAAGAAGGTTGAAGTGAAGCAGTGTGGGTGTATTGGGAGAGGGGAGGGAGAGTAATTGCAGAAAGTACGTGTCTTTTGGAGTCTGGATCCCAAAAGACTCACTGGGTCTAAGTATCGCAGTGAAATCCAAGTTATTTAAAGTTAGCCATCTGTTTGTCTGCTGGCACAGAGGCTCCAACATTTGCTGAGTCACTTGATTTACAGGTCCCAGGATGATCAAAGCTGTACCTGCCTTTACCTCCTGCTATCCAATCCAATCTACCCACAGCATATTACAAACTTGGCCCTAAAAGTTCACACAGATACTCCATTTTTTCAAAGGTCCCATCTAGCCATAATAGCAGTGTGACAAGAAGAGTATGACATATTTCCTTTCTGCTTTGAGAAGGCAGAAAGGTTGGAGGGTCAGGATATTTCTGAAGCACTTGCCTTGTGTCTTGAAAGATAACTGTGCACATTCTGTCCTTTATGGAAGGGGGGGTGAGGAAAGAGACAATGCAACAGAAGTGATTCACTCAGCCCAGAAATTTGAACTAAATGATTTCATGTCGTGGAGATAGGAAGACAAGACAGAGAAAATGATCAACAATGTGTGAGTTAATTGCTAGTTGAATGGGGGGGGGGGCAGTGAACAGAGTTCAACAGGAAGAGGAGGGTGAGAAGAATTGCCCTTAGGAAATATTTAAGCTTATTAATTTCCCCAAGTTTCCCATGAAAACCAAAGCCCGTCTTGTTACTATCAACATTTTACCAGCACTGCAATACAGTAGCAAGACATGGAATATAAGTCTTAAAGAAGGAGGGTGAGTATCAAACAGATGGCAATGAGAAGGTGCATGGTGGGTAAGAGTAGGCTGTAACCAACAAGGAACTCTGAAGAACAGGAAGAAAAGATATCAAGGCGGGGCAGCTAAGTGGTACAGTGACTAGAACACCAGGCCTGGAGTCAGGAAGACCCGAGTTCAGATCCAGCCTCAGACACGACACACTTACTAGCTGTGTGACCTTGGGCAAGTCACTTAACCCCAACTGCCTTGCCTTACCCCCTCCAAAAAGAAAAAAGAAAGAAAATATATCAAGGAATTACATCAATAGAGAAAGTGAGCTGGTCACAATAGGTAGAGAGCCCCAAGCTCCACTGGTAGCCCCTTGATATAAAGCCCAATGAATACTTGTTGAGCATATTACAGAGCAAACTGACCCTGGGTCTAGATGAGGTCAGTCCAGCTGGCCTCTGAGCTCCTCTGTGACTATGAGTGCCTGTGCTTCTGAATCTGACTCTTGGCAAACTGAGAGGAGTTATGGAAGGGAGAAAAGGCAGGTGGGGGGAACTGTGTGGAAGATGTACCTCTGCTCCAAATAGAAAAATAGCCTTGGCAGTCAGCAAAGGCTGAAAATGTGAAAGGTAAATGGATTCATGTTTACTGCTTGGATGGCTGCCAATGGTGTCAGGTTCAGCATTTCTAGTTGCTGCTGTTGTTGATCCCTGAGAGCATACCTACCTGTGTTGAGCAGAGCCCACCCACCTGCTGGGTAGCTGCAGGGGACTGAGGAAGAGGGAGGGGGTTTCCCACCCATCCACCTGCTGCTCTGCTGGACACTTAGTGGTAAAACACCTGCCCTACCCCCTTGAACCTGACATGCGTGGACCTCATGGCCCATAGCACCAGCCAATGAATGCAAGAGGTAACTTTGAGTATGGGGGAAGCTATGGGCTATGGAGGAACTTGGGGGCCACTTTGGTCAGGAAGAGTGTGCCCAAGCTGAATCAATCCCAGGTGAAGCATTGCACAGGCTTTGGGAATAAAAGGGAGAGAGGAGCAGGCATTGAGAGTATTGGGGAAAAGTGTCAGGATTAAGAACAGAGGGTTACCCCATAGGGTATTGGTAATAACAGCCTTTGTGTTCAGGACCTGCTCAGATGGAATAGAATTCCAAGCCTACTAAACAAATAATATGAATCAAAGGTATCACATGATCTTAAAAAATCATCTGGTCTAACATCCTCATTTTTATAGATGAGAATGCTGAGGTACAGAGGGACTAAAAGCCTGTCTGAGATCACATATGAAGTGGCAGAGTCAGGGTTTGAGCACAGGTCTTCTGAATCTCAAACTTGTACTCTTCCCAATGAACTATTAGGCAGGTGAGGAGAGGCCAAACTCAGATCCCTCCATCCTTGGCCATCAGGGCTTCAGAGAGCTAGCTAGCATCCTCCAGTAGCAGGTTCTTGTCTTCTTACTTAACCAACTCCATCCCTAGAATGGAAACATGATCCAGCCTAGACATCCCATGTAGAAACCTGATTTAGTCTTGGAGGAATGTAGGGGTGAGAGTGGAAAGGAAAGCTAAGAATCGATGATTGCAGTATCTTGGTCCCAGAGTACAGAAGGTGCAATATACATCCCTTCTCTTAGTAGAGAAGCAAGAGTTTTGGATGTGGAATATTATATACGTTGCTAGACATGGTGGCTTTGTCTGTCAGTTTTGTTTAAATAATTTTTAAATGTTAAATAAAAGTTTTTTAAAAGATTAACGATCAAGAATCAAAATTTATAGAAAGAATGCTCAGCTCTGTACCCCCAAACTTAGAGTTAGTCCCACTGGCTACTGCCTATTATGGGACTTTTAGGGACATCTAGGTTATCACAGTCCAAGCCTTGCTCCTAGAATCATCTTCCATTGGTTATCTTGCTACTTTATTACCTCTGAGTTTAGCATGGGTATGTTGGATCAGCCAATTAAAATGGGAGAATAAAAAGACATTCCCATCATTTTTGAGAGATTTGGCTTCAGAAGGGCAGATTGGTGGAAGAGAGGGAGAGAATAAGATAACCCGCTCCTTAAAACATATTGAATACATAATTGAAAATAGACAAGCTAATGCAAAACCAATTATATGTAAAGATGTAGAAAGCTAAAAGTCTCACCTAACTCAAGTCCTCCAAAACATAACTTTAAAGTAAATAATAGATAAGTGAATAAAAATGAATGAATACACATAAGATCAAATTAAAATTAGTTAACTAGGAACAACTTGAGAGGAAGACTTAATCATATCTTTAGAACAAATGAATGCACATTTTATAAATGACTTCTGAGGTCCTTTTACAATAGGACAGGAAGCCCATGAACTTGAAATGCAGCAGGAATTAGATATCAGCCAAACTTCATGATGAAGAAAGAGGAGGAGGAGAAGGAAAAAGGAAGAGGAAGAGGAGAAGGAGGAGGAGAAGAAGGAGAAGAAGAAGAAGAAGAAGAAGAAGAAGAAGAAGAAGAGAAGAAGGACAAGAAGAAGAAAAGAAGAACAACAACAAGAAGAACAAGAAGAAGAACAACAAGAAGAAGAAGAAGAACAAGAACAAGAAGAACAAGAACAAGAAGAAAAGAATGAGTGAAAATCTAATAGGATTTCAATAAAGTGCTCCTTTAGGAAAAAAGAAGCAGATGGCCTGTGAAACCATAAGTTGTGGTTTCAAATTCTACTACTCAAATAACCTTGAGCCATCACTGAAGCTCCCTAGACCTCAGTTTCTTCATCTGTAAAATAAGACTGTTGAACTAGATGGCCTCTGAGGAATCTTGATCTGTGATAATGTAGTTTTAAGGAAGTAAATATGACTGTGTTCTCTACCTTCTGTTTTGAACATTTCCCCTTCTCTATGTACAAAAAGAACTTCAAAATCCTAAGTGTTCTGGAGAACGGTTAGGGACCTTTGTAGTAAATACCTTTATGTCTAATGGGTAATTGGCTATCTATCTATATCTGTATGTATACATTTTATATATATATATGTATATATATATAGTGTAGCATATGCATATATGTGCATAAATGTATATATGTGTGTGGCATGTATGCATATAAACATGTATGTGTGTGCATGTATACACATGTGTGTATTACATTGTGTGTGTGCAATGTACTTGAGTAGTGTGTGCATGTCTGCATGTGTATGTATATATAGTTCTGTGTGAGCATATATGCATCCATAGATTGTAGAGGTAGAGGTCAAGTTCAATATCACATTCAATGAGATGCTCCCTGCTGGAGCTCATCTGATGACCTGAGAAGGTACCATGCTAAGCCACACTAGGCCTTTGGTTATTGCATTATTGTGTATTTTAATTTAGGTTTTTATACACATACAGAAAGAATCAGAATATATCAAAAGCACTGTGAAGTTCATACTCTTTTTAGCAATGCAAATCATAACCCATCAATGCCTTCTGGCCTTATGTAAATCTTGTCCTCATGCCCCAGTAAATTTGCTGAAGGGTTATAATATGGTACAATAGAGCAAAACTTGGGATATGGAGTCCAAAGATTGGGGTCTAAAACCCAGTTCTGCCACTTACTTTGGACAAGAATGTTCAACTCTCTGGGCCTCAGTTTTCTACTCTGTAAAACAGAAGCTTCCCAAGATCTCTTCCAGTTTTAAGCTTATGATGCAAGGGGGTCCATTCAACATTCTGACGACCTTTCTCTAGCTCTCTGGACATTATGTACTATATAGAGAAAAGCATTTAAAAATCACTAAACCTTCATCTTGCTATAGAAGTGACTCTGAGTTCTCAAATGCCAGGGAAATACAAGTTCTGACAGGTACTACTTAGCTCAAGAGGCTTCAAGTACAGGCCCAGACTGTATGTCTGCTATTGTGGAACAGCCAGGTCAAGTTCAGAGGGGTTCATTACCAGGTTAGCTACGGGGTGAGGAATTTCTCATCTAGGGAGACTCATGAAAGACCCTCTCCTGAGGAACAGAAGGATCATGGTCTGTTCTAACACAGAAAAAAACTCAAATCAATGCAATCACAGATCCACTGAAATATACAGGAATATAGAATTTTAAAACTGGAAAGAACCTTACAGATTTTCTAGACTCTCTCACTTTAAAGATAAGGAAACAGAGGTAAAGTGTTCTCTGGGGCTCAGTGTTCATTTCTCTGCCCTAGATTTTGGAGAGATATTCACCAGAAGGAATGCATCATCATCATCATCATCATCATCAACATGACAATAACAATTAGCTAGTATGTATATGGTACATTAAGGTTTGAAAGTTCTTTACAGACAGCATCTCATTTGACCCACACAACATTGCTGTGAGACAAGTGCTATTATTAATCTATTTTATAGATCAGGAAATGAGACTGAGAGAGATTAAGTAATCTGCCCAGGGTCACACAGCTAGGAAGAATCTGAGGCAGGATTTAAACTCAGGCCTTCCTGACCCCCAAGTCCAGGTCTTGATTTACCTTGCCGTCTAGACACAAAATATGGGGTCACATAAAGATCATTTTAAGGAATTGGACTTATTGAGTCTGGAGAAAATAAGACTTGGGGTGGGGGAGAGAAAATATGTCCCATAGTATTTAAATCTAGGGTTGTTATATTTAAAAGGCTTCTTAGGTCAGTCCAACAATCTGGGTATAAATGGAAGAACTGTTTCAGTAGAGGCAGGAGAGGTTAAAGGGCTGGTAGAGCTAGAGTCTCATTCTCATCAGAACTGAGTTAAAAGGGGGATAACATATACACATACACAGGTATGCATGTATATGTGTATATGTATGCATGTGTGTATGTATGTATGTGTATATAAAAGTCTTCTTAACTTACGAAGAAATCGGATGACAAGGGGATACAGTAAGAGAGGAACCCTTAGAAGGGGTATACATACCGGGAAATAGGAAGGTAGGGGGAGAGAGTGAAGACGAGACTCTAAGGAGGATGGGTAGATTAAAGAATAGAAAGATAAGGAGAGAAGATAAGGATGGGATTTTTTTCTCAGTATATTTTTTAACTCTTGTTTATTACATCTCTAATTTCCACAAGATTTTTGAGTTACAAATTTTCTCCCCATCTTTCCCCTACCCACCACCTTAAAACAGCGATCCCACTGTATACCCCCTCCCCCAATCTGTTCTCTCCTACATCCTCCCCCATCACCTCTCTGGCTTTGTGGTATGGCAAGATGGATCTCCCTACCCCAGTGCCTGTATATCTTAATTCTCTGTTACATATAATTAATAATAATCATCATATATATGCATATATATGTATATATGTATATATTTTAACATTTGATTATAGAACTTTAAATTCTAGATTCTTTCCCTTCCTCCCTTGTCACCCACTCCCCACTGGGAAGACAAGGAATTCAATACAGGCTGTACAGGTGTAATTACACAGAACATCTCCTCAATGGACATATTGTGAGAGACTGACTATATTTCCCTCCTTCCTATCCTGTCCACTCCCCTTTGTTCTAGTCTCTACTTTGTCCCTGTCCCTTTACAGAGTGTGTGCTTCTAACAACCCTTCCCCCGACCCTGCCCTCCCTTCCATCATCTCCCCTCTCATCCCCATTCCCCCTACTCTCCTGT
>CM053600.1:153724283-153757599 GCA_028646575.1 Pseudocheirus occidentalis | reverse complement strand
GACCCTCCCTGCCCTACCAGAAAGTAAGAGAGCAGAGCAGGGGAGGGGCTTTATAGTGGCATTGCTGTTTTAGGGTTGGGGCAGGGGAAAGACAGGGAGAAAATTTGTAATTCAAAAATGTCATGAAAATGAATGATGCAAACAAGAAAACAAATTTAAAAATATATATCATGGGGAAAAAATCAATTGGAGACTAAATAATCTAATCTTAAAGAACGAATAGGTTAAAGAACATAATCTTATTAATGAGACAACAGACCAAAATCTATAGCATGCAATAAAAGCAGTAATCAGAAGAAATTTATATTTCTAGATACCAAAAAAAATTACAGAAAAAGTAAACCAATGAATTTGGGTATGCAATTTTTAAAACACTAGAAAAAGAACAAATTTTAAAATACCAAATCAGAATTAAATTAAATTAAAAATTAAAGTGAGATTAATTAAATTGAATGTAAAAAAACCCATTGAATTAATAAGTAAAGCCATGAGTTGGTCTTATTTAAAAAAAACTAGATAAACCATTGGTTAATTATTTTTTAAGAGAGAAGAAAGCCAAATCACTAGTATAAAAAATGAAAAAGATGAGCTAATGAACATGAAATCAAAACAATTATTAGGAATTATTTTTCCAGTTATCTGCCAAGAAATTTTAAAATATAAGTGAAATGGAAGAATACTTATGAAAATATAAACTTCTTAAATTAACAGAAGAGGAAATAAAATATCTAATAAACAAATTTTAGAAAAAAAAATTTTGAACAGGCCATGATGAGCTTCCTAAGAAAAAAAGCATCAGGACCAGATGGATTTACAAGTGAATTCTATCAAACTTTTAAAAATCAACTAATTCCAATGTTAAATAAATTATTCAAATAGCAGGCAAAGAAAGAGTTCTACCAAACTCATTTTGTGAAACAAATATGATGCTTATACCTAAAATAGAAAGAGCAAAAACAAAGAGAAAAACATAGTGCAATTTTATTAATGAATATGGAAGCAAAAATCCTGAATAAAATACTGACTATGAGACTACAACAATATATCACAACATTATGACCAAGTGGAGTTTATGAATGCAGGAATGGTTTAACATAAGGAAAACCATTAAGCATTATTGATTATATCAATAACAAAAGTATCAAAAATAATATGATTATATGATTTTAGGCAGATGTTTTGAATTTTTCCTTAAAATAATAAAAAGCATCTGCCTAATACCATCAGCAAGCATTATTTGTATTGAGGATAAGCTAAGAAGACTTCCCAGTAAGATTGCAAATGAAACAAGGATGTCTATTTTTACCAATATTATCAATACTGTACTAGAAATACTATAAATAGTAATAAGAGAAGAAAAATAAATTAGAGTAATCAGAATGGGCAATGAGACAATAAAACTATCTCCTTTTGCAGATGATATGACATGCTTAGAAAATACTAGATATCGAACTAAAAAGTTAGTTGAAATAATTAATAATTTTAGCAAAGTAGCAGGGCATAAAATAAATCCATATATATCATCAGCATTTCAATGTATCACCAACAAAACCCTGCATGAAGAGATAGTAAGAGATACCCCGTTAAAATAACCGTAGACAGTATAAAATACCTGAGAGTAATCTGCCAAGACAAACCCAGGAATTATATGAACATAATTATAAAACACTTTTTGTACAAGTAAAGTCATTGTTTTTGGATGGGTGGAACCAATATAACAAAAATGACCATTCTTCTTAAACTAATCTACTTATTCAATGCCATCCCAATCAAATTACAAAAAATATATATTATTGAGCTAGAAAAAAAAATACAGTTCATTTGGAAAAACAAAAGGTCATCAAAGGAATCAGTGGGGGAGGGGGAGATGTAAAAGAAGAATGTTTAGCAGTACCAGATCTTAAACTTAAGGCAGTAATTATCAAAACTATCTGACACTGGCTAAGAAATAGAAAAGTCGATCAGTAGAACAGAGAAGACATATAAAACATATTTGTAAATTATTACAGTAACCTTATGCTTGACAAATGTAAAGATTTAAGCTTTGGGGATAAGAATTTACTATTTGGCAAAAAAAAAGTTGGCAAAACTGTCAGAAATTAGGATAAGGTCAAAATGGATACATGACCTAGATATAAAGGGAAATGTCATAAGAAAATTAGAGCAACATGGAACATATTACCTATCAGACTTATGGATATGAAAAGAACTTATGAATATGGAAGCAAAAATCCTGAATAAAATACTGACTATGAGACTACAACAACATATCACAACAGACAGAGCATTATAAATTATAAAATGGATAATTTTGATTACATTAAATCAAAAAAGTTTTGTACAAATAAAACCAATATGTCCAAGATTATAAGGAAAGCCAAAAATAGGATTGGGGGGATTTTATAGATAGTCTCAAATATATAGAGTCTCAAATATAAAGAAAGTCTCAAATATATAGAGAACTTGGTCAAATTTATAAGAATGAGACATTCCCCAATTGATAAATGGTCAAAAGATATGAACATGTAGTTTTTCTATAAAGAAATCAAAATTGTATATAGTCATATGAAATATGCTCTAAATGATTACTGATTATAGAAATGTAAGTTAAAACAATAGCCAATACCTTAACAGATTGGTTAAAATTATAGAAGGGGAAAAAGACAAATGTTGGAAGGGATGTCGAAAAATTGGTACGCTGCTACACGGTTAGTGGAACTGAGAACTGCTCTAACCATTTTTGAGAGCGATCTAGAATTATGGCCAGAGTTGTAAAATTGTGTATATGCTTTGACCTAGCAATACCACCATTTGTTCTGTTTCCCAAGGGGATCAAGAAAAAGGAAAAGAACCTATATGTTCTAAAATATTTAAAGCAGCTCTTTTTGTAGTGGCAAAGAACTAGAAATTGAGGGAATGCCCATCAATTGGGGAATGGCTGAACAAATTGTGGTATATGATTACGATGGAATACTATTATGTGTAAAAAAAAAATAAACTGATTGATTTTAGAAAAACATGGAAAGATATGAAATAATAAAGAATGAAATGAGCAAAACAAAGGAAATGTTGTATGCAGTAACAGCAAAATCGTTCAAAGAACAACTGTGAATAATAAAGTTATTCTAAGTATGATACTCAAATCAACTACAAAGGACCTATGAAGGAATATGCTATCTACCTCTAGAGGAAGAATTAATAAATAGAAGTATACATAGTATGGTGTATGTATACACATATATATATAATACGTATATATACATATATCATATATGTATACATTTATTATAAATTATATGTGTGTTTGTGTGTGTCAAATGCTGGCCTTATCTAGTGTACTTCTAATTTTAAAAAAATTAATTTTTAATTTTTTTTAAAAATGAAATTTTAATCAATTTTATTTTAAAAATTATATTTAAAATTAATTTTAATGTTGAAAAATTAAATTTTTAAAAAAATTAATTTTTTAAAAAAAGATTCTTTGCCTCCGATCCACACAATTTCCCAAAATAACAGGTACCTCTCACAGTGCTCTCTAGAGCAAAGGAAAGACTTAGGAGCCCCAATCTCTGAGTTCTTCTGGGAAATGTTACTTATAGTTCTCATTAACAATATGGAGGCCATGACTCTCATACTTTACTTTCTTCCAAATGGTAGTGGGAGGGAACACAGGGGGAAACAACAGTGAGTAGGTAAAAGGAAGCACAGGAGATGAAGTTGCAACTTGAGCTCTTTATGGGAGAGATGCGGTATAAATATCACATGACAGATTTAGATCTGGAAGGGACCTTCGAGGTCATCTAGACCAACCCCCTCATTTTACAGAAAAGGAGACTGATGCCATCCAAATCCATTTACTTTTATTTTTAGCTCTCTACTATCCTACTGCATGGCTATCCTTGGGACACCTGTCCCACATTTTCAACACTTAAATGCACGGCTTGAAAAAAATCAGCCAACCAACAGATATGTATTAGGCAGCTGCTAAACTGAGCTGGGCCAGACAGGAAGAAATGCACAAAACTGTACCGTCCAGTTGGTCAGAAAGATAATAAATTGCTGAGATCAAATCTGAACCAGGTTTTCTGTCTATAAATCCAAACCCGGCCAGGTATCATTATTGAGTCAGAATTCCTCTCTTAAAATTCCTTCTTCACTCTCATGCTTTCAACTGTGATCTATCCTTAAGAAAAGAAAGAATGTAGGATGGAAAGATGGGGAGAGCATGGGCTTTTCAGTTGGGTAGTTTGTTGGATCCTTTCAGCCTCCTGATTCTCAAATTCTTTCTTCCAAAAGTCAAATGAACTGACCAGATCCAATTCTATCTAAACAGGAAATTCCCCATCCCTGACCTGTGACCCTCTCCTCCTGGCTACCACCACACTCTACTTGCTCTTTGACCTGTCCCTAATGTAAATATTTAATCTCACCTTTTTATGACCTGTATATTATCTATAATTATCCTCTGCTTATTCACTGCATCAATTGATAATCCCCCCAAGGGGGCGGGGTATTGTTTAGAGACAGTTCAGTCAGCAGTTTTCTTGATTTTTCCACAGAACTAATCATTATTTTTTTTAAACGAATTGAGGACTATGTATGTGGAGTATTGCATGTACTGTCAGACAAATCTATGTGTTGAATGGCTTTGCTGAATTTCTTTCCCTCTTCTTTCTTTTCTATTTATTATTACAAACATTGGTTTGCTGAGTAGAAACACAAAGAAGAGTATACTCAGAAATTTAGGCAATATAGAAATAAGGCATTTTGATAAAAATTAAAACAATTTTGAAGAAATGAATTGATCCAATAGTCTTGGGGGTTTGAACCTTAATGGTCAATATTTTCTCGGGGGCCAGAATAAAAGAATGTAATGAGCACACACCAATGGCCTTGGAGTTAGAAGAACTGAATTTCTGTACCTTCCCAGTCTGCTCTTTACCACCGTGTGATGCTGAACAAATCTGCTTCTTTTTCCGTGACTCAGTTTCTTCACTTATAAAAAGAAAGACTGAAAAAATGATATTGAAGTTCCCTTTCAATTTTAAATTATGTGATCCCAATTGCTCCAAGCAAGTCTAAGCAGTGTCCTTGGGGGCCACTAACAGTCAGAAGAAGAAGGAACGAAGCTGAGGAACAAAAAGAGGAAAGAAAAGAAGACAAGAAAAAAAGGGAATGGGGGAGAAATGTATTGTGTGAAACCCACTAGCAGTAACGACAGGGATCATTTATCCTCTGACATCCAGGTCAGCATCTTCCTTCCCATTCTGTCCTCCATTTCCCATTGTATCCTTCTAGATCACAGGAACACAGAATTGAGGGCTTAAAGATCATTTGATCTATTATTCTTTTTTTTTTTTTGCTTTTTTGGAGGGCAATTGTAGTTAAGTGACTTGCCCAAGGTCACACGGCTAGTTTTTGTGGTAAGTGTCTGAGGCCGGATTTGAACTCAGGTCCTCCTGACTCCAGGACCAGCACTCTGTTCACCATACCACCTAGCCACCCCTTGGTCTATTATTCTTTATTTTACAGATGAGGAAACTGAGACCTAGAGATGGAAGTCATTTGCTTAAGATCTCATAGAGATTAAGTAGCAATTTCTTGACTCCAAGTCATAAGAAATCTTTTCTGTCCTGCTCAGCTCTGGCAATCATAGACTTCTTACACCACAAAGCCCTTGAAGAGCAAAGGGATCACTCCTAGTGCCAGGCTCTATTTACTGGGGAGGAGTGAAGGAAGAGTTCAGATCTGTGAGTCCTTTGGTATGAAGAACACCATGTGAAAATTCCTTCCTTTGATCCAGATGGACAACTCATCTGTAATTTAGACTTAGAGGGTTTCCCAGGGGCACAAGAGGTTAAGTGACTTGACCATGGTCACACAGCTAGTATGTGTCAGAGGTCTTCCTGATTCTTCTATCCTTTAAAGAATAGGTAGGAAGAACAATTTTGTATCAAGCATAAACAAATAAATCAATCATTAATATTTATTAATCAGTACTTTGCTGTGAGAAGGAGAATGTTCTTTCCATATTTACTCCTTCGTATTCCCTTTCTTTGGAACATGTCACCTAAGGTTTTTATTCCATAGGTGAATTTCCAGAATCCTTCTCCTCCTTTGCCTCTTTCACCTCAGGTTACTCTGGCATTAGAGAGGGTGCATTTCCAGATAATTTCACAGTATTTCCCCTCAAACACTCTCCAAGCGGAGCTATTTGCTATTCTCTAAACATGACATCTCATCTCCCACCACCATCTCTTTGCACAGGGTGTCTCCATGCATGGACTCCTCTCCTTCCTCACCCATGCCTCTTGGAACTCCTAGATCCAAGAAAGATCCAAAGCTCAGCTTCTTTGCTACCTCCTGCTTCTCCTATCCCCTGCCTCACTAAAATCCAATTCATGAGCAAGTCAAGAAATCATCCTCATGATATCATCGGTCCTCTTCAAGAATGAAAAATATACGAAAGCAACAGTTTACTAGGACTCTCCTTCTATGACATATATGCTTTGTACTATTTGTCTACAAATTGTATCCCTCAGTAGAAAGAAAATCCCTTGAGAGTTGGGACTGCCTAGGCTTTTTTTTTCTTTTCAAACATTATATCTCCAGTGCCTTTTGTTCAGTCATTTCAGTCATGTCTGACTCTCCATGACCCCATTTCAGGTTTTCTTAACAGATACCAGAGTGGTTTGTCATTCCTTCTCCAGCTCATTTTACAGATGAGGAAACTGAGGCAAACAGAGTTAAGTTACTTGCCCAGGGTCACACAGCTACTAAGTGTCTGAGGTCAGATTTGAACTCAGGAAGATGAGCGCTTCATCCACTATACAATCTAGTGACCCCTGTATGTTCAGTAGCTGCTTAACAAATTCTTCTTGAATTGGATTGAATTGAATAAGAAAGACAGTGGACCAAGATGCAAGATGACCCAAGTTTGAGTCAGATACTAGCCACTTGACTGTGGAGCAGATACCTAAATTCCCTGATGCTGTTTTCTCATCTGTAAAATAGGAAAGACAATTTTCATATTACCTATCTAGCAATGTGAGCAATTATGTCAAAGAAGAGAATTTCTACTTAATTAGAGGAGGGAGGAATGGGAGGAAGCACTAAGTGGCTTAGAAACTCTGCCTAGTAGCTTAGTATCATGAGGAAAGGCCCAGCTCCATAGAGGTAGCCTGATCCTCCCCTCACCACCCTCCTCGAGTCTTTACTCAGTATAGATGCTGAAAAGTCCCATGTCAAAGATATCTGGCCCATCACAGGAAGGGAAATCAGATAAAGGATGATTGATATGATGCACTCCAAGGTCCTTATCATTAAATGTCAAATTAACAAGGGTTCCCTCCATGCATTCATGCTGCTCTGTTCCCCTGAAGATGCCTGCTCTCTTCTCACCACCTACCCCAAACAAATTCTGAATCTGAAAAGGGGAGGGTGGAGGGAGTCAAATCTGAGAGCATGTGAAGGATGATTACACAACAGGGCATGCCCCTACCATTTTCTGTCTCCAGGGAGCCCAGAACAAGAGCAAAGTCATTTGCATTGTAGCAGAAGGAAATGAAGTAAAACATCAGAAGGAATTCCTGACTGTGAGGGCAGAGAGGGACTAGAACAGTGCCAGAGGGAAGCTGTCTAATCTGCTTCTCTGGTGGTCTTGAAGAGCCAGGAGAAAATCTCATTCATCTGAGGGTAGCTGAGGTTCAGACATGCCTGAAAGAAACGGTACAATGAGATGCTCTCTGGAGAATCCCACCAGCCTAAAAGAGCTAACAATCTGCTTTTCAGTTCTCAGTACTTGGATGTTCAATGCCTTTTCAGCAGCCTAATGATGCCAAGGTTAGAGTACAAACAAGCAATACCAATCAAAGAAATTGATCAAAACTCCTTCCTGCCACCTGTCACACCAATGCAGTCATTTTGGTGATACAGACACGCACCCATCAGAATCTAGAAGCCAGGTCATTGAGACCTTCAGGTGTAGTTTTTTGTCTATCCCCCTGCTTCTAGGAATAAATAGTACTCTCCTTTGTGCAGATAGATGAGTTTTGCTTCAGAGATTCCTCAAGAAAGGAGATTCTCAAACCCTTTTACACCTGAGCGTCTAACAGTCCTTTCTACCAAGAAATTCCTCTTTGTGCTGTCATCATCATCATCATCATCATCATCATCATCGCTAACATTTATACAATGCCTCCTATGTGCTAGCTAAGCACTTTACAATTATTGTGCTATTTGATTTTCACAATGACCCTAAAAGGTATGTGTTATAATTGTCCCCATTTTACAAATAAGGGAATTGATGCAAATGGAGGCTAAGTGACTTGTCCAGGATCACACAGCTAATACGTGTCTGAGGCTAAATTTGAGCTCGGGTCTTTCTGATTTCAAATCTGCTACTCTATCCACTGAACCACCTACCTGCTATCTGAGACCACTTACCTTGGACGGTCCCCCTAACAAGGCAGAGTTTATGGCTGTCTACATTTTGATTGGCTAAATGAATGGTCCTGTAAAGTCAATTAAGCAATAAACATACATGTATTGACCATTTATTGTCTGAAAGAAACCACGAAAAGCATTACAAAAAAAAGAGAGAGCATTAAAAAAAAAAGCCTCTGTTCTCTTGGAGCCTATAACCTAATTAGGAATACAAGACATTTATATATGAAAAGAAAACTAAGGTAACTGTACTATCTAGCTGGAACAAGGAATAAGCAGGGCAAAAATAATTGATTACGTTGCCACAGAATCACAGAAATTCAGATGAAATGAGAAGAAAATGGCAAACGTCTCCAGTGTCTTTGCCAGGAAAATCCCAAAGGGGGTCAGGAAGAGGCAGGACTGAAAAACAACATCATGTGGCAGGCATTTCGCTAAGTGCCAGAAATACAAATACAAGCAGGAAAACAGTCTCTGCCCTCAGGGTGCTTACCTTCTAATTCTGGAAGACATTATATAAAAAGGAACTGAAAAGAGGGAAAGAAGGCACTCTTAGGGCATGGTAGAGTAAGCTCAGGGTATCAAGAATCCGGAGTTCAGTCTGGAGAGGAATGAAGCCATGACTAGCCAGGGTGTCCTCAAAATGGAAGTTCTGCAAGGGACCAGCAAGGTTATTCAGCCTTCACTTTCGAAGACATCATAGGGTGATGTTTCGACTTGTGCAAAAATTGGATCTAAGTGAGGCAGAGCTGTGCCCAGTCATCAGCCTCACTTTCTCTTCTAGTCACTGAAATCCAATGGCAAGACAAAAGTCAAGAAGATTGGCCATGGCCCAAGATGTCATGGATGACCTTCGTGTCTTCCATGTCTGATCAACCCTCAGTGCTCCATAGCACCTGCTTCAGCCCCTTTCGTGCCTATTGGAACAAAATGCTTCTCATTTGCCCATTCTGAAGGGGGATGTCTTCACATGCTTGTGAGAGACACCCCCCTAACTCACTGATAGGTTTGAAGCCTATCAGTTACCTTCTAACTGGTTTAGCTGGTCTAGTGAGATGGTTTTACTGGGGTATGACCTCAGACTATGCTGTAGCTTCTTGAAGCCACAGATGAGAGTTGGGTGACCCAATAGGAGCAGCATGTATGAGGTGTTCAGGGAGGATTAGTATCTCTGGTTTAAGGGTCTGCTCAGCCCCTCACAGGGCTGCTCATTCACATTTGGTGTCCACACCTGAAGGATATTTAGGATTCAGATGAAAGGAAAGGAACTGGGTACTCCAGGTAACAAATAGCTTTAAAAGTCCAAAGCATGATTCAGGAACAGCAAGTAAGCCAGTCTGACTGTGACACAAAGTACACATCAAAAATCTCATTTCTACGATGCTCCTAACAACCTTCTGAGGTAAGGAGTGTGGGTATATGGTACCCATTTTACAGATTAGAAGTTTGAGGCTTTGAGAGAGAAGTCATGGGTAAAGTTATCAAAATCAAAACTGAAAAACAGACTATATCACAAACACCAGCCAAGTCCGTCTGGAAGGGCAGATTGGGGACCTTGGAAACCAGTCTAAGGAATCTGAAACTGAATGGGGAGAGGGGAAGGGAAGGGAATGAGTATTATAGACATTCAGGCACTGTGGCACTGAGCTTTTTACAAATATTGTCTCCTCTGATCCTCACAACCCTGCAAGTTAAATGCTGTTATTGTTTCCACTTCACAGTTGAGGAAACTGAGAAGTGACTTGCCCAGGGTCACACGACTAGTAAATATACCTGAGGACATACTCAAACTCAGGTCTTCCTGACTCTGAGCCAAGCATTCTATTCACTGTACCACTTTGCTGTTCCCAAAGGGAACTATGGATGTTGTTTGAGAAGAGAAATGACCTAAAAGGGTTGTTTCTGTTCTTTAAAAAATAAATGACTTCAGAATTCTTGGGTTCTCTTCTCCAGTTACTGAGGGCCTTGACTACAGGGAGGGGAAATCATCACCCATATATCAGGTCCTCACAGAGACCTTCTTCCCCACAAAGGAGGAACACAAAACCGAACCTGCCCAGAGGCCTTGGGTTTAAGTCGTGGCTACCTCTGGCTGACCTGGAAGAGGCTGGGACGGCTATACCTCCCTCAAGAGGGAAAGGGCATGCCAGAGAGCATAAATCTTCCCCAGGGTGTGTCTGACTGGCTGAGGGCTGACTAGCTCCACTCCAATCCCTCCAAGTGGGGCTTATGATGAGGTGGCAGGGTGGAGAAGGGAAGGAAGGGGGGCGATTGCTCAATCTCCCACCCCCATCAGAGCCTTGCACCTGCCAAAGCCGACTGTCTCCACCACTCCACCAAATGCTAGAGGATTCTGATCAAACTATGCAGAAACAGCACAAAGATGGCCAAAATTGGGGGTGGGGTGGGGGTGGGGATGGGGGGAGGAGAAGAGGAGGGAGGAAAGAAAAGCTTATTGGTGGAGTCAAGGAGTGGTGAAGAGGGAATATAATGCTTCTGAAAAACTGCCTTTCAATGTCTTACTTTTTCAAAGATCTGAATCTTTCAGTAAAAGGGGAGAAAACGTAGTGACTCCCAGGTATCCGTAGGAATAATGAACCATTGTGTGCATTATCCAAGCCCCTTTGTTATAGCTTCATGGAACAAATATTTATTGAGCAATGAAAGTAGAAGGCACCATACTGGATACTTGGAAGAATCCAAAAATGAGCAAGATGTAGTCCCTGGTCTCAAGAAACTTCTAATCTACTAGGAGGTTAAGACATCTACACAGATAGATATAAAGTGGAATGATGCAAACATTCTGCTTTGAGAATTCCCTAGAAGGACAAACATTTCTAGAAGCAGAAATCAAGGAAGGCCCCATGGAGGGGGTGATATCTGAGATGCTCCCTATAGAACAGTTAGCAATTGAATCATAGGATTGAGAACTTGAAAAGGGACCTGGAAAAATCGAGACAGATAGGGTTTTTTGTTTTACAAATGAGATAACTGGAAGCCAGAGGTCAGAGAAACTGTAGCACTGTGATTCAAACACGTGGATTCTCTGCAGTGCTCCTTGTTGTACCAACCCACTAAGGGCAGTGAAAGGCACTGTGTGAGAAAAGACAGAGGGGCAAAAAATTGGGGCCCGGTGGTAGGCAGGCAGCTACCCATTCTTTGTCACTTAGAGAGCCTCAAATTGTCTTTCTGTCAAAGTGCCTATGAATCCCACCATTAGCATACCTCCCATCGGGTTAAAAGATTGTGTCTCCAGAAGACCCCTGTCAAAATCGATCATATACATGGGATAGGAAGGAGGCAGAAGGAGGAGGAGAAGAGGAAAGGGGGGAGAGAACAGAAGAGACATACAGATGCATACACAAATATATATACATGCATATACATATATTAGAGACACATGTACACACATATGTATATATTAACACACATCTATGCATATGTATGTGTATATATGCACCCATAATGAAATTATAGAGTATAAATGATCTGTTAGAATGTAAGATCCTTAAGAGGAAGGATTCATTCATTCATATTTGTATCCCTAACAACTAGCAACAAAGCTACACACACACACACACACACACAGTAGGTACTCAATAAATGCTTACAGGAGGAAAGATGGAAAACAAAGTTCAGTAGTATGTTGGAGGCCATTGTGGAAAGCCTTGATCGTCAGGGATCATTGATTGTTAAATTTCATTTTATTGACAGTGGAAAATTTCCAGATAGCAGAGTCACAACTGTGGTTATTTGGTTATTTCTTTGCTCAACCATTCACTCCTAGAGAGGAGGTGGGAGAAGGGACAAAAAAAAAAAGAGGGGTGGGGCAGGAAGCACAAACTCATCCATTTTGCTCTTGGAAGAGACATATTCTTCTGAACCAGGGGTGGGGACCCTTAGATCTTGAGGCCACATGTGGCCCTCTAGGTCCTCAAGAGCAGCCTTTTGACTGAGTTCAAGTTTTATAGAACAAATCCTCTTAGTAAGGAAATTTTTTCTGTGAAGTCTGGATTCTGTCAAAAGACCACACTTGAGAACCTAGAAAGCCACATATGGCTTCAAGACTGCAGGTTCCCCACCCCTACTGAGCCATTGACAATCCATGGAAAACAAAGCTAATCCTATTTGTTGGTAGTGGGCAGGCAGCTACCCATTCGTTGTAATTTAGACAGCCTCAAATTGTCTTTCCTAGGAAGTACCTATGAATCCCACCATTAACATACCTCCCATTGGGTTAAAAGATTGCGTCTCCAGAAGACCCCTGTCAAAATACAAATATGTTGATGACAAAAATCTGGAAGTGGAACACGTACACAATTGGGGAATGACTGAACAACTTGTGCTCTGTAAATGTAATGGAACATTCCTGAGCCATAAGGAATGATGATTATGAAGAATGCGCAGAGACCCAGGGGAGGCCTTCCGTGAAGCCATGCAGAGTGAAGGAAGAAAAGCCAAAAGCCAATATACAGGATGACTATAACATGTGAACTAAGCCAAGCCAAACCCGCTCCAATAGAATGATCAATGACAGCCCCAGACTAAGCACCTACAAGAACACACCCTTCCTCTCTGCTCACAATTAGCCAACTAATCTTTTTTTCAGGGAATGTCCTTTGCAAAGAGGTATTTTGATGGTAAAGTACCTGTTGCATCCAACCTGTATCAACTAATAAAACCAACACAAAACAGAATGCGGTGTGTATTCAAGCAAGAGGGGCTTAAGGGAGGCACTTTTCCTCTGTGTCTGTATTAACAAGAACATGAATAGCCTTCTCCACCATTCAAAGAAATAAGACCTTGAGGGAATGAAAAGAGGCAGGCTCAGAAGGGGAATGGGGAGCAGACAGTCTGAGATCTGGGTTATGGGGGTGTATCTATCAATGAGCCTGCACCCCTGGGACACTTGGGTGTGAGTTATTTCACTATTATCGGTATGTATTGTATGTATATACATATTATATAGGTATTATTAACTATGTATTATATGTATATGTATATATTATTTCACATATATATATTACTAGCTATATGGTCTTGAGCAATTGCTTTAATCTCTTATATCCTCAGTTTCATCTTCTAAAACTGGAGATAATAATTCCTGCCATTTCTGTCTCTGGCGGACTGAGGTAAACAGAGTTAAGTGACTTCCTCAGGATCATACAGCTAGTAAGTGTCTGAAGCTGGCCCTCCTTGTGCTCTATCCACTGAGCAACCCACCTGCCTCCTGAATATCTATCATACGTTCCTCGAAGACTTGTTTTGAGAAAGTTAGAAGGGAATCGTCATATAATTATATAATATAACTAGCATTTATATCATGCTTTAAGAACTGCAAACCACTTTACAAACATTATCTCGTTTGAGCCTCACAATAAAGCTCGGTAAAACAGTAGGTGCTGCTATTCTGGCCATTTTACAGATGAGGAAACTGAGATAGAAGGGGGTCAAAGATCTGTTACTCAGGGTCACACACCTACTAAATATCTGAGGCTGGATTTGAACTCAGGGAGCTGGGTGGCCCAGCGGGTAGAGCGCCAGGCGCGGAGTCAGGAAGACTTATCCTCCTGAGTTCAAATCTGGCCTCAAACACTAGCTGAGTGACCTGGCAAGTCACTTAACCCCACTTGCCTCAGTTTCTTCATTTGTAAAATGAGCTAGAGAAGGAAATGGCAAACCATGACAGTATCTCTGCCAAGAAAATCCCAAAAGGGGTCATGAAGAGCCAAACATGTTGGAAGAAGAGGAGGAGCAGGAAAAGACAGAGCAGGAGATTCTCACAGGAGAGTCTGAATTCTAACTCAGGTGGTCTAATTCCAAATCTAAAACTCTTTCAGCTATACTATGATGTTTGTCCAAAGCCTCCCCAACCCTGTTAAGAATCATTAGATTAAATAAAGACCTCAGTGGGCATCTAGTCCAAGGCTCTCATGTTACAGGGAAGCAAATCAAGGCAAACTGAGATGCAAGGAGCTTCCCAAGACCACAGAAGTAGTTAATAACAGAACTAAGATAATCCTCTAGCTTCTAAAGCCCTCAGTCCTGCTCCATCTCCCTCAAAGCCTCACAGTTGAAGGAGCCTAACCCCACAGCTTTCTTTCCTCCTCCCCTGGAACCTGAAAGGGAGGTGTCAACAGCCAGCCAGTATTTCGAAGCAAGAGCAAAGTGCCAGGTGTGGCGTTTTCTGGATGCCAAGCAGCTTCCCAGCCAGAGTGACTGGGAGATAGGCCCAGGTAAAAGTAACCAGATAGAGCTTGCCTTGGCAAGGCGCTGGCCCACCCCATTTCTATCCTCAGCACCTTTCCCACCCCCACAGCCTGTTCCCCAACCCCCATGCCTGGAGCCCAGGATCTGGCCCCAGGACAGCCCATGGACAGGTGCCATGTTTGGGCCAAGCCCCACACTGCATCAAGGCTGCCCCAGGGGAGAAGATTTCTTGGCGAGTGAACTAGAAAGCTTCAAACCATTTACAAGCCCCTTCCAGGCAGGGAATTAAAACAAAAAGAGAGAGAGAAAGCTGAGAACTGTGCTTTCTCCCTTAACCACCCTCAGCCAGTCTTATGTATCCTGTGGACTCAGAACCCAACAAGTTTCAACTTACCAGGAGTAATTTCCCTCCAGCTGCTGGGACTAATTATAAGGAGAAAAGTTGAAAGGAAAGGTAGAAGCTCAGCCTTTCATGACAGTGCGGTTTTCTCCTTCCCTTCTCCATTCTTCCTCTTCTCCTTCCCTTGGTCTCATCTTCATTTCAGTTCTTTCCCCAAGCTCTTCTGATGCTTACATCCCTTCGGTAGAAGATACCAGGAGACAGATTTTTGGCTCCACGTAAAGAAATACATCCTAATGAGTCCGAAGAAGCCCAAATCATCAGACAATGAGCTGGATTGGCTTGTCTGGTAGCGGTTTCCCCATCACACCGGAGGAGTCCAAGCCAAAGCTAGCTGACCACTTGGGTTGGATGTACTAGAGGCAGTCATTAGCAGGAAGTCGGGCTAGGTGATGTGGGGGGAGGGGATCCCTAAATGTTTCCCCATGGATATTTGAGAAGTTCCTCTCTGTGTTAATCATAGATTGTGATCAGTATAGGAAAGTCTTGAGAACACAGGTTGTTTCATTTTTCTGTTTGTGCTCTCAGTATTTAGAACATAGAAAGTACTCAATGAATATTTTTCATTTATTGGGACAGATCCTTCTAGTCCATCCTGTCCCCACTCAACCTCCAGATTTTATCTCCTTTGTATTAATTCATGTTCTATTCTTCAAGGAATCATATCAATGGATTAAACTGGGAGTTGGTAGGCTATCCCTCCCAAGAAGATTCATGAGGGACAGAAGATCCTTCCCCCCCCCCCAACTTAATTCCTGTCAGCTTGTCTTCAGGGATACAATGAACTAGCCTGGTTGAAGACGTTGCACCTCGAATCAGGAAGACCTGAGCTTTAATGCTACCTCAGATACCTGTGACAATCTCTCTGTTCCTCAGTTTCCTTATCTGTAAATGAAGGGACCTGACAGCCCCTAAGATCCAAATTAATGATCCTGTGACTTCATGGGCCTTTTCCAGTTAGGGAGGTCATAGAATCTTAGAATGTGAAAGCTGGACAGAATAGTAAACGATCTGGTCTAACCTCTTCATTTTATAGCTTTTTACAAGGCTCCCAGTCCTTGCTCAAGGACCTGCTGCTGGTGAACTCAGTGGTGGAGTGGATAGGTTCCCACCACTCCTCACAATGCTGAAGCACTAAGCTCCCTGGCTGCCCTAGAGGAAAACGTCACAAAGAAGAAAAACAAGACGAAGCAAAGGAAATTGGTCTTGCCCAGGCCAGACAGGGATTCAGGTAGAGCTGGCCCTAGCTGGCACCTGGAAAGAAGGGAGAAAGTAAGAATCCTGACCTGCAGTTTGAGCAGATAGGCTGCCATCAGGCTGGGGACCCCACAACCAGCAAGCTCACTGGGGTCCTGGGCCATACTCTACCATCTCAGTCTAAGGAGATTAATAAGGGAGGTGTCAATATCCCAATAACACAAACTTGTGACAGAATATTGTGCTCCCAGGGGCTGGAGTTGGGCATATTGACATAAGGAACAGGCAGATGAGGAGGGTGGAAGCTTGTCTAACTGAGAAGGCTACTGGAGGAATTATCTTCTTAGTACAAGGTCTGCCACCTAGGCTGGGACCTGAGACAACCTTACCCCTTTCTCCATCCATAATTTCCCACTATCCCCAGCTATGACTGTTACCTGACACCATTCCAACCCTGTCAACTCAATTACAGCAAATGGAATGACCACCCAAATCTCAATATAACAAAAATATTCCCAAACCTCTGACTTAGAGCATGATCTATGTAATTAAAAATTCTATTACAACCAAAGAATTTTGGACAGCCCCTTAGAGTTGGATGTGATGAAATGTGACCCCAGCAACACCAACCCCAATACATCTACACAGGGGATACAGCATGGTGAGAGAAGTCCACATTTGTTACACCCTCTGCACAGCCTGGGGTCAGGAGTATAGAGACACAAGTCTTCTTTTCCTGGACATACCATCCCTGACAGATTTCCCTGAGCCACAATCTAGAATGTATTCTCTCTGCTCATGCAAAGGTCTATCCTGTATTCCTCTCTTGCCTTGGCACTGTAGGGCAGTTAAAAAGAAAAAAGGAAAGGATTGGAGGATAAGGGTTAAATGCCAGTGCTCTTCCTTAAGATCAGTATGACTTTTGGCATTATTCCACCTCACTGAATCTTAGTATCCCCCTCAATAAAATGAGGAGGTGGTACTACATGATTTTAAGGCCTTTTCCAGCAGAATCTCATGATGCTAAGATTGGATTTCTCCTCAGTCATGCCTTAAATTTCTGATCTCATTATGTCTTCTTCTTACATGGGCACTAAAGGGGAGGAAAATTAAATGAGGGTGATGAGAACAGCCCTAAATTATGATAAAAAGAAAAGTCTGTGTATTGCTCCAAGAATCCTGGGACTAGCTCATTCCCCCAAGTGACTTAACAGGGAAATTTAATTAAGAAGATAATTCATGGAGGCTTCAAGAGAGCTTTGGAAATGTTAAAGGAACAATCTTTTGGAATCATCCAAACGTAGAAAAACATGTTCCTTTTTCTTAAAACAAAGAGACAAACATACACATAAAGGCTCATATATTTTAGCACTTTTCAGAACTGTATTTTCGTCAGGGTGGGCCCATCATTCATTACTATATATTACAATCCCTCTAAATGGTAGTATCTGGACTCTCAGAGCTGCTGTAGCTGGGAAAAAGTCATCACTCAAACACCAATCTGGTTATGAGCCTTTGTCTCAAAACTTAACTGATTTGTTTCTCATATAATAGACATATACCCCACAAAATATAAGCTCCCCCAATGGAATGTAGACTTCCTGAAGGCAGAGAGTGTTTTTACTTCTGTGCATATGCCCAGTGCCTAGAATAGTGCCTGGTAGATACTTAATAAATGCTTATTAATTGACTGATTTCCAGTTTGGGAATACCTACCAGGACTTGTCTCACACACACACACACACACACACACACATCTTCATTGATTTATGAAGCTCTCTTGATTTCTTCATACCTCTAATATCCAGTTATCTGAAGATTGGCGATTCTGTACCTAGAATTACCCAAACTCCTAAGATTTTCCTGCCCTTTCTGCCTACTTTCACCAGAGGAGTCAGGGGTTTAAAGAGAAGGGGAAATAAAAACTAATCAATATTGGATCATAGACATTTGGAATTATAAGGGATTTAAAGAGATCACAGAAGCATAGATTAAGAGTGAAAAGGATCATTGAAGGCAATCTTGTCCATTTTACAGATGAGGGAACTGAGGCCCAGGGAGGTTATGAGATTTGCCCAAGATCACACAGGTTACAGTAAGTAATAGTACAAGGAATCAAATCAGGTCCTCCGACGTCAAACCCAATACCCTTTCCAGTACACCTATGGTCATTCATTTATCCCATCCTGCTTCCAGGGGAGCTCTGATCCTTTCTGAAACCTCTACCAGGGTTGGGGAACTTGTAGTCTCCAGGCCACATGTGGCCTTCAATGTCCTTGGGTGAGGTCTCTTGGCTAAAGCCAAGTTTTACAGATAAAATTTTTTTATTAAGGGGATTTGTTCTGTTCAGTTTGGATTCGGTCAAATGTTTGCACTTGAGGACTTGGAGGGCCACATGTGGCCTCAAGGCTGAAGGTTCCCCACCCCTTCAGACAAAAAAGATTTGGACAAGAAAGGGATTGAAGGAATTGGAAAGGATGAGAGATTGAATGAACCCCAGATCCCAAGAACAAGTGAGGATGGGGACTCCTTTTCCCACACTCCCCCAATATGCTCACACACACACACACACACACACACACACACACACACACACACACAGAAAAGCTTTATCTTTCTGGTCTCTCAGATGACATCACCATAATGTCCAAGAACAAGGTCTGGACAGGAAGGAGGAGCACCAATTGTCTTAAGCATCCATTATTGAGGCTACAAGTCTGTATCTTTTGCACATTCAAGGAAGCTTTGAAAATGTTAAAAGAGCAGTCTTAGGGGATCATCTAAACATAGGAAAATACTTCTGTAAAGGAGAAAGACAAAAAAAATCACAAATAAACCTTCATCTATTTCAATACATCCATTCTTCTAGGACCTGTATTTTTATCAGTGTAGGTCCACCCTGAACTTCTGTAAATCACAACCCCTCTAAAACTTAGTAGAAGGTCTTTAAGAGTCCCTATGGCTGAAAAAAAGTCATTACCCTGCATTATGCTTAAGAGGTTTTTGACAGTATAAGGTGAGGTAGATATAAGAGTCAGCTCTAAAACTGTCCCAAGCACAGACTAGCTAAGGTCTAGGAGTTGGTAAGATCCTCCTTTTGAAAGGCAGTGAGCATCTACCTCTTTGGGAATCTTTTAGTGGCAAAAACCCTACCTCTTTAGGTTTTCCTTCACTGGGCACGTGTTGACAAGACTCCCTTGTGCCTCTGACTCACTCCCTCAGGTGAGCTTTACCCTGTAAATGGGTCTCTAGCTATTGAGTAAGACTTGGCAGAAGGTGCATGTGGGGGATGGAGAGGTTTCTGATATTACCTGCCTCAGACAGAAAGATCACCAACTATTACTGAGACAAACTGCAAAGCCTTGGGCCTTCTCTATCTAATCCTTTCCTTCTACAACTGTAAAAATAGATATTTGCAACAATCCAAGGTCTATATTTCCCAGAAATCTTAAAGAGGATCACAAAGATAATGTCTCTATGAATGCACTGAGACTTTTCAGGAGGGAAGGGATGGTAGATATTCAAGACATCAATCATCCTTAAGAAGTAAAATGGAATTTAAAGCCCTCCCTACAGGTTGAATGTCTCAACCACCTTTCTCAGAGAAACTGAGGGGGAAAGAAAATGAAGAAAAAAGAAGTATGATTAGAATGAGCAAACAATGCAAGGGAGTTTGCATGAAGCTAGCCTGGTTGAGATTGGATATGAAGAACTTCCCAGTCATGAGTAGTTAGGTGACACGGAAAATGGCCAAAAGTCAAGTGGAATTACATTCTGCTGACAGCTTTCAGAAAAATGCTCTGTACACACACATGTATCTGTGTATACATACGTGTGTATGTACATGTGTGTGTTGTATATGTGTATATATCTCAAGAGGCAAAAGGAGGGGGCCACTACTCTTCCCCAGGAGATTCTCAGAAAGTTGTCAGCCTTAGAAATGAATGGCCTGGGAAAAGAAAGAGGGACCTGCAGAAAGAGGAAGTCCTGGGCCTTTTAGAATGTTTCTAAATGTTCATTTACTGCACCACGCAAAGTCAGTGGAAGGATCTGAGATTACTGGTCAGGTCCCAGGAAAGTAGGGTTATGTTCAGCTAGGAAGCAAATCTCCTTAGTCTCTCTAGGAGAGAATCATGTGCCAAGATTGTTTCTTTCCCCTTTACAAATAGAGCCCAATGGGGATAAAGGAGACAAGTCACCCAAGAGTTACCTAAGGAAGGGAGAGTAGAAAGGAAAAAAATAAGGTGAAAAGATCTGGATTATCTCAGGGTGATGAAAAGAATATTAGTAGAGAAGTGACCTGCAGTGAAACTGGGTAATCAAAACTTAGTCCAGTTGTGGGCACTGGTGGCAAGGTAAGGGATGGCAGAGAAAATTAAATCAGAGCTCACATAAAACATCTCCTTTAAAAGAAAATAATTTTTGTTCTTTGTTTCTGTACTATAAGCACCTATAAATATATATACATATATGTGTGGATATATGATATATTCGGTTATGCAATAATTATTATATGTATATGTATATAGCCATAGACATAGATATAGATATAGGCATAGATCCCTGCTGCTATTCAGGCATGTGAGAGCTCCATGGGGCTGTTACCAGGGTAGAAATTTTCCACCCTTTCTCTACCCCCTCCCCACCAACATTTCCATGGCTAAAAGGATGGTCTGAAGCCTGGTGGGAAGCAAAACTCAAAATTCCTAGTAGAAGGCAATCCATTCTTTACTTGAACTGGGAAGGTGGGGACAAGACGCCATATTCTGGGGAGGAGGGAGGGCTTGTGTGTGTCCAGGTAGGTGGAGGAGTTGTCAATGTGCTGTGAGGGCATTTCTGAAGAGATTTGGGAGCCTAGGGAGAGAGGTAGAAGCCCACTCAGGAAGGCAAAGTTAGAGAAAGGAGAAAGGGGCACAGAGACAAACTCACCAAGCTACAGGAAGATAGACGGAAAGATGGACAAAAATGAGCACCCGCCAGATTCTGCAGCTGAGGCACGAACAGGGCAGCTTTCTCTTGTTTACCCCGTGGAGCACATCTGGTTTGCTCAGTGAAATTCTGACTTGGGTCTTCTACCCAATTTTCCATCTGAGCTGAACAAGATTCAAGGAGGTGGATGCCTGGCCTGAGAAAGGAGCTGTGAGTCACAGGCAGATCTGGGCTTCTTCCCTCTGCCCCTCTGCTCGGCCCTCCACCAGACCACACAGCCTCCCCTGGTCCTTTCTGCCAAGTCTGGCTTAGCCCAGAGTCCAGGTAGCCCACATCAAAGGGGCTGAGGAGAGTCAGGGCTGTCACAGACCCAATTTGGGAGTGGACCTCAGAAAGCCTCAGAGCCAAACACTTCCCATCATTTTCTTGAATTTTTTTTTCTCCTTTCACTTTACTAACACTTTGAATAACCTTTGGAAGATGGAGCTGGAAAACCTCGTTCTTTACTGGGAATGTTGACCTCTTCTTCAAGAAGCTCGAATGACTTTTTTCTGCCTTTTTTGGGATGAGTCCAGAACCTGGGAAGGATTTGTGATTTCTTTCAGACTAGGGTACTCCCCCTGTGTTAACTCCCTCCACCAAGCAACCCATTTTACATATAGTTACATCCTACAAGGCAGGCAGGGATTACTTCATTCCTAATACCCAGAGCAATGCTTGGCACTGAATAGATGATCAGTAAATACTTGCTGATGGATCCATCTAGAACATGGAAAAGCAGCCTGGCAGAGAATGTTGCGTATCTGGCCTTGGATTAAGACAACTTGGGTTCAAATTCCATGGGCCTCAGGCACTTACGAGCTATGTGACCATAGGGAAGTCACAACCTCCCTTAGCCTGAGATCCTTCATCTATACATAGTGATAACAAGAGCTGTAGAACCTGTGATAAAACACTATGTTCTATCAATATACACCTTAGCAGAGAAATCCTGGGGCACAAGCAGATCATGAGGTGATTGAATTAGAGCTTGAAGAGACTTTTTGGGTCATTAAGGTCAACTGCCCCATTTACAAATGAAGATGAAGTCCAGAAACATTATGTGACTTGCTTACCCAGGGTCAAACAGCTAGTACATGCCAGAGGTGGAATTTGTACCCACTATACGACCTGGTCCCTTGTGGGTTAAATGACTTAGCAGGGAGACAAATGAACATTAGGCCATAACAACCAAAATGTGTTTATTATAGCTAGGAATGAGCCCAAGCATTGACCTCCATTGGCTGGCTGTGGAATGTGTTTTGGACCAAAACTGAATTCTCCATATTTTCAGTAGGCATTCCAATGCCCAACATAACATCATAGGTACTCAATAAATGTGTGTTGGACTGAATGTTATGAAACAATAATGAGAAGTCTGGAGACAATATAGCTCTTGAGCAACTTGGAGAAATGGAGACTTGATGAAAGTGGGAGGAGGTGAAGGGGGCAGAGAATAAGTAATTGTTAGAAAGTCAACAAGCATTTATTAATTACTTGCTGCATTCCAGGTACCATGCTAAGCCCTAAGGAGACAAAAAAGGCAGAAACTGTCTGCATTCAAGGAACTCCCCTTCTAATGGGGGAGGTAATATGTAAATGACCAGGTGCATACAAAACACATCCAGAGTAGATGGAGGAAAACCTCAGAGGGAAGGCACTGGCCACTGGAGAGATAGGAAAGTTCTGTAGAAAGTCACATTTGAGATGAATCTTAGAAGAAGCCAGGGAAGCTAGAAGGTAGAAGCCAGAGGATTCCAGGTGTTTGTTATATTTATTTAATAAAACTTGATGTTCTGCAGACAGTTTTAAATGTAACAATTTTTTTTGCTTTTTTTTTCCTTTGGAGGGGGTAATGCAGGGCAATTGAGATTAAGTGACTTGCCCAAGGTCACACAGATAATGAGTGTTACATGTCTGAGGATGGATTTGAAATCAGGTTCTCCTGACTCCAGAGCCAGTGCTCTCTTCACTGCACCACCTAGCCTCCCCAAATTTGATAATTTTTTAAGTGAGGAGAGGCCAACACAAAGGCATAAAGACGAGAGACCATGAAAATTAGCACAGGATGAGGTCATAAGAAAAGAGAATTCAGGCCAGGAGGTTCAGTTACCTACCAAGGTCATTCAGATTGTGAATAGCAGAGCTAAGACTCAACCCCAGGTGTGCTACTGTCCTCACGGTGTAAAAGAAACCAGAGTGAACATAGAGTTAAGAGCCAATTTAAAAATCTTAGAGTCAGAAGGAGTCTTCGAGGCCACCCTGTCCACCTCCTTTATTTTACAGGACAAGGGTCCTAGGGCTGACAACAGAGAAATAATTTTCATAGAGTTATGTGGCATTTTATGGCCAGGCAGGACTAGAACTCACATCCCTTTATTCCTAGCCCACTACACCACTCCTTCTCACTACAGCAAAAGAAAAATCAAATAGTTTCTCTCTCTCTTTCCTTTATTTTGGAAATAAATCTGGGGAGAACTTAAGGGGTGTTTGATGGAGACAGCCTCAAGTTGTATGAGCCTAGCAGGAAGATTTGTCAACGGCTAAGGCACAACTGAACAACAAAAGGCAGGAAGAGCCTGGACTGTCTACCTCAGACATTTAACAGCTATGTGACCCTAGGCAAGTCATTTACCCTCTCTTTGCCTCAGTTTTCTCACCTGTAAAATGAGCTGAAGAAGGAAATAGCAAACTATAGTAGTATCTCTGCCAAGAAAACCCCATGGACAGTACCGGCGGCCCATGGTGCCACAGGGTCAAGAGTTGCACATGCCTGAACAACAATAAGGTAGGAGGAAGAATGAACGAAGGGAAATAAAGACGTGGGTTAGAGAGGGCAAGGCATGGCACATTCTTGGATCAGAAAGAACCTTTTTAGCCAAATTATTTGATTTACATTTTTATAAGCACAGAAAGATCTCATTCATTCAGACTCCACTAATATGAAATGTTCTTGCTTATTTAGACAAGGACTAAGGCTCCCTCTCAAGAAGGAACTAGTAAGTTAAGCAAATTAAAGTATAAACCAGACTTCAGGAAGATTTTTTTTTTACTACTTTAGAGAACAAACTGTTTTCTAGCATCCTTCAAATAACTAGGATGCTAATTGCGAACCCTTCTTATCTATTTATTAAAGCAAGTTACCTCTATCCCCTGCCCCCAACTCTATGAGGCAACTGGCTTAGCCAAATTCCGTTACTACATGTACTTGACATTCATTTCTTTCCAAAGATGTATTTCACAATTCAGGATTTAAACTAATCCAGACTGGTCTTCTCATTTAGGCAAATGTAGCGACATTTTGACTGTTTCAACACTGGTTGGCTTACAATAGTGCTCAGGTAGTTGTTTACTGAAAATAATAAATGTTGTCTATATTCTTTACCAGTGCCCTGCAGACATACTTATTGGTCATGGACTGTGGCCTTTACCCCTCCCCTTTTTATTAAACAATCCTAACCTGGGCCTTGAAGGACAGGCACCGCTGCCCACTGACAACGTAGCTTCCATACTTTGATATCCCTTAAAATAAGAAACTTTTACTTCTGTCTTTTTATTCCCAGAAATTAGCCAAGTGCCTAGCAAATACCAAATGCTTAATAAATGCCTGTTAATGGATTGATGTTCTGAACTTGTACCTACATAGGTAAAAGATAACTCAAAAAACCTATGCTACGAGCATGACTACTAACCTCTGAGGTCAGAATTTCCCCTTCTAGCTTCTTATATTTCATTTTGGATGGTATTGCTCTATAGAAAACATCTCCTAAGGAACCTCTTCCTACTCATGATCTAACCTTCTTTCTCTCAGGAAAAAAAGACATAGCAAAAGTTCTTTTGAAGCTCATTTCCCTTCTAGCTTCTTATATTTCTATATTCTATATTATTATTTTATATTCTATATTATTGCATCTCTATATTCTATATTCTTATATTTCTATATTATATATTTCTAGCTTTCCCTCATTTCCCCTTCTAGATTCTTATATTTCATTTTGGATGGTGTCTCTCTATAGAAAATATCTCCAATGGAACTTCCTCCTACTCACAAACTAATCTTCTTTCCCTTGGGAAAAAACCATAGCAAAAATTCTTTTCAAGTTCATTGAAACAATGACCAAAGGTTAAAAGACCTCAGAAGATGCTCAGCCTTGGGAAAGAACTGTACCACCAAGGTTCTAAGTTTTGTCTTCTACAAAATAAATATTCGGACTAAGGGATCTCTAAAGTTCTGTCTAGCTTTAAAACTTTCTAAATTTCCTTTAAGCCTTAACTTGATTACGTACATATCTTGGAGTTATGTTCTGCTCAACAAGTTGTTGCTAGAGCCTAGAGAATAGTTTCTACCTAAGTTATCTAATCAAAAGGTTGAAGCCTTAGAGCAGTGATTCTCAACCTGTGGATGGCAATCCCTTTGGGGGTCGAACGACCCTTTTACAGGGGTCACCTAAGACCATCGGAAAACATATTTCTGATGGTCTAGGAACCGAGATACAGCTCCTCTATCCATCTTCAGGCAGGTCTGCCCACATGAAGATACGCCCACATAGGAGTATTAAAGGGTGGGGGCATTAGGAAGGTTGAGAACCACTGCCTTAGAGTATTTGAGGAGCTGTCAATAGAGGTCAATAAAATAGTGATCAGTAAGATCATTGATAGAAAATTGGTGATAACATACCATAGCCTCCAGCTAGAGTAAGGTCTCCAATTGATGCTGCAGAATCTAGTGAACATCTTTCTCTTTCTATCCTTCCTCAGTGTCTTTCCTATTGCCCCTTATTTTTTCTTTCCTCTCTCCCTTTTTTTCTCTCCCATTCATCCTTTGTTTTCTTTCATCCCCAGCCACATTTCTACTGTCACCTTAACTGGCATAAGGTGGAAGTAAAGTGTATTTTTTTAGTATTTTCAGCATTTAGTCAATTTAGTATTTTTAGTATTTGCTATACTCATTTAATAAGACTTTATGCTCTGTTGACAATTTTTTTAAAAAGGCAAATTTCCTATTTTGTATTTCTAGGAAGAAGAAAAAACTAAATTAAAGGGCCCTTTGTATACAGTCCTCAATTTTTTCCCCATGAGCCAATGTCCTTGCACAGGGAAAAAAAACTTTCCAAAATAGAGCAAGTACAGTATAGAGTAAAGAATATTGGCATCCTGTGTGACCTTAGAAAAGTCTCTTCTTCTCTGGACCCCCCAGGTTTGTTGTGAAATTCAAATGAAATATATTAGTAAATAGTTCCAAGTAAATGCTTAGTTCCAAGACTGGGACCTACTATACACTTAATAAAGACTTGCTTCCTTCCTTTCCTCAATTTCCTTGTCTGTATATTAAGGGTCCTTTCCAACTCTAAATCAAACCTAAATTTAGGCCCATGACTTGGTTGGGTTTTTTTAAAGCCTTAGACACGCTGGGCTCCCCCACTGAGCAGGGAGGTTCAGTGAAAGGTACTCTGCCCATCACAGTCCACGTGGGAGAGGAGAAAAAGTGACGACTAAGACCAAGTCATCCTCAAGTCTTTGGGGGTTGTTCCTCTTCTCCCAGTCCCCACCTTTCCCAGAAAGCCTTGTTTGATTGTTGGCCCATGGTCAAAGGAAAGCATTCCTTTCTGGGAGGAGATTCCAAATCACCAGATTTTGCCTCCTCCCACCTGAGCCTCATTCAAAGGCCAGACGCACAGGCTGGGGCAGCTCTTGCGGTGGTATCAGGAGGTGGAGGTGGGGCAGGGTTCTGGGCTCCCTGCCTCCAGCTTCTAAACCACAGGTTCTCTCCTTTCCCACTGGGAGAGGAGAAGAGGGAGAAAGGGAGAGCAGGGAGGAAGGGAGGGAAGAAGATGGTGATTGAAGCAACCAATTTGATCTTACCCACATGGTTTGGTTCCCCCTGCTACCACTGATCCCCACCTGCCCCCCCTCCCCTAACACACATGAAGTTGCTTCCATGTTGTTCTCCTGCTGAGAAAGAAAGTGCAGGGATATGACTAGATATGAGGCTGTACTCAGCAAACCACTCTCAGGCAACCGACTGTTCCTGACTCCTTAGCTTACAAACGATGCCAAGTGTTTCACATGTTCAGTTCTTTCCTGAAGCTCTTAATCTCTTTCCCACCCCCACTGTTGACAAGCTCACAGTCTACTTCAGCAAAAAGAGATCAAATCCAACAGGTGCCAGCTTCCCCCACTGCCCTCCACCCCACCTTCCTCCTCCCCCATCCATCCTCTCCTCCTGCCCAGCAAATGCAAAAGACTCCATGCCTCTCCCACTCTAGAAAATAAAACCTTCCACATGCAGCAGGAATGGTCTTTATTTCCTCCCACTTTATGAACTTATGTTCCTGCCTTCATCTTCTGCCCCTCCTTATCTCTGCCTTCTACCCCCTGGATTTTAAAGAGTTTCAGGGCTTCTCAATGACACCCCTGTTCAGTTATAGTCCCATATTATTCTCTTCATGGTCAAACTCTTAGGGTGCCCAGTGCAGAACTGCCAGCTCCATCCTGACCCCTGATGATGCTCACTCCCTGAAGTGTCCTTGACATTTCACTGAAAACTCTCCTGATAAGAACATGGAGGATCAATAGCCCTTCTCCTAGACTGATGCGATGGTTTCTTCTCGTTCCTTTTTACCATCACATCCACGCTCTTTCTAGACTTTAAGAATCCTGTCCTTCCTTGGTCCTTCTTATGCATCCCTGACAACTTTTCTCCTTGAAAGTTCTTCCTCTTCTCATTAAGATTCAGTCCCCTGCTCAACTTCTTTGATCATTCACTTGGGAAGTTCGATTATTCAGTGGTCAGGAATACATGAATGACTTCTAAATCTGTGTTTATTTCTGTCTGTCTCTGTTTGTTTACATCTCTGTTCCTTTCTCTGTCTCTGTCCCTCTGTCTCTCCAGTCTTAATTTCTTTGTTTCTGTTTCTCTCTCTTTATCTTTCTCTCCCTATGTGTCCTATCTATATCTTGCCACTAAACCCAGATGACTCTTAAGGAGAGGGTGAGGCTGGTGACTTTAAACAACTCTCCCTCACTTAAATTCAAGTTACTTGCAAGGCATGAAGTCACCTTCCTGATGTCATTGGTCCTCTTCAAGAAGGAAGGACAAACAACATCTCTATCTGTGACTGTCTCTGTCTTTCTGTCTCCATCTCTCTTTGTACCTCAAGAGAGCTATAGCCCTCAAACCAACCATATCGAAAGTCTTACTTTCCCCCTTCTCTTTCCTTGGATAATCTGTCCTTCTTATATTCTTTCACTCACCACCTGCACCCTCTCAGACTCTCAGACTTAAAAACCTTGAAATTACTTTTGAAGTCTCTTTTTTTTGATACCAGCAACACTTAATCAGACCCATGAAGTTATTTATTTATACACACACACACACACATGCATACATACACAGGTATATGTGTATATGTGTATACATATGTATATATGGTATATACTCTAGATAGATAGATGGTAGATATCTAAGATAGATAGACAGATACATACATACATACATACATATGAAGCCCTCCATATATGCCCTAGACATTCAATGTTTTCATAATTGTTGACTATTTTCACCACTGATTTGTTCTCACAGTGTTTTGGCCTCCCCCTATTCTTTTAAGACCTGTGAAATCATCAGTGTAGGGAGCCTGAGATGAGGAATTTCTTCTACCAATCCAGACTGGTATCTGTCCTGCAACCTTTAGAATGTTGCCTGGGGCTCTAGGAAGTAAGAGCTTACCCAGAATCTCCCAGCCTCTATGTGTTGAAAGCAGACCTAGAATTCAAGTCTCCCTGACTCTACTCCCCTCTCCACTATTCCAGCTTGCTTCTCATTTGCTCCTCTAATGGACTTACACTATAATTTGTAGTCTATGCATTAGTTTACATATATCAGGAGGGCAGGGATCATGCCCCTTTGCATCTGTGTAAGCTTCTACCACAGTCCACAACACATTGTTTAATAAATATGTTTAGAATGGATACAGCAGGTTGAAACAATTATTACTCCATATCAGGAATGCTTAGCTTGGGGAGTGGAGTGGTCATTTTGGCACTCTAATGAATCTCCTTCTCAGGACAATGTTTCTGACTGCATAAAATAAAATACAAAAGAAATTTAAACGATAAAATTAAATAAAAGGGAAACCAACTATATTGAAATACAGTTATCCAAATTTAAAAAAACAACAAGTATATTGACCCTAAGTTAAGATTCTCTGCTCTAGAAAATCTCTAAGATAGGTCTCCTTCTAGTTCCTAAATCCTATGAATCTATTCACTGATCAGACTGAAATACAGTATTAAGCCTGAGGCTTTCATAGTCTTGCAGTCATAGTCATCATGGCTGAGCTTTTTAATATAACCCTAATTCCCCACTCTGGGTCCCTAGAATAAAAAGTATTGTCTTCATACCCTTCAGATTGAAACTCTGTCAGAGAACCTAAGATTCCCACACAGAATTAAGAGGCAATGACACACAACCAGCCCTCTCCTGGGCAGGGACCACCTTCCCCATCTGGTAAGATTCCCAACCGGCTTTGGAGAGCAATGATAATGGGGAATTTAATTAATTGTAAACTAGAGAGATTACAATGGGTTGGGTTTTGTTCCTCTGTCCCCTCTCCCCTCCTCTCACTCCCTTTTGGCAACCCAGAAAAGGTAACCAGGGAGAAATCCTGGCCCCAGATTTTTTTTAAGTAGACAGATGAAAAGCAACTAAAAAGCCTAAAGCTGAAAGGGGGATAAACCAAGGCTTAGGAGACACAGAAGAGAAGGACACAAAATCCAAAGACTGGCTATAAAATCATTCATGTTAAGGTGATGGGGGTATAGGGGACCTTACCAGAATGGGCAGTAACTTCAGCTGATGATAACTGGACTCTCTAATCAGGACTCAGGGAAATTTTTCATATGTACACACACACACACACACATGTATATATATGTATATATACATATACAGAAATACATGCATATATACATGGGGCACATTTATACATTCTCTATGTCATATAAAGCACATCTGTATCTTTGTTACTACCCTTCTTCCTTTGATAAGCTGTGACATATGCTATTTTAAGCTGTGAAATATGCTATTTGTTTGCCTAATTCTACAAATATATCTGTACATGAGACTGTGTGCGTGTCTGCACGTGTGTGTGTCTGCGCGTGTATGAGTACCTGCATGTGTGAATGGTGTTTCTTCTTTAGGAACTAACCAGGTCTAAGAAGCCACCCCTAACTAATATGCAGAAGAATTTTCTGCCCCAATTTTATTCTCCATGGGCAGCAATCTGGTACATGCTAATATAGACTTGCCCTTCCATAAGCACATGATATTAACTACGTATTTTATGCATTTGTTTTAGGCTTGTTCGACAGGCTATTCCTTATCTCTGACTGTCAGAGCTGAATGCCATAAATAATAACTTCCTTTGGGCCATGGAACCAGTGATGTGCCTGTAAATGTTTAACAACTGACCCTCTCTAGAGGAAAAATGGACACATGATACACTTTTAAATGTACTCTGCATTGACATTTTCTCTATAATTTTTCTCATCTAGACAAGCAGCAGAAAAATAAATCAAGTCTTGATTTGTACTGTTCACTGATTTCTGAAGTATAAATGCTCACACTGAACATTTAATAATCAGCTCTCAAGTGCTGTTTCAAGCTGGCTCTGGACATTCCCGAATGGAAATGTGAAAGAAGGGAGTAAGCCTGTTTCAGGTGAAGGAGATTGGAGATGGCTATGACCTTGTGAACTTCCAAAGGTCAGCAGACTGAGACACCACATTCTGGAAGGTAGAGCCCGTATCAGGGTTTTCAATATATGCATGTATTTCATTTTAATTTGCAGAACGAAACAAGCATTTCCATAACAGAATATAGCAAATATTTTTTTAAAGATTACACATGAGGGGTGCCTAGATGGCGCAGTGAACAGCTCACCAGCCCTGGAATCAGGAGGACCTGAGTTCAAATCCTGCCTCAGACACAACACAAAAACTAGTCGTTTGACCTTGGGCAAGTCACTTAACCCCAACTGCCCTCCAAAAAAAAAAAAAAGATTGCACATGAAACTGCAGATCTGCTATGTACAACTTAGCTATTCTTTTTAAATATACAATAAAGTTATCATGTAAATATTTTTCCATTTTGAAGAAAGAGAAATATCTAAACATCAAGGGTCTTGCCTCTAAGATCTTTTCTCTAAATGGACCATCCTACCAAGGTGTGTCTGTGTGTATGTGTATAATATGTATATTATATATAATATATAATGTGTATATATGTGTGCATACATGTAAAACAATTCTATACATATTTCTATTTATCAGTTCTTTCCATGAATGCAAATAACATGTTTCTTCATATGTCCTTTGTAGGTAATTTGGGTATTTGTAATAGTCAAGATGACTTCCCTCAAAGCTGTTCTTAAAACAACATTGCTGTTACTGTGTACAAGTTTCTCTTGTTTCTGCTCATTTCACCCTTCATTATTTAGTGCGTCTATCCATTTTTTTCTAAGATCATCATTTCTTATAGCACAGTATTTATTCCATCACAATCATACACCATAAATTTTTCAGCCATTTCCCAATTCATGGGCATCTCCCAAATTTCCAGTTCTTTATACATGTCATGATTTGATAAAAACCAGATGATGGGGACCAAAGACCCAAATGACCCACTAACTTGTTCAACCCACCCAAGCAGTAGCAGAGATACATATTCCTCCGTTCATCAGTCATGCCAAATAGGTAGGTAAATTTAGTGAGGCAAATGCTATGTAGAAACTGCATTCTCACCAGAGACTGAGGTGATAGGAGGGGGAGTGTAGCCTCCAGGGAGGGGGAAGGATATTTGCATTTCTGTTATAGTTGGAGGAAAATGTTTCTATTTCTGTTCTAGTATCTTCAAAGTTAATATTCCTTCATAAAAGCTAATTGATGCTAGTTGGCTAACTATAACTGTGGTGAATACAACAGCTAGTCATTGGCTAGCAGTGGGAGGAACACTGGCATTTAGGCTTGAGCCGATAACATTAGATAGAGACACTCCCAAGCCCTCACTACAACCCCAAAGGGAAAACAGAGCTGGCCTTCCTCTGGAAGAGTGAGTTCACTGTCATTACCACAACCACATATCATGGGAAGCTGGAAGGACCTTCAGAGGTTATCTAAGGCCATACTATTATTCTAGAAGTGAAGAAATCATGGCTAAAACAAGTTAAGGGATTTCTCCAAGATATTATAGGAAGTAGCAGAGCCAAGGTTTGAACTAAAGCTCTCTGACATCCAAATAATTCACTCATGACACCGTACTGCTGAGAAGCAGGTAAAAAAGGGATGTGACCATGGGTGGCAGCAACAAGAAAGAGGAGTTTCCAAGTTCCAGGGAATTTGCTGGGTGTCTTCTATCGTTGCTGACAATAGTATTTCCATTCAGGAGATTTTTTTTTGCAGGTCAAGACAGTCTTTGTACCTAGAAAATGTTTGGTGAATAATTTTGTTGTTTACTGTTGCTATGTTCATAGGCATTTCAGGTGGGCTCCTTTTGTCTGATCTTTCATGATATCCCTTTCTTGTTTTCTGGAAGATGGAAGTTGCAAGGCCAAGAAAGATGATGAAAGTTAAAAAAAAAAGGAAAGGCATCCAGGTTGTACAGTGGATAGAGAGCACTGCCCCTTGAGTTAGGAGGACCTGAGTTCAAATTCAGCCTTAAACACTAGCTGTGTGACCCTAGGCAAGTCACTTAACCCTGATTGTGACACTACTACCCCCCAAAAAAGATACATCTTTCCATTTCCCAAATCAGAAAGTTTTTAAAAGGCTCAACCTTTGAGATGAAGAAATAGAGAAATATCTAAAACCTTAAGGGTCTTGCCTCCAAGATCTTTTCTCTAAATAGACCATCCTACCAAGGCAGAGGGGGGAGGTAAAAAGAGGCTGGTTTTAGCATCAGAGAAGCTGGGTACAAAGCCCGGCTCTACCACTTACTCTTTGTGTGACCTTGGCCAAATCATTTAACTTCTCTGTATCTCAGTTTCCTTACTTGTAAAATTAGGGAACTGAATAGTCTGTGGTCCATCAGAACAAGGC
>CM053600.1:153625561-153714970 GCA_028646575.1 Pseudocheirus occidentalis | reverse complement strand
ACTCTCTCTCTCTCTCTCTCTCTCTCTCTCTCTATATATATATATATATATATATATATATATAGAGAGAGAGAGAGAGAGAGAGAGAGAGAGAGAGAGAGAGAGATGTATGTATGTATGTATGTATATAAAATCAGTGGAAATTTCACTGCGCCACCTAGCTGCCCCTACTGAAATTCTTGATATAAATGGTGATGGGTCCCATCCAACTTTGGAGAAGGAATTGCCAAACCATAGACTGTATGTCCCAGAAATCAGGAACAGACCATGAATCTAAATTTGAATCACTCTCATCTAAAATGAACTTTAAATGTATAGATGAGACAGATCAGGTATCAGACGGGAGAGGGCAGGTCTAGAAGGAGGGTGGGGAAGAAGGCACCTACGATGAGAGAAGAGGAAGGGTTTCAAGAGTTTTGTTTTTATCACAGATAATCTTGCTTCTTTGAAGTCATTGATTGTGGACTTGATCTAAACAGTGCATCCAAGGCCATACTCAAACCCACAGAGCTGAGCAGATACTAGATGCTCAAAGACAGAAACATACTCATATCTGTGTCAGCATTGTGGCCTTATACATAGAATATATGCACAGAATCCAGGAGACTTAGTTTATATTTGCAAATACAAATAATCAAGAAACTTACCATGAGCCCCTACTTTCACTTCATAGTCAAAACAGGTTTCTTCCCTCCATCTCCCCCACTTTACTAAAAACTCAGATTGACCATGACCTCTGTTGCACAGTCACCTCTTTCTCCTAAAGTCACCGGTGTGAAAGTGGAAGGGAAGAGTGAAGGAAGAGTGGAATGAAAGAAAATCTGAGTAAGGATCCAGAAACATGATCCTCCAGGCCTGTCAACAGGTACTTTGAGCGGTCCTGGCTTCTCAATCTATAGGGTTTAAATTATTTGAATTCACTTCTTTTGGGGAACTCTTTAAGATGAATCTGCCACTGGTGAAGCCAAGCCTGGAGCAACCTGTGTGCCCACCCATGCCCTAACAGCAAAGTCTCTATTTTATATTCTAATCCTCTTCCTTCCTTTTCTTCCATTATCTGGGCTAATAAGGCCACCTCTTGTTACCAGGAGAAAAAACTTTATCCTCAGAAGCAAGGGGATGGATGAAATGAACTTTGGAGGACCTTGCCTTCACCAGCATTAGCAAAAGAGTTTTCAGCTAAAGTTTCCTAATTTTGATTGGACAACAGGAAGAGAGTAGGAAATGGAGAAAGGAAATAGGTGGAGAGATAAAGAGCCTGAGCTAGTTTTCTTTTATTGAATATTCATTTTAAAGATCAGAAGACTCTGGTTGAGAAACTAAAAGGCATTGATACTGTCCCTAAGCAGGAAAGGGAAGGGAATTCCTGCCAAGTTGATCTTGTGCTCCTTTTGGGAGAGGGGAAGAGGCTGGATCTGCCAAGGGCACCATGAGGTCAAAGTCAAGTCAGTGGCATCAGAATTGCCATACTCTCTCTGGAAAAACAAAGGGAATATCCAGAAATATTCAGCCTGTACTGTGAGCAGAGATGCAGAGCCTAGAGTTGCCACTGGGGGGTGTCTTATGGCAGCAGGAGCTGAGATCCCAGAGTCAGGAATCTTTCCTTGGGGATGTTAAGGAATGAGGGAAAGAAGCCTATTTATATAATGGCTTAGCACCACTAGAGAAATCTTTCGAAAAGATCCCTCCTACCCCCATCTGAAAATAAATGAGTAACTACTTATAACCTATAACCTTATAACCACCTGTGGTTCTTATTAGTCAGGGATCTTCCCAGAAATCTAGGACAGTACCTGAGTGGGCTATTCACAGCCCTGACTCCTGCCAAATTCTGAAACTCCAACAAAAGACGGAATTTGCAATTCTATTCAGGGGCCAGGTAACCTCTGAAGTTTCCTTACAGTTTGATATTTCACTCTATAGAAGGGTAGGATACATCGTCTGAGGGAGATTGGTTGAAGTGGTTGAAGAGGGGTCCTCCCTGCCCTCTAAAATAATATAATATGCAAGTTATCTCCTCCCAACCGCTCCTCTCTCTTTCCTCTCCACATAATTTTTAGGCTATAATTTTCTCCTCCTTCATTTTTTGCCTCCTCCAGTGGTTGAGAGTCCTATTGGAGTTTTCTGGGGGAGATCTCAGCTTTCAGCCCCCTCCCTCACCTAGGACTAAAACAACTTGAGATCATCTTTGCCCAGCTCCTCACCCCACTTCCAACTCCCAGAATATTTTAAGGGAGTTAGAGCCAAGGAGCTTGGCCCTAGCATTGGCTTCCTCATCCTCTGGGCTGGTTTTCAGACAAGACTCCCCTTGTTAGACCCAAAACAGGTACAACACAAGAGAAGTGGAGGGGAGGAGAGGTGTCACCCGGCAAGAAAAGAGATCTGCTTGATCCCTGCTCCTCCCATCCTTCCCACCCCGAGGACTGCTAAGGAGATACACTTACTTGGGTGAGTGTACAGTGCAGAATGAGCAGCTCGAGTTCTGATGAGTCATGAGTGGAAATGTCCCCAGGGCCAGGTCAGAGAAATAAATAAATGTGTAACTGAGAACTAGACGGCTTCCTCTTCTTCCCTTTTCTCCTCCCCCTCTTCTTACTCTTCTTTCTTCCTCAGAGTTCTTTACTATGTTTCTGCTACCCAACCCTACTATTTTTCTGTATATGTATACATATATGTTTTATAAGCATGTACATATATGTTATACACATGTATAGGGGTATATAACATATGTCTATAATTAGGGACTCTGTTACAGCCAAAGACTGGGACACAAACATACCAAGAGGCTCCCAGATTTAGGAATTGGACCCAAAACACGAAGAGGAGACCTGCTTGGTTGATCATTGCCCCTGTACCAGATCACCATTTAGGGAAAATGAGGCACAAAAGGTGGGAGGAGGGGAGGTGGAGAGGTAGAGGAGTATACCCAGGAGAAAAACTGAGAAGGAGAATTTAACCAACAATTCAGTAAAAAATTTATTAGGTCCTATTATATGCCAGGAACTGAGGATATAAAGACAAAACCCAAAATGATCTCTGCCCTCAAGGAGCTCAAATTCTACAGACTGGAATATGTATATGTATGTATGCATGTATGTATGTATATGTATATATGGATGGATGGATAAATACACATGTGTATACATACACAGATATGTATGTATGTATGTATGCAGAGAGAGAAAGAAATCATTACAAAATACAGTGTCCCAAAAGTCATAGTGCATTTGGAACTGTTTCCAACTGCACTAAGACTTTTGGGACACCCTGTACAGACAAAGAAAACTATTTTGAGGATGGGAAGCTATTCAGAGGTCATGGGCTATTGGTCAAATAGGTCAAAAGCTAATGGGATATTCTGAGAGGCCATTTTTGGATTTAGGTCTTCAAATACATGGAAATTTTCTACTTAAAGGATGCTAACTTGCTTTTCATCCTCTCTAAAGCCAGAAAAAAGTAAACTACAGCATGAGGATGTTATAGTTAGACAAAAGGAAGAACTTCTCTGTGATGAAAACTATCCAGGTTTGAACTGGTCTTAAGAGAGTTGTGCAATCTTCTTTTCAGTGGCCTTCTTGCCTTTGGGCATAGTGCTTGTAGGTAGAGATGAAGAAGTGAGGGAATTGGCTAAACCCAAGAATTCTTCAGTCCTTACTATGGCCCATCCATCTCAGATAACCAAGTACTGAGCTTCACAAAAATCAGAAGTCTGAGGCACATTGGAAGTCAAGGAGGTGAGGGGGAAGGGTGACTCCTGGTAAGAGAGAAAAGTGTCACTCGAGATAATTCCACTTGGGATATTCTCCAGTTGTTTCCTTCATTGTCCCTGGAAGTTAGCACCATTTCCTCTTGTGGTGTTCCATCTGAGAACTACCAAAATTGTACCAGTCCTAAGGCTTCCCCCTTGGAAATGTTGGAAAGAGGCGGTCTACAGGCTAATTGATATGAGATTCCATTCCCTGAGACCCTGTTTTACTGAGCTGGCCATTCCCAAGACACTATCTGAACCATTCTACCAGTCATCATTTTCCTTAAAACTTTCCTTCTCTCTTCCTTTTCACCTATACTTTCCAACAGACCTAGACTTTATCCCTGGGAGGGAATAGTAGAGAGTCAGGAGACCACAAGCGAGAGAGGAAGGATAGGAATGACAAGCAATTAGGAAGTGCTTTCTTCCCATTGGTCAGTTACTCTCATCGTATTCTCATTAACTCTGTATATCTCCTATCTGAAGGACAGCAGACCACCTCATAAGAACAGTACTAAGTTAGCTACCAGTAAGGACCACTGAACACAGATGGACTGAGTAATAGAGAGGCCCAATGTGTCATTGGTGTTCATGGAGTCATAGAGTTAGAGCTGGAATAGAACTTGGGAAGTTATCTAGTCCAATCTTCCAGTTTTATAAGATGAAGAAAACAAGATCCAGACAGGTTGAGGTCTAAAGTCACAAGGGTAGTAAGTGGCAAAGCCAGGATTTAAACTGGGATCTTCCACATTCAAACCCCATGTTCTTTCTCACTGCACTCTTGTCCGTAGTGGTGAAACTGAGGCATAGGGAGGTCACAACCTTGCCTGTTGGCCCAGAATACACCATCTCTCTTGCTGATACGGAGGGGAAGGCACTCAGCTGCACTTACTTACAGAGGGAGTCAGGCTCCTCAGCTCCGACAGGTCAATACAGCTTTCTGAGCTTGCCCTCCCCAAGCCAGCAAATTTTCCCCTTGCTCCTTCCTTTCAGCATGACAGTTGTCTAGGTTGGTTTTCCTCTTGGAAGGCTGGTGCCCATTTCCGTTCCAGCCTATAATTCAGCTTAGAAGCCCAGAACATGTGTGTCTGACACTGACCACAAAGGAAAAGAAAACAGCCCCTTCCAGGAGCCTGGGGAAAGGCAGACTCCGGCTAGTGACAGAGTGGGTAGGAGGAAGAACAAGGGAGGGGCATTACAAACCCTCCACCTAGTCTTTACCAGCTCTTCTCTCTCTCTCTCTCTCTCTCTCTCTCTCTCTCTCTCTCTCTCTCTCTCTCTCTCTCTCTCTCTCTCTTTCTCTCTCTCTCTCCCCCCCTCCTCCCACCCACCCCCTGCCATACACCTTCTCTTTTTCTTCAAATTGCCATTGAGTCATTTGGCATGACAGACTAGGAAACTGTCAGACCTCAGGAGAATGAGACACTTTATATATTATTTTCACAGTCATCATCCAGTCTTTTGGTCTCCCAAGTGGTGGCAATATTCCCAGGCCCAGGTCCTAGCAGGGGGCTGACTGGTTGGCTAGAATGCTAGGGGGCAGAGGTGATGATTCACCAGTTCATGCCTTACCATCTGCATCTAAACCCAGGTTTAGGTGGGTACCTTCTGTATGGGAGAAGAGTCCAGGAAAGCTTAGGAATTTCTTCCCTTCTTTCTAAGGCAGGTCAATAACATGATTTCAATGTCATATCAATCATTGATGCTTCATTCATTCTTCAGTCCTGTTGTGGCTGCTTTGTAAGCTATCCTACTTGTATTTCTAGAATCACAGAACCATGGACTGTTGAAACTAGAAGGCCTTTGCAATCATCTAGTTCCAATGATTGTTATGACAGAGGTGCAGGGATAAGATTCAAAAGAAACCCAACCTATTCTCATGTTCCCCATGCACTGGTTGATCATTCAACTCTTTGGTTATGTCACTAAGGGTGGTTTTGGCACCAGTTGGCTTCCCAGTTCTGAATTCAAGTTCCTTACTTGCTAACTGTGAGCAATGACTCTAGATGTCAAAGTTGCCATTTCCATTTGGAAAAAGGGTGGAGGTGGATGGGCTGCTTCTGAGTGGCAGACATGTTCTCATGATAGAGCACTTGGAAGAGCTTCAGGCAGCAGGAATGGATCTGAACCTCAGGGATAGGGCTTTCCAGAGGCTGTTGACTGGTATTACCAAAAGTGGTACCAAGAAGTACAGCTATTTTCTTCTATTTTCCTTTGGGGAAAGGCAGACCAAGCTTAGAGCTACCTATCTCCTGGAATAGTCCCCCACCATACTCCCACCAGAATTAATAGTGAGAGTGAATGGATGACTGCCAATGGTGTTTCTGTTTGCCCAAGGAATAAAATGGCAGGAACATCAAAGTAACTTCCAGTCTCTCTCCTTTCCAATCCATCATCCACATGGCTGCCAAAACAAGTCTTTCCAAGGCACAAGTCTGACCATGTTTACTCCTTTCCTCAAGAATAGTCAGTGGCTCCCTTTTGCCTCCAGGATAAAGTACAGCCTAGCTTTAGAGGTCTTCCACCTTTGAGCTCCAAACCTACCTTCCCAGCTTTCTATCACATTAGTCATTGCTTCCCAGTCTTATCTCAAATTACTTCATGTACTTTGTGTTCCAGCCAAACTAGATTGCTAGCTGCCCTCCCAACTCCCCACTCCATCTCCCTCCTCCATGCACTTACCACGAAGAAGCATAGACTAGTGCCCCCGCCCCTTATCTGGAATTCACTCCCTTATCAGTTCCTAGCCTTAGACTCATCTTCTACCTTTAAGGCTCAGTTCCTGTGTCAGTTGCCTCTTAGGGGAAGCCTCCTCCATTTCCCCAGTGATTACTACTCTCAACTTCCTTGAATGACTTGTAGTTAGGTATGTGATGTTGTAAATGTCTTTGAGGGAAAATCATCTGCTCATTTCTCTGTTGCTTAGACCCAATCTAGAGAGAGTTGAGAGAGCTGAGATCCAGAGAAGTAATGTGCTTAGGATCACAAATTGCAAAGTAGGATATGAAGCCAGGTACTGTTGACTGATCACCAAGTCCAATGGCCTCCTCACTACACCATGCTTCCATAGGCCAGCATTTAAGAATACCAAATTTGTTCATCCCACAAAGAAAAATTGAGTTTGCTCAAAAAGAGACTGGTTTTATAATCTGGAAACCAGGGCCTGAATTGTGACCAGAAGTGTGTAACTACAGAAAAATTGCCCGAGCCTCAGTTACTTCATCTATAAAAATGAAGATAATAATGTTTGTGCTTCCTACTTTACAAAGGTTTTTTTTTTTGAGAAAAGCACTTTGTGTGCCTTCAGATCATATTGTTAGAAGTTACTTCAGCCTTCTCATTTTATAATGAGACCCAAGGAGGTTGATTACCTTGTCCAAGGTCGAATGGCAAGGCTTGAACCAATTATTTTCAGTCCCAAGCCAGTACACCTTCCTCTGTACCACTGGCTCTTCCTAAAAACCCAAAATAAATGGGAATTGCTAGTTTTGTATAAAGCACTGCTCTCTGGATAATGGATTTGAACCTCAATTGAAATTGTCAGTGGAGTTACTGAATCACCTCAGTTGCCTGCAGGCATTTAAGACTTCTGTTGCATCCTGGATTCCAAGGGAATGGGGGATGGGAGTGTTCTGGTGCTCACTATGCAGCCAGACACATGTTGCTCTTTCCAAACCAAGACCTCTAGAATTCTTTCTCTATACTTGTTTCTCTCGCATTCACTTTATAGTTGGAGAAACTGCGTCAGAATGGAGGCAACAGGAGCAGAACATCAAAGAATGAGATAGAAAGGCCGTGCCTGTATATGTGAGTGGGTATGAATGTAGTGGGATGAAGCCCAGATCCTATTCTCATCCAGCTCTAGACACCCTCCCCTAGCACACAGACCTCCAACTCACTTAGAAGTGGTAGGAGACTTTAGGGCTTAATTAATATCTGTGGCCAACTTCTTCTACTGCTTCTACTGCGCTGTTTTCCTAGCTATACACTGGGGGTCTTGGTTTCTAAATGTCATAGTGGAGAGAAGAGGAAAATGGAGAATTGGCCTGGGTTCTTGATGCAAGGTGGGGTGCTATGAATAAATTTCTCTCTTCTCTGGAGACATGGTTGCAGAGGTTACCCTTATTCTTGAAGAATCCCTCCCAAAATCCCTTGTTCCCAAAGTTGCATTTGGTTTTGGAGGCATGGAATCCAAGCAAACTGTAAGCAGTGAGAAGAGGAAGGGACAATGCAGGGACAAAGCGGGAAGAAGGACCAGGGAAGGTATATATTCTGAGTTAACTGTTCTGGTGCTCTTAGGACTGGATGCTGCCCAAGACTGAATTAGAAAGAATTAATGTTCCTTGTCTTTTCCAGAGATTGCTCAGGCCTTAATTGAATCACCAGACTGAGCAGTCTTGTGGGGTGAAGGGGAACCACTGTCAAGCTGAGTGGTGACTGGAGAAAGAGAGGAGAGAATGGTGGGGGAGAGAGGTAGCAGGACAGAGGAGGAAAAGGGGGAAGAGACAGAGGGGCATGGGGTTGGAGGGAAGGAGAAGACTAATGAAGAAACCTCCTCCCTAAGTACTGAACCAGTCTTCACCAGAAAACTCCAAGTATAAGTTCTGCAGGAAGGGGAGAGAAGAGAATTGTTTATTATTACATTTGCTAAGGACTCAGGACAGGCAGCATCTGTTCCCCCAAGTGCCCCAAGTACTTTGGACTTTGGAACAGAGGGAACAAATTGTCTGAGGCCTGCTGCCCTGCTCTCTCCAGACATGGGTGGCATCTGATTCCAGGGAGGCAGAGGAGTCTTGAAACTGGGTCAGGAAGCCAAAATTAAAGGGGCTGTGGTTGGAAATTTGGGGAGAACAGAAGGCAGAAATGCTTATTAGACTCCCTTTCGGGCTCTCCTCCACCCCAAAGTTGGAAGTAATGTGAGAGAAGCTGACAGCCCCATCCTCTAGATGCACCACTCGCCAGCCCTCAAAAGGACAAGGCCACAGGGGCCCATTAAGTCTGTTGAACTGACCTAAGTTTCCAAGGATGGAATAGTAGCTTTCTGCCTGTCCCCTTTCCCTACCTACTCCCCCACCCCCAACCATCTTGCCAAAGAATTTAGACTAGGGGAAGAGAGTTCTGGGCGTGTGTGTATGTTTTCTCTTTTCCAAGACAATTTCTGTTCCAGGTGATCAGAAATAGACTCGAGGTCACAGAGATGCATTGCATAGCTCTCTTCTTCATCCCCTCCCCTCTCCTCTGCTCCCAAGCTCCTAGCATTGACCACCCCCACCCCAAGACCCTTTGAAGCAACCTTCTCCAGTGCTCACATATCTTCATGTCCCTTTAATTACTGGAGAGAACCACAACTAGCAGGAGAAATTTTGGATGGTCTAAAGCAAGGCAGGCCCACAAATTCCAGGTTGAAGAAGTTGTTTATATTCATAATAATTTATAACTCAGCTCTGACCCAGGACAGCAGGCCATGGGCTGCTGCTGGTTTTCTCCGGCATGTGTCTCTGTCTCCCTCTACTGTCCATTTTTGGACAGTAGAGTCCATCCTGTCTTTAAGTGGATTGTCCTTTGAGAGTTCAACAGAACAGACCCACAGTCAAGCTGTTCCCCTAATTTGTCACCTGAATTCCTCCCCCTCTAGCTTTGGTCCAAGTACCCTAGAATTTAGAGCTGGGAGGAAGCTTGGTGATCTTCAGGGCTCTTTTCTCTCCAATAGATCCCTTTAGCACCAGTCTGGAGAAGCAAACAGACACCTTTGCAGAAAGGGTTTAAATGCAGAAAATTTTAAAAATATAAATGATGATAAATAAAATATAAATACAATGAAATAGTTATCAGAATATTATTTAAAACAACTTTGTAAGTGCTAGGGTAAGAACCCTGAATCTGGTCTACCTACTCTCATCTTACAAAGGAGAAAAAGGAGTCTCAAAGAGCCAGGTTTCAGTCCCAGATCTTTTTACTCCAAATCTAGGGCTTGTTTCTCTGATGCTTCTTCAGTATCACCCAGTATTCTCTTCTCCAGGCTTTTCTACCAGTTTTTTTCTTACATTCCAAGCCTTTAAATCATGACTCTGCTCATTCCTTCCTCCTCTTAATCCCAAGAATATCTCCAAAGGTCTGTTGTCCTCCAGTTAGCTCACAACTAAACGAAAGGCATTTTGTCTTTTATTACTGCCCGTCCTTAGTCTGTCTTCTTACTCCCCAAGACCTGAGCCCTGTGGAGTCAAGGTCACCATGATGTGCATCCAGAAGGAGGTAAAAAAGTGAAAAGCATGAAATCCAAGGTAGGCCCAGATCATGGACTCAGAGGTCATCTACTCTTACACATAAGGAGATTGATATTCAGAAAGGTCATAGGCTCATAGATCTGGAACTGAATAGAATATCAGTGACCAGCTAACAAGTGAGGAAACAGGCCTAAATTGGTTGATTGACTCACAGGTAATAAGCATCAGGAACAGTTCTGGAACCCAGGTAATATCTAATTCCAAATCCAGTTACTGTCTCCACTTTACCACTCAGATTTCACTGAATGTCCCCAAAGGGCAACAGATAGATTACTAAATAATCCTTAAAGTATTGACATTGGGACACGTGGAGGCAGGAATGTTTAGATTCTGAATCATTGCTAGATGTGTGGCCATTACTTGAAGCCCAATTAGTAACAGAGGGTAGTGGGGAGTTAATGCTTATGCAATGAATCTTAAAACCCTCTTTCCCTAAGAAAGACTTAAGTAAAAGTTAGTCAGGGAAACTCTAAGGAGATATTAGAAAACTTGGGATGGGGTAACTTGAAATTATGAACTGGCTTCAAATTTCTGGGAAAGGATATTCATTCTGATGAGACTGGTGAGTAACTGTGATCTCTTCTCCAGACAAGACAGAAGAGGAAAAACCTTTTAAACTGCAGCACAACTGATTAAGGCGGTGTGCCTCAGAGTTGAGGGGTGAAAGATACCAGTTTAGGTAGACAGAGGCAGGCTGTGGCCTCTCCTTTGCAGGAAAATGTTAGGGATAGGTGAGATCAGGAGGGAAGGTACTTCATCAGGTTGGGTATACTGTACAGGAGCCTGGGCTCAACAGAATAAATGACCTGTAGAGAAGCTAGCCTGAGGTAATGAAATCAGTCAGCACCGTATGCCAGCTGGAGGTGGCGCAGAAAAAAAGACTCACCCTTGGGCTCTCTTCTTACAGAGGTCAGCATTCTTGAGCTCCCAGCTAAACAGGTGCATCTGGGGAAGGAGAATCTGTCAGCTGCCTGGGCCAGGTGCTGGCACAACCCCAGGGGAAGAAAGCCCATTCTTTTGTTTGTCTTTCAGCCACATATTCCCAGCCCTTTCTGCTTCTCACCCACTCCAGTTTCAAACTGGTGTAGGTAGGGGACTGAGAGTCACTTACCTCCCCCCACTCATTGTAACTAGACCCCCCAGAATATTCCTAAGCTCTTGCTCTCCAATATTATCCAACTGCCTTCTAAGAACAAGAATGTTTGATAAATACAGAGAGAGGCATATGATGTCTCTCTTCAAATGGTAAAGAACATAAGAACCAAAAGGAACTTGAGGGATCCTTTATCAGCTAACTGAGGCCCAGAGAGATAAAGTCACTGGTCCCCAATTCATATAAATCTTAAACCCTAGGATTCAAACCAGGTCCTCTGTATCTAAATCTGTAGTTTTACCTTTATGGACAAAGAGATCAGAAGCCACCAGGTTAAAAGACCTTGAAAATAAAGTAATCATTGCATGGTTAACTACTAATATCTCTTGGGTTGGTCAGCTATAGAATTCTTCGGTGCTGGGTTCAAGACTCATCCCTACTCTTACTACCTTTGACCTTCTGCAAGACATTTAACCTCCTTGAGTTGAGTTTCCAGTTCTTTAAAAAGAGCAAGTAGGGCTAGATGGCCTTTCAGTTCCCCCTAGGATCCTATGAAAGTACCATCCTTGCACAGATCAGTTAGTTATGTTACAGAGTGCCAGTTCTTAAGGTTCAGCTTCCTCTGGAAAGCCCACATGCCTGAAAATGGGCCTCAAGGATGTATGTACTTCCTGATGCCTGACATTTCACAATTAGATTCATCCGACTGTACCCTTAAGCCTTATTACGCAATTAAATTGTAAAGTAAATAGTTTATCAAATAGTGTTTTAAGAGAAGGTGTTGGCTACAGGAAGGGGGAAAAAAGAGACCTCAACCTCAAAATTTTAAGTGTGTAAAAATTAACATTGCTCAGCTATGTAAGATCTTCCCAGTCTTTTAGTCTCAACCCCTCTAATCACTGTAAACTCTGGGACAGAAGAGTGTTGAGGTAATAAACTATGGGTCCATGCTGCCATCTTCTGGCTTTCACTTAAAATTACATTTGTCCCACCCACTATTAACTGATCTAACCAGAAAAATTAGTACCTGGCAGAAGTACCTTCCTTCCCAAAGACCACACCTCCCTATTCTGCTCTTCGGTCTTGTCCACTGGGGACAACTTGGCCCCTGAAGTAATGATAGGCCACCCTTTTCTTGTCTCATGCCTCGGTTAGACCTTGGCCATCTTCAGTCATTCTGATGAATATCTGGCCACTGGACCCAGATAGCTCTGGAGAAAGTGAGGCTGGGGACGTTGCACAGTCCTTCCTCACTCAAATCAAAGTCAACTGCAAGTCATGTCATCATCTCCCCGATGCCATGGTCCTCTTTGAGACCAAAGGACAAATACAGCCTCTGGATGATCACTCCTGGTCCTTCCAGCTCTAAGAGATAGTGATTCTATTCTGGAGACTTCTGGTATTTTTTGCTACTGGGCAGGGCTTCAGCCTTCCTTTGACCCAGTAATTGAGCTACTTAGACAAAAGGTATGGGTATTCTTTGTTTCTTTATTGTCAGCATGCATAGAAATCTCCCCCTAATAATGCTTCCCTTGCCTCTGGTGTTGATTCCTGCACTGTTGTTCTGGCTGGGTTTCTTCCCTACCTCATATTCTCTACCAGACCCTGCCTTGTTCTTTGGTGTTGGGCTGGTAATAGCCTGGAGAATGTGTGTTTAAGTGCCACCTTGTGGTGACCAGGCTAAACTGCAATTCTGGTTGTAGCATTGGACTGTAGGGGTTTGGGATTACAGAGAAGATGGGATGGTTGGTCTTTACCTCCTGTTGAGCCCTTAGGACCTTCTCCAAGAATGTGTTTTCTTTTCCTCTCACTTTATAGACGAAAAACAAAATATGAAAAGAAGGGAGTGGCATGGAAGTGTATATAGGAGGTTTATTGCTGTTTGATTGTTTCCAGTGGTACCTGACTCTTCGTGAACCTGGAGTGATTGGCCATTTCCTTCTCCAGCTCATTTTACAGATGAGGGAACTGAGGTCAGTGGGGTTAAGTGACTTGCCCAGGGTCACACAGCTAGTCTGTGTCTGAGGCCAGGTTTAAATTCAGGAAGAGGAGTCTTTCTGAATTTCTGACTCAAGGCACCACTTAACTTCCCTAACCCCAAGTGAATCCATTATTATCTTTGTATCTTGTTCTTGTCCCTGTACCTAGCCATTTATCCTTTGTGATCTGAGGCAGAACCCTCAGTTTCCCACAACTTGAATCATAGTCAGCCAAAGGGATTAAGGGGTACAGATGGTATCGGTACAACATGGTACAACATGGCCTCAGGAAACACCCATTGGACTTGAAGGCAGAAGTCCTGAGTACTGTGCTCAGCCCTGCTACTTTACTAACCAGGTGGCACTAGATAAATCACTTAACTTCTTTTTTCCTCAATTTTTTTTTATCCCTACAAGGGGCCGGGGGGTGGGGGGTAATAACACCTTACCTATCTCACATGGTCCTAAGAATCAAAGTGCAATAATGAATGTGAAAGCATTTTATAAACCATAGAAAGATAAGTAAATGTAAGGCAAAGGGGAAGGTGATGGATAAGAGGGAGGGTGCTGGGAGAGATCAGAGTTTAATCCAGATTGGCAACCTCATCCAAAAAAAAACAGCTATGGTGGGGGGGAGAAAGGAAGGAAGGGAAGAAGAGAGGGAGGGAGGAAAAGAAAGGAAGAGAAAGAAAGAGAGAAAAGGGGGAGAGAAAGAATAATAGAAAATAAAGAAAGCCCAGTTTCGTTAAAGGTCATAAGTCAGCTAAATATAGACTCTCATCAACCCTCTCCTATATATAACTGCTTTAGCCACAGTTCAGCTGTCAGACTTTCTTGGCCTACCAGGGAGCCTGAAGTAACACTCCAACTTGGTTGAGACAGAGATCATAGAGGAAGGGTAGGACATGAGGACTAATGCAGGGGGAGGAAGAAGAAGAAGAAGATGATGATGATGAAGAAAAGAAGAAGATGAAGAAGAAGAAAGAAGAAGATGATGATGATGATGATGAAGAAAAGAAGAAGATGAAGAAGAAGAAGAAGAAGAAGAAGAAGAAGAAGAAGAAGAAGAAGAAGAAGAAGAAGAAGAAGAAGAAGAAACACAAACCTTCCTTTCCTGTCCCTCTTTCCCTCTAGTTCCTATGTCTGGGGTCCTGTTCTCCCCCTTACCTCCCTTTCTTCTTCAATCTTTGGTGTTTTTCCAAGCCGTCTCTTTGCCTTCCATGTCCCCCAGTCTCCTACTCCCCGTACCTAGCAATCCTAGGACAAAAAATGGACACAGACTGTACACAGGAGAGCCAGCTAACCTGCTTTCCACATTCTCTAGCCATCAAATAATAATTATTGATGCTGATATAGCACTTCACATAGTGATGAAAACAACAGCCAGCATTTATATTATGATTTACAGTTTGCAAAGGGCATTAGAAATATTGTCTTACTTTATCCTCCAGAATAAACTGTATTCTTTTTGTTTTCTGGTTTGTTTGGGTTTGTTTGGGTTTTTTTGCCTTTCTTTGTATCCTCAGTGCCTTAGCACATGGCATATAGTTGGCTCTTAATACATGTGATTATTATCCCCACTTTTACAGATGGGAAATCTGAAGCAGACAGAGGTTAAGTGACTTACCCAGGGTCACACAGCTAATAAGTTTCTGGAGCTGGATTTTCACTCAAGGACTTCCTGACTCCAGTTCCCAAATGCCATCCACTGAGAGTCTGGTAGTGAGAATACCATAGGTATTCTTAAATCCAGATCTTTATGACTCCCAAGTCTACTTAGACCAAGTTTCCCCAGATTCTTCAGCATGACTTCCAGGATATATTTCCTTTTTTTTTTAGCTTCTCCTTTGCTAACCAAGTTTAACTGCCCCTTTCCCCAGACTCTCCACCCTAGTCAAACAAAACCTGTCATGCCTTGTACTAAAGGGCCTGCTCCTGTCTCTGCCTGGGCCTGCTGTATCCTGTGAGCTCTCCCTGCCCCTTTCACTCACCTCATCTGCAGAACATCGGAAACATTCTCCCCTCATTTCTGCCAGGCTTTTCAGATCTCAGCTCCAAATGCACCTCTGCAGTGAAATCTCCCTGAACTGACTGTTCTGGTCTCCAGTGACTAAAGGAACTGTCTGGTGCTTAAGTATGGCTCTCTAGACTGCCAGCCTCTCTATCTTTGATGTGTCTGCCCTATCTCCTTTGTTAGGCTTTTAAGTCCCCAAGGATATTTTCTCCCTTTTAGATTCCTCTCCAATACACACAGAGCAAGCAGCATTGGATGTCACATTCTGGAGCCTTTGTAAGGCTTATCCTTAAAGTAGCCCCATGAGGTGAGCAGGCCAAGTACCTCTATTCCCATTTAGGGGGTAAAGGAACTGAGCTTCAGAAACAGAAGTGATTTACCCAAGGGTACAATGACAATATAATGCAATGCAGTATAAGAGTTGGAAGCAAACCCAGATCTCCTGCTTCCAAACTGACTGCTTCTTCCACTATGGTGCTCCATAGGCCCTAAAGGCACTGACCTTCTTCCTGACTTCTCTTCCTAGAGAGGGAATCCCGGGAGCATGAAGAGCCAACCACTTCAGAGATGGCTGAAGAGACCTACTCCCCGAAAGTTTTCCGGCCCAAGCACGTTCACCTCTCTGAGATGAAGGCTGAGGCCCTGAAGAAAGACCGCCGGAAGAAGCTGACCCAGTCCAAGTTTGTTGGCATTGCTGAGAACACTGCCCAGTCCCGGGTCATCTCTGTCCCCGAGATGAGACAAGAGTCTGAACAAGTGAGTCCTTATGGATATAACATCTGGTTTACTCTACCACCCATGCCTCGTTCTTGGCATTTTATTGGGATGGCTAAAGATCCCCAAGCAGGTGTTATGAGGAAAGCTGGGGAGGGAATTTCATGATTGACCTTGGAAAGATTTAAATCAGCTCCACTCAAAAGTGCAGAACTGTATTCTGGCTGGACTAGGGGACTGGGAGAAGATTTTGTGGACCTAGACAGGTTTTAGTGAGTTTAAGAAAATTGCAGGAGTCAGGATCAAAACCCATACCAGAGAGAACTAGTCTTGGGTTGTCCCCATGGCCCACAGGATTGTGTGGCTTCCCCTACAATGGCACCCCTACCCAGTTCAGCATTGGAACCCTGTGCTTGAAGGACAGAGACTCTTCTGAAGCAGGGAATTCAGGAAAAGTAAAGAAGTAAGGGTAGTGTGAGGAAAGGAGGACAAGGGAAGGTGCCAAATGGTAAGATCTGGGCTTAATGTGGGAAAAAATCCTTAGTAAAAACTAATCAGTCAAAAAGGGACTTGAATCTTATAAATGACTTGAGTCTTTAGGATCATGCACCCCTACAGAGGCAGCCCTAGGTCTTACCCTCTTATCAGTCACCAGTGATTGCCCGAACTTCTCTCTCACTTCTTGTTCTAGGGACCCTGCCGAAGACACATGGAAGCCTCTCTGCAAGAACTCAAAAGCAGCCCCCGTATGGTTCCCCGAACTGTTTACCTGCCCAACTGTGACCGTAAAGGCTTTTACAAGAGGAAACAGGTAAGTATTGCCCCTTTCTCTTCCTCTCTCTATCAGTTTAATGGAGTCATGTCATATAAACTTTGTGGGATCGGGGCTCAGAAAACTGGAGTCAGAGACTGTAGCTTTAGTGGGTTTCGGGAGACTAGAGGAATATGATTTATGGAGGACAAATTCCACTGAGAGGAAGATAAAAAGAAATCCTTTTCAAGATGATGCTGGAATGGGAGGGCACAGAAGAGAGACTCACAAAGTTATTTGCTTAGTGAACAAGGGAATGTAAATTAGCATCCAAAAAAGGAGGGAGGGACACCTTTTTTTCTGTGAGGAGGTAAAAGTCAAAAGAATGCAGATTTCAGCCAAGCCATGAATCTTGACTGAATGCCCAACATTATGCCAGACACCAAACACAGAAATAGTCTGCAGTCAAAGGTACTGCAGTAGTGGACAGAATAAATTTCAGTTACTCTGGCTGCCTGTCAGGACCAGCTTGCTGAATAAGCAAGGTCAGCAGTGGGATTTGGGGATACACCCCAACCTGTCCTTCTAAAATCACCTTGTCCTACCCAGGAGACCCACTTGGGATGTTACCATTATGAAGAATGTATTCATTCCTTTAGGTTAATCATGGCTGTTCACTCACCCACAGGTAGACACACACACACACACACACACACACAAACGTAAGTTGTAGCTTCTTAAAATGGGAACATGCCAGGAAGTGCTAGTAAAACTTAATTGAACTGTCTTCACCTACCTTTTTTTGTGAGCACTTAGGTGAAGTGTTGACTCTAGACGGGTGGGTTGGACCAGTGAAGGGGGAGAGAATGATAGAAAGGGAGAAATGGAAGACACCTAAGATAAACACATTACTTCTTTCATCATTTTGTGGGTGATTAGCCCAGCTAATTAGCTTTCCCTTGAGACCAGAAAATTCTTGATGGTGTGTGTGTGTGTATGTGTGTGTGTGTGTGTGTGTGTTTGTGTGCACATATGTAATTCTAACTTGGGGGAGCGGGATGTGTCAAGCCGAGGAAGAGAAAAGACCAGGATCCAGAATTTAGAGATAACGATTTTTTTTCACTTATCTACTGTCCTTCCACTTCACTCTGTGCCAATCTCAAGCCCATCTCTTTCTTTCTCACCCTTTCTCCCTAGTGCAAGCCATCTCGGGGCCGCAAACGTGGCATTTGCTGGTGCGTGGACAAGTACGGGATGAAGCTGCCAGGGATGGAATACGTTGATGGAGATTTCCAGTGTCACAGTTTTGACAGCAGCAATGTTGAGTGAGGCATCCCTCCCATCCCTCATCCCTTACCCCTTCACCCACCCACTCCCCAGCTTTTCCCCAGCTCCCTCCCCCCATTCCAGCCAGTGCCCCTCTCCACCCCGAGGATGCCACTCATTTCATCTCATTTAAGGGAAAAAAATATTTGAAGAAACTGAGGACCTCGGAATCTTTAGCAAGTTCTCAACATTTTGTTTTTTAAGCAACAACGACAGAGACAGAATAAGCCAAGAAGACACCCCCTTTTTTGGTTGATGGGGTGAAGAGTGGGGTGGTAAGGAGAATGAATGGAGAAGGGAAGAGAGGAAGAGAAAATAGAGAGCATGTGACAGAAGAGAATCACTGAGAAGGACACAAAAAGTCAAGAAAAGCAAGAAAGACAAGAGGAGAAGTAACTAATAACCTGTACCAGCCCACGTCCTGCTGCCAAGAGGGACCCTTAGCTGGGAAATGGTTTTGCCTGGGGAGGGCCTGAGCTGTTAGGTGGGATCCAGCTGCTTGTTGAGGGTTTTTTCAGTTTGGTTTGGTGGAAAGAGGAGAGAGGTTTTGGTGGTAGAAGAAAGGGCAAACCAGGGCTCTGCTCTCCTATGTCTCCTCCTCCAGTCAGCTCCCAAGACCTCTTCCGGCTTATCATTCCTCAACCCTCACCTCATGATTCTTCCAAGGTTTGCCTAAAAATGAAAATGCATTCCATTACTGTTTGATTTTTTAAACAATTCAAACTTCTGAATGATCCTAGCTTGGTAGGATTTTCTGGACAGACATATAATGACATATTAGATGTATGTATGTCTGTATCTTTCAGGTCACATACAGACATCACCAGTCATTACTACATAGACCGTCTTGGAATTTCTTTTTCTTCCAAGGTGACTAACATAATGCCAAGGGTGTGGATATGGATTTTTTCAATTCTTAGTGTAGCCTCCACAGGGGAGGATGGACTGGCAAAGCATTTGTGTGGGCTTGTATTTATCCACAAGGCTGTATGTCTACATATAGAGATATATACTTTTATATCTTTTTTTCTTTCTCTCTTTCTTTAAATGGTTTGCATTGACTTTACAAAAGTAGTTTCAATGGGCACTGAGGACTCTTTCCAGTCTGGCAAAGCCAGGAAAAGCCCAGGTTTCCCCCCCCCCCAACACAAACCAAAATACCAGCATCATCTGCCTGTCATTGGGCGGGAGGGGGTCTTTCACAAGCAGAAAGCTCAAGCATGTGCTTCCTGTGAAGTTGTAAGATAGACCCATCAACATTTTGCATCAATACTTTCCCATGAACCTCTGGCTCTCTCAGCCTGGGTGTCTGGGTGGGCACATACTCAGGCAATTCTGTGCCTGTGTACACACAGACATGCCCTTCTCTCCCCTACGCCTCCCTTTTTTATTTCTTGTAGCCCTCCAGAAATAACTTCAGCTTTTACACTGAACTGAGTTTGGTCCTTTAGCTCACAACCATAATCCAAGCCACAGGTTATGTGGCAGAGATTTGTGGTTGCCCAGCCTTTGGGTTTCTGCTGGATGAGATTGCATTTTTAAACCCTCTTTTTCAGCCTTCACCTTGGGAAAGGGGATGAGAGGTTGAAATGAGAGGTAGCTAAGAGGGAGAAAAGCAGAGAGAGCCTAGATCAGAACTTTGGGTTAATTCTATCCCTGTTAGGAAAACAATTAACAAGGGCCTTCTCCAGTGCCTTGGAGATAGATAGGTAGTGTTTCCTTGCCTGTCTCCTTCCAGCATCAAAGTACAGGGGAACAAGGCAGAAGTAAGCTCCCCAGACTTCCCTCCCTACCCAAGATGCAAGAATAAAGAGAGAGGAGAGAAAAGGACATGTACTGCTCTGTTCTGTTCCCAGAGGAGAGTTAGACACTAGCTCTCCCATGCCAGAGGTTTTGAACAAGGAGATACCAGGAGAGGGGAAAGGACAGGATATGGCTTACAAAGGTACCAAAAGTTAATGGAAACTGGAAGAGAGCTGGAGGGTCAGAAGAGGAAGGAAGGTACCACTATGGTGGAGCAGATTTGCGGCCAAGGCTTCTTTCTTTTGGTCTCTGATTCCATTCTGGTCAGTTATTTCTTCCTTCCTCAGAAGGGAGGGACAGGATGATGCCAGGGATGTTTTGGCTGGTACGGGTCATTTGGCTTGGTAATAACAAGAATTCTGACCCAAGCTCACCTTCCCGCCTTCTTCTTCTGCTACAGGAATGAGAAAAGACATTTTCTTCCTTAGTGGATGGGGTAACCTTGAGGCTAAATGTTGGTCAGAAGGAGACAAGGAAGCTGGTATGGACACTGGCAGAGAATCCATCCCTTTATGGATACATCCCTTCAAAACACATGCCTTTTACCTAGTGTCACGCTCCCAAGCAGACCAACTTCAAACTCATCCTGCCTTAATCTGGGGAAAGTATGGCAGAGAAGGACAAATGTTCCAGCGAAGTTGGAATATTCAAAACTGTAGAATATAAGGAAATAATCCAGAGGGAGTGGCCTTGACTCCTACCTACCCCAGTAGAACATTTGACAAGGAAGAGGAGAGAGAAATAACCATACTTGAGACAAAGGGCCAGAAGGGGAGGGCAGCAGTAGGACCATGCCTGGGCCTTCCTTGCCTCCCCTATCTCTCTGCACCAATCCTTATTCCAATCCCAGTCCCATCCCCCAGACATTCCCGACATCTCCATAGGCCAGTATCCTTAATTCTTTTCCACTTTCCTCTCTAGTTTCTCTCTTTTATTTTTTTCTCCCTGGATCTTGAGCAATCCGTTGGTCTGGGATTTGCTAAGCAGATGCTGGGGTGCCATTTCCCCTAAGATAAGACTGAGCCAGGAATCTCACTGCTGTCCTCTCATTTTTGACTCCTCTCCCACACTCCCCTTTCTTCCGTTTTCTTGGAGAGTTTTCTCTCTCCTCCCTTTCCCCTTCTTCTTTCTCCTATCCTCTCATTATTCCCATTTCTTGCTCCATTGGATGGAATGCTTCCCCACCCTCGGTATCCTTTGCTCCATCCCTCGAGATTGGACATAAGCTTATCCAGTGCTCATAAGTGAGCACTACGAGTTGTTAAATAAATAAGGATGCTATGGGAAGAGGAAGTCAGTACACTGTGAGTTCAAACTCCAAATAAAAGGAGATCTTCTTTAGCTCCAAAAAGGAAGTTGAGTCCATCCTGATCTCCTCTTCCATCTTTCCCAACCCCTTCAGTTTACTTTTGTAGGTTTTTTTAAAAACCCACCAAAACCTGGGGATGGATCTGTATGGGTAGAGGCAGCTTGGTGATACAGCCCAAGTCTGCTGACCCAAACCCTAGTTATCCCTTGGAGGTACCTAGCTCTTAGACACTGCATGAGGATGTTTCTGGGAAGTAAACATCCAGAGGGGGCCACAACTTCTGGGATTACCTGAACTGAGTGTCCCAAACAGTAGCTTGACCTGAGCCTAAGGAAGGTGGATTGAGAGAGAATGAATATGAGACAGTAAGGACACTGCCTTTTCCCACTGGGCCTATGCCCCCGAGAGGAGGTGGTTAGGGAAGACAGGTCTGAAATGACACAGGAGCTCATAGCTCCTATGAACTTTTCGTCTTTAGTTCTTGAGGTTGGCCAATTGCCAAGCCTTTGCTCATCATTGATGCTCTGGGCTCTGGGTTATCAGAGTATCCTGCCAGCCTCCCTATAGGCCTTGCTTAAGAAGGTTCCTGGTTTACCTCCTCCGGCCTCTTGGAAGGAGAGGACTTCTGTATTCTTCCTCTGTATTCTTCCTGCCTCAGCCACTTTTGTGAGGGAGGATGGGCCTGAGGTGACTGTCATTCCCTCTCCCCCCAACCATCCCAAGGCAATAAGGGATTATGGAAAGAAATAAGACCTGATGTTAGTGTAAACTAGGTATGTAGAAGCCTGGAGACATTCATTCCTGAAAGGGGAGAGGGGTATAGGGAGATCCCACCGGGTCCCCTGTCCATGCCCCCATTCTCCTTCACTATTACTGCCCATGCCGCTCCATGTTGATAAGAGAAGGAAATTGAGGATGTGGAACTGACCCATTTCCATCTCAGGAGGTCAAGCAGCCTCCACTGGTTACCACTCAAGCCCTGAGGAGAAGGGAAGGAGGGTCTTCTCCCCCAATCCCATTAACCCTGGGAAGGTACAGTTCAAAGATTAGTAACTCCTGAGTGTAGTTAGCCACAAAGAAGAGATCTTAGGTCTCTCAGACATATTATTTTGGCATGCTAGGCATGATGTTTGGGTAGAGAAAATTTTGAAATGGGAGGGTTGGGGATGGGACAAGGAGAGAAGGGTTTCCACCAACCAACAACCTGGGCCTTATACTGCCCTTGTTTGTTTAAAAAAAAACCACTAGTGTGCAAGGCTTTATTTTGCGCTATCTCTCCACTGCTTTCTTATTAATTTTTTTATTTCTCTTAAAAAAAGACTTTCTTGATTTTCTAATAGAGTGTGTCCTTATATCATTCTTCATAGACTCCAATCTTTCTATCTTTTTCTCTCCAGACCTGCAGGGGGCAAATAGAGGGGAACTGGGGCGTGATGGGACAAAGGGAGGAGATGTGAGGGGACAGGGGCTTCCCTCACCCTCCCCAGCCTACCCCCAGCTCCTGATCATTAGCATGAGCCCTGTATCTCCTCCTCCTAGCACCACCACCTAGGCATCTATACGGATAGTACAGTTAACAGACAACACACCCTCAGATTCCGAGTCTCCAACCTGGTTCTTTTTTTTTAAGATAGCAATAACCACGACACATTTTACTTTAGTTCTTGATAGCTTTTTACATAAGTACCATAGTTCTGTTCTCTCTTCTTTTTTTCCAATTTTTTAAAAATAAATACTCATAATCTTTACCAGTGAAAAGGATGGAAACATGAAACAAACAAAAAAAAGCTCAATGTGTGGAAAATAAAACAAACAAAAAAAAAACCTGAATGTGGAAGAGCTTAGCTCCTGTTTTAGCATTTTGTACTTAAGAAAATAAAAAAAAAACAAAGGATCTCACATTTTATTCAAAAAGTGAAGATTGCTGTATACTATTTATTCAACTTATAATTTATGTTACTCTTTAATCTTTGTCTTTTGTCATGACAAAGCATTTATTTAATAAAGTTATGCATTCAGTTAGCCCGCGTCAGCTTCCTCCAAGGACCTAGGAAAGACAGGGCAGGCAAAGGGGTAAGGGTTGAGCCAAGAGTAGATGAAAAATCAGATGAGAAGAAGGATTGGGGGCATTGAAATGGAACTCAGTTATCTGGTCTGTGAGGGCAAGACTAGATTATTTGACCTCCCTTCCAACTCTTAATCTAGTTTTCCTAAATCAGAGTTAAGGAGGCCCCTTCAGAGAGCTTCAGTATCCTGGGACAAGTCACTCAAATGGACCAGTCCAATGAAATTTGTATCCTGGACTTGGTCAGTGCTAATGATGTCTGGTGTCCCAAGGAGGGAAGGAAAATTATAAGTGGGACTTAATGTAATTCTTCAGTCTTGGGTAGATCTGCACCTAAACCATTCAAAAAAGTAAGATCCCATAATCCCTCAGTCTCCAATTCAGATTTCTAATACCTGGAATCATTATAGCACAGCCAAACTGTAAAGTACCCTAGGGGTCATCTCAGAATCTCAGAGGGAAAAGGGAGCTTGGAGGCCACCTAGTCCAAATTGTACTAGAACAGAAATCATCAATACATCTCTCAAAATTGTAGATTCAACCTCAGTTCGAGGGCATTCAGTGTGGCCTGATACTTGGGAACAGTATTGACTTTGAGGAACTTTTTGCTTTATATTGAATTCATAGCTATTTTGATGTGACTTGAACAATTTGACCCTAATTCTTCCTTCCAGAAAAAAAAGTCAGCTCAGTCTTAGGCAGAAGTAGGTAACCTATACCTATATCCTCTTGAATGGAGTCTTGATGAACAGGCTAGTCAATGTTAAAGGGTAATAAAATAATGCTTGTTGATTGATTGATTGGAAGGAAGAGATAATTGAGGTCAATCTCATTTTACAAAAGAAGTAATTTGCCTGTGATTTTATAACTAAATTAATGGTGGAGCTGGGATTAGAACTTCCATTACACCCCCTAATTCTAATTAAGAAGGTAATGATAACTTTTCAATTAAACCAAGTCACCATTGTTGACTCCTTGAAGACCTCCCTGCCCTTCTTTGCTGAGAAAGTATTATTGGCAGCAACAAGAGGTAGATCAGGGCTTTTTCTGAGTTATTTAACCTCTCCCCTCCCACCTAAACCTAAAGAAAATGAAACCCAGAGAAGTGATTGGTCAAAAATTATATAGAAACAGAGTCAGAATTTGAGCCCAGGTCTTCTGATTCTGAGCTTAAGCCACCCCACAGCCTCTATGGCTTAACAGAAAAATTTTACCCCATCCTACATTCCCATCCAAGCAGAAGGACAACGGTGCTCAACACAGCACACCCAACAAGTTGCTATTATAATCTTGAAAGGTCATGAATTTAGCACCCTGAGGATCCTGAGAGTCTAATCTAATGCCCTTGTTTTACAGATGAAAAACTGAGTCTCAGAAAAGAATTACAGAATCATCGTTTTAGAGCTGCAAGAGCCCTAAAAGATCTATTAACTTCACAAATGAAAAAAACTGAGACCTAGAAAATGACTTGTGACTAAGTTGTAAATGGCAGAGGTAGGAGTGAAGTCAGGTCGGCTAACTCTAGGACTACCATAATACTTGGGCAATCCCAAGTCACTTTGGGGATGTGAATTATTCACACACAGAGATATTTAGTGAGAGCCAGGAATCGAATCCAAGTTTAATTTGAGTCTGTTGCCTTCACTCTTCCCAGTTTTCCTTTGCTGACCACAGGCCACTTTGGGGTTTAAAATTCTATTGATGAGCCCTTTAACGATGGAGATATGGAGATATGGAAATGCCATTTGGGCTAAGGGGGACAAGGGGGGAATCATGAAAATTTTGGTAGAAAATCAGGGAAAGGAAGTCTATTTTCATGCTTAGCTTGAAACATTAACATTCTTATCTTTTTTGAAAAAAAAAATTGGGAGGGGAGGCAATAAATCAGAGTTAAGTGGCTTGCCCCCTGTCACCCAGCTGCTAAGTATCTGAGGCCAAATTTGAATTCAGATCCTCCTGACTCCAGAGTAGTGTTCTATCCACTGTGCCACCTAGATGCCTTCAAAACATTCTTATCTTACAGAACATGAGAAGGATTCTGATAATGACATTATATTTCCATGGGGGAAATGGATCAAAGCACCCAAAGTTTTTCTTCTATCCCCTCTTCCCATCATGCAGAGCAACACTATTTCCACAGCTGCACTGACACCATATAATCTCTCAAAACCCTTTCCTTCTAATGGAGGATGGCTTGAGGCTGCCAGGAAGCAGAGGATGGAGAAAAGAGGTCAAGATCACCTGGGAAGGAAGCGGAGGGAAGTGGAGCACCTCAGGGATCTGTTTTTGTCCCTACACTGCTTCACACTTTTATCAGTAACTTAAAGACATAGATGATAGAGCCACCAAATTTACAGGCAGCTCAAATTGAATTAATGCACTGAGTGACAAAGTCAGGATCCAAAACCATCTTAAATGAGCTTCAACATTGGGCTGAATCTAATAAAATGAGACTGAAGAGGGGTAAAGGCAAAGTGTTCCATTTCTATTCCAAACATTGACTTCACAAGTACAAGATGGTGGAGGTATGGTTGGAGAGCAATCTGTCAGAAAAAAAAGGCATGAGAATTTTGGTGGACTAGAAACTCAATAAAGGATTAGCAAAAATATATAACTATAGAAGGAAAAATAAACTAATAACTTAAATAAAATAAATCAATTAAATTTAAATTTTTTAATTAAAATTTTTAATTAAAAATTAAAATTAAATAAATAAATAATAAATAAAATAAAATAAAATAAACTTAATCATGTAAATTAAGAGGTATAGCTTCCCAGAAAATGCACTTTGCCTTCACCAGAACACATCTGAAATATGGTTTCAGTTTGAGACACTACATGTTAGGAGGGTAATTCACAAGCTAGAGAGAGGGTAACCAATATAATGAAGAAACTCCAGTTATTGTCACACAAGGATTGGTTGAAGGAACTAGGGCTGATTAGCCTCAAAGAGTCAGAAGAGACATGATAGCTTTCTTTACCAATCTATCAGGGAAAAGAAGTGTTAGACTTGTTTGACCCCAGAGGTTAGAACCAGGGGAGAAGTCATAAAGAAACAAATTTATATTTGATGTTGGGGAAAAAGCTTCTAATAATTCAAGCTGCCCACAAGTGGAACGTGTTTCTGCAGTATCTAGTAATAGGCTGGGCATCTTCAGACAACTGTTTGATGACTACTTGTTGGATAGATCATTGGTAAGATTGATGTGGTTGGACTTGATGGAGTGCATGGGGTATTCAGGGAGGACCTCTTTTGTGAGGGCTGCTGAGCATTTTTCAGGGCTGTTCATCCATCTTTGGTGTTCACCTGTTACAAAGCTCTCATCTGTGACTCCAAAAAGCTGTAGCGTGCACAGCAGCCACACCCTGATAAACTGTCTCAGCAGACGAACAAAACCAGGTTGAGTGTAACCACAAACCCATTGGGGAGTTAGGCAATGTGTTTACCTCAAGCATGTGGAAAATAGGGCAGATGAGACCAATTTGTCCCAATGTACATACAGGAAGGCAGCTAAAGCAAGTGCTATGGAGGCTCAGAGCTTGATACCAAAATTATCCACTGCATGCCAGCCATCGCTTGTCATCTTGACTTTTGTCTTGCCACTGGACTTAAGAGAGAGTAAGGCTAACACCTTTGTGCAACTCTGCCTCACTTAAATCCAACTTATGCAGGAGTCAAGACCTCACCCTGTGCTGTCATTGGCCCTCTTTTTAAATGAAAGATGAACAACCAGATGGCTGCTGAGGTCCTTTCCAAATCTGAAATTCAACTCTCCGATTCTGCCAGCAGAGAGAGTCAATTATTCCATTTGTCCATGATAAAATAAAGAATTTTGAGCTGGAAAGGCCCTTAAAGCTCATCTAGTCCAACTGTCTCCTTGTAGAGTTGAGGAAATAGAAGTCCAGAGAGTTTATGTTGCTCAAGAGCACATAGGGAGTAGATGGCAGAGTGAAAAATCAAACCCAGGTCTCGTAATTCCAAATCTATGTTATTCTCATTATACTATACTTCCCCATATCTTCTTTGGAGTTTTATCGCCTTTTGGAGTACGAGGAACACTTGTAACCCTACCAAAATTTCTTACCCTCCTCCCACACACACATACATAATAATAATTGTACTGTTAGCATCTAATAGTGAAGAAAGCATATGACTGGACATTGATCCCTTGCAATAGCATAGGTTGGGAACTAATGGTTTGGGCCATTCTCCACTATTTCTCATCAGTGTCCTAACAAGGTCAAGGTAAGCCATAGGGGATCTAAAAACCTCATACAGACCAATATAGTTACATCTGAATTCCTCTTCTCCTTTTTTTGTTCCTGTCCCTATTCTAAGAAGATGAAGGAAATGGGCCAGAGAGGGAAGCCAAAAATTCTCAGATCATCAATCTTTACTCATCACACCACTCCCCGAATTAAGGAAAACAAGTCTGCAATTCTGGAGAATTGCAGCTGGAGTTTCTGATCCTGACACAAGACGGCAGCACAATCCTACTTTGAGTATTCAGGAGGTCTGGGTTTAGTTTTGTATAAATGATTTTCAACAATTTTCCCTTATGGGCTTTGGGTTCTGGCCCAATCTTCTCACTGTCTGGACCGTCTCCAATTTCAAGACCTGAAGTGGCTGCGCTGGTATCCCTTTAGACTAACTACATATATTTCAGTCTACCAGCGTACACTTCAGCTCGTCAGAGACACCCCACGAATGGGATTGGTGAAACTAGAAAGAGGCAGTGGGGTTTTTTTCAGGGCTAAATGGCCTGCCAATGAGCTAATGAGATGGGTCTAAGTCAGTGGTTCTCAATCAGTGGGTCGAGACTCCTTTGGGGGTCAAATGACCCTTTCACAGGGGTCACCTAAGACCATATTTCCAATGGGAAATAGGGAAATGGGAGACACCGCTAATCTATCCATCTCCAGGGGGGTCTGCCCACATGCAGATACAACCACATACGAGTATTAAAGGGTCACAGCATTAGGAAGGTTGAGAACCACTGGTCTAAGTGAACCAGTTTTCAGAAAGAGAAAGATTGGTACCCACACAGGCCCTTGACTACATCCTCTATCCGTGGCCACTAGGAGGCAGCTTGGGTGACAAAACGCTGGACCTTGAATCAGGAAGATGTGATTTCAAATCCAGCCTCAGACACTTAGCTGTGTGACTCTTGCCAAGTCATTTCAGTCTGTCTACTTTTAGTTTCCTCATCTATAAAGCAGGGATAATAAGAGAACCTACCTCCCAGGGTTGTTATAAGGATAAAATGAAGGAGCATTTGTATAAAGTGCTTTACAAATGTTGAAGTAATGTGCAAGGTGCCTCAGAAGTGTTAGTGTGGTTTTAAGTTTACTAATGAAATAAATGCCAGCTGTTATTGTTGTTATTCTGTGAACATAGCAATTTCCTTTTGAACCTCAGTCTCCTCATCTGTAAAATGGGTGGAGTGGGCTCTAAGTTTCCTTCCAGCTTTCTATGATGGGAGGAGACATTGGATTTGGTGAGGGAGGAATAAAGCAGGACGAGGTTAGAAGCCCTCCAATATGGCTTCAAAGAAGGAAGACTTGGGTTAAGATAGACCAGTCCTGGATTTGTTGCTGAGGTGTTCAGGATTCAAATCTTGGCTCTCCTACCTATTATCTGTACAATTCTAAGCGAGTACCTTCCTCTTTCTGGGCCAGTTTCCTCCTATGTAAAATGATAGGGGTACATTAGAGGGTCTCTAAGTGGTCAGTCCAGCGCCCCTCTGATACTAAGGCATGTTGGCTGATTATCTTTGGCAGCAGAGCTGGTGATGCCACCTAGCTGCCTCCTGATGGCCAAGGAGTGGGCACATTTAGCAGCCTTGGTGGGTATCACTCTCTTAATGAAAATCATCTCATTCAGTCCTGCCATAAATCTCTTCAGGCTTCCTTAGCCACACTGCCTCTGGAACACCAACACCGACACTGACACCCCAGATTCTCAATCCCTGGACTTCTTAGTGAGAGGGGAATTAATTTCAGCTGTTTGTTTTGGATTGATCCTCTGGCTCTTAAAGTAATAAAACAAGAGTATAATTCTAACTTCAGTGTTTGAGGATTCCAATTTCCCATGTTCCCCAACTACCTACTAATTCCCCATTTTTCTTTCACAGACAAGTTCTTGTTTTTTGTGTCCTTGAACTCTCCTTTCTCTTTTTGGCAGGTCAGGAAGAAGGCAAGAATGATGGGAAGTTTATTTACAAAAGATAAAGTCACCTTCCCATAGGTCATAGGCAAAATGAAGCTGGAGGTCAGTATTGTGTACACCACATAAAAGGGAAGGACATGAGTTTCTTGGAGCTGATATGGTTTGATCTCAACTGGAGAGGTTGTACAACTTCAGCAAAGTTCCTACCCCCAATCATCCTACTCAGACATTGGTCTCACTCTGCCATGTCTACAGACAGTCTCTGCTCTCCCAGTCCCAGAAATGTTCAAGACACAATTGTTTTTTTTATTCCTTCCTTTAATCTTAGGTGAAAGAGACACAGGGATTCAAAAATAAAAACCTCCTCCCCTTCCCAGACCTTCACTGGCTTCCACACACCCAGCCACCTCCGTCTCTCCCCAACAAAGAAAGAGAGCAGGGGACAGGGAGTAGGCATTTCATGCAGGAAAGGGGGAAAGTAGGGTATATGCCAAGCAAGGTGCTGGTCTCTTTCCAAATATAAATACACGTGTCAAAACTTGTGGGAAAACCACCACCACCACCATCACCACCACCAGCACTCCCACCCTCCCAGCCACTCTCCTCTCTCTGCTGATGTTTGGGGAGGAAGGTTGAGGAGGAGGTGGCATCAGGGCACTAGTGGGCTCCAGACTACTGAATTCGCTGAGCATGTGCCCCCCGAGCCTCCTGCTCCGTGTAGAACAGATGGCACTCAGGATCTCCTCGAATAGTGGGAGCCCCCTGGATCAGCTTGCCAGTATGGGGATTCACACACCAGCACTCCCCACGCTGACCATTCAGAGACATCTTGCACTGGGGAGAGAAAAGAGGAGGGGGTGGGGATAGAGGAAATCATCACTTTCAGCATCATCCATTGAGATTTCACACAACTCTTGGATCACTAGCTCTCTGAGGCTCAGCCCAGTGGTCAGTAAGTTAAACCTCCTCCCCCACTGGTTCACTGAGTTTTTTTCAACTGAATGCTGTTAACAAGGTACAACATGAGCAGATATAACTTTGTGGAGAGGATGGGAAGTAGAAGGAAGGCTGTCTAGGACGAGTCAGAATTACCACATTTATAGATACATATCTTCCCATCTATCTTCTTTTTTTAATAACCTATTATTAAATTAGGAATACCATCTAACTACTTGGGGCAAGTGTCCACTTAGATGCAAAATGGCAGCCCCAGGGGCTAAACACAGCCCCTTTAAAGCCATCCCTACTTCCCTATCCCTTCCCAAATACCCTGGGACCAGGTGTCCACGTGCCTGTTTGAGGTTGTAGAGGCCTTGCTTGTCACAGTTGGGGATGTGCAGGGAGTAGAGATGTTCCAAGGGACCACGCTCATCTGGGAGGCGCATGGTAGAAATCCTCTCCAGGACCTGGTCCAGCTCCTGCTGGCAGGGGGTCTGTGCAGGGCCAAGAAGGAAAGAGGGGAAGTTCAGAGAAGGGACAGAGAAAAAGAAGACTGGGGGTGGAGAAGTTGTCTGCTGACCGACAAGGAGGGGAGCCAACTCCCACATGGCAGACCAGGACACAAGCTTGCATTCTCTCTCCCTTCCCTGGCACTGCCACAGCTCTGAGGAAAGGCTTCGGTGGACTAGAAAGCTTCAGTGGGCTTGGGGAGGGTGCAGTGACTTGGAAAAACCATTTGCAGGAAGAAACTACAGCTGACAAATGAGAACAGCTAATTCTAGTGCTTCTCATCTGTTGCATGGAACAGTGGAGAGAGGACTAGAGGCGGAGTCAGAAGAACTAAGTTCTCTGACTCCTGCCTTGGGCATATGCTAGTTCATGTGACCCTGGAGAAATCACTTACCCTAAGCCTCAGGCTCCACATCTGGGCATAATAACAGCACCCACTCAGGAATATTGTATAACTCAAATGAGATAACATGTGTAAAGCTCTTTGCAAAGCTTCTAAGTACAACATCAACGATTGTTGCAGTTTTTAATTACCATCGTCATGATCTGGGGCAGTGCAAGTTCCATTTCCCCTCCCCTCTTAAGATTCCACTGTATTCCTAGACTGGCAGCAACAGAGTTATGGAGGGGACCCTAAGGGAGGCTCAGATATGAATATATGTGCGTTAATATAAAAGTATGAATACATATCTACACACACGTATGCGTATATATGTATGTATAGGTATATATTTATCTATTTATCTTTATCTGATCTAATCCCAAAGTCTAATAAGAAATGGAAAGGAACATAGATTTAGAACCAGAAAGAACCTCAGAGGTGTTCTGGCACAGCTCTCTCATTTTACAAACAAAAATATAGAAGGCTGAGACCCAAGATCACTCAAGTACCAAAACAGACAACCCAGGATCCGAACCCAGGTTCTGATTCCTCTCCATCGTATACAGCAAAGACATCTGACAGGTCCATTGTCACCCCCTTTGTGCAGAAAAGCTAAGCAAGGCTCAGAGAGGGATTTGCCCGAGATCCCAATGCTACTAAAAGACAAAAGGAGGGATCTGAATTTTAGGTCTCTCGGTACAATGCCGTTACCCCAGTCTCTTATTGGGTACACCGTCCATACGTCCTCTCCCTGACATTTAATGCAGAGAAATTAAGTGTCGTCTATGTGTGCGGATCCTTATCAATATGTGATTCCCCCCTCTTTCCCATCCCTCTCTCCCTCTCTTCTAACCCTAGTAGGAGGTGGGCGCAGTTTCTTGGTGTCTTCATGGATATGATGATGCATGTTGACTTTGCCCAGCTGTCGGTGTTGCCCTATGACTTTCTCCCGGATCACTGCTAACTCCTTCATGCCAGATTTGTGGGGCTTCCGGCCCCCACCACCTAGCACGCTCACTGTCCCATCCACGTGGTTCTCTGCCAGTCCACCATCCGAGTCATCAATGGTATCTAGAGGAAAGAGAAAGACAAAATATGACTCCCGGGTTTCCAAACTTGACTCCCAAAATTTGCATGTATGTGGTTCTTTAAAAGTTGTACAAAGTCACCATTCTCTTTAATTTCTGGCATTCAGTCTAGTCTTTCACTTGGAGTCTGTGAAGTTATTTTCATTTCACCCTTTCATAAACTGTATTTCAATATAATTGGTTTCCTTTATATATATTTTAGTTTATGCATTTAAAAACATTACTCTGCAAAGGGATGCATAGGCTTCTCCAGATGGTCAAACATGGTCTGTGACAAAAAAGGTTAAGAACCTCTGTTCTAGGCAGATTAGGGGGAAAGGGAAAGAGATGGTATCCTTTTTCTTAAAGTTTTCTGGAGCAAGCCATTCCAGGGTTTTCTAAATGTCAAAATCATAAAGCTCTGCCTCATGCCTCACTTAAATATAATTCTCTTCATACAACCTAATCAGTTAAGTCCAGTTTATATCTGTCCTGAAAATTAAAGATGATCCATTTGTAGGTTCCTTTCTTCGAAGCCCAACAGACTTCCAAATAACAGAATCATAGTGGTTCTTCCAGTTCCAGAGTATGCAAAAGAGGGGAAGGCTATGCCTGAGAGATGTGGGAACAGGTAGAGCTCACTTCCTCAACAGTAGCCACGGTGGCCTTTTCTGAATTTCAGAACACAATTATTGGGGCGGCTAGGTGGTGCAGTGAATAGAGCACCGGCCCTGGAGTCAGGAGTACCTGAATTCAAATCCGGCCTCAGACACTTAACACACACACACACAAAAAAAAAAACTAGCCGTGTGACCTTGGTCAAGTCACTTAACCCCAACTGCCCTCCAAAAAGCAAAAAAAAAAAAAAAGAACACAATTATTTAGAACACAAATAATGAGGGTGAAAAGGACAGAGGCTCAAGGATGAAAGGTTTCTAATGGGGGCATAGCCAAGGACTAGAATTATTTGTTCTTGCTGGTAGAAGTCCCCTGGGGGGAACAGAGAGGGGAGGAAGCTCAAAAGAAAAAAAAATCAGAGTCGGCAAAGACCTCAAATGGCCTTTCCTCCACGACCCTGAGGGAAGGAGGACCCTACCACAAGTTCTGAGAGATGCTGCCATGGTTTCCCCTCTTCTTAAAGAACTTCCTTACTGTAGAAGTTTTCTAACTCCTTCCCTCTTTTCTGGTGTCCCCTAACCCTTGAGATAGACAAGTCTGCTCCTTATGTCTAATGGAAACACTTCCTGTTCCAATTCAGTCAGTAAATAACATGGATGGAGTGCCCTCCGTACTCTCCCAGGTGCCAATGGCTAATCCAAAGAGAAGTTTGGATATTTTTTATGGCAAAGGAGGTAACAATATAAAGCAATTTCCTTTTGTAGCATTCACTTTAAATATTTATATATTTATATTATATCTTATATATATATATCTTATATATATATATATACATTTTTATCTTGTTCAGGCAAAACTTGGGAATGTTGCTGTTTGACATCTCTGGTGTAATGGACAGAGAGCTAGCTTTGCAGTCAGGAAGACCTGAGTTCAAAAGCTGCCCCTAATATATACTAGTTATGTAAATTACCACGAACAAATCACTTAAATCTTCAGTATCCGAGTCCACCATGTATAACTCAAAATTATGGCAAGTTTGTTTCTTCCTTGAAGGATGTTTCCACACTGGAAGGTATCCATACACATGATCTCACAAGTGTAGACTCCCCCCAAAAAAAATGAGGGAGGGGGTTGGAACTAAGTTTTTTCTCTTTCCCCTCTTATAGCTCGCCTACATCCCAATCTGTCATGTCCTATAATGCCTAAGTCACCACTTAAGTCGGAATTCATACAGCAAAAGGAGAAAAAAGATTGATAACTATGTTTATAGTTATATAAATCATATAGTTATATATAAACTATAGTTTTATATATATAAATATATATTTAAATTATATATTTATATATAATAATATATTATACCTAATAATATATAATCATATATTTAAATTATATATATATATATATATCATATATCCCCCAGACCACTGAGTCTGAATGAGCCCAAGGGAACTTTCTGACAGAGGACAACATTGCAATGTTTTGTTTTGCTTTTTCTCATTCTTGAATGTTATCCACCAATTGACTAAGAATAGTGTAAGGAAACTTCTTGAGGCAGAAGGAAAATTGCAAGGAGTCACAGAATAGAACAGAGTTCCCGAAGCGGTGCTTAACATTGAGCAAAGGAAATCACTTTGTGTGGTGGATTGTTCTGAGTACAGTACAGGGTCCAGGCCCCATTCCTGCCTGGCCATGTGACTGTTGTGAGTAAATTCATCCCTTCCCTGTGTCCACATGTCTGTGCCTGCCTCTTCTCCAGAGTTACAGTGAAGGGGAAGGATGTGAGGAGCAGGGGGAGAGGGGAGAGAGGAAGGTATATTAGAATCAAGGCAGTATAGTATGGTAGAAATGAAACCGGGAATCTGGAGCCTCAGGTTCTGGCCTGGACCATGCTACTAGCCAGTTCTATAACCTTCCTCAACTATCTCACTTGAAAAATAAGGGGCTTGAACAAATAAGATAATCTTTGGTGTTTCACAATTCCATGTTACCGTTATGCTTTATACACCGTAGGTGCCTAATAAATGTTTCTTCATTGACTGACCAACAACTGGGTGAATTCATGAAATAGTATCTTTCTAGATGGGGATCTTGGCAACAATAAGGAAAGGATGGATAAGATGGAGAGATGGAGAGGCATCGGCCTCATAGAAGAAGCATTCCTCTGTTATATCCCTCACTTTTATATCATTATTATTATTTGAAATGACCTAGGATAGATAATATTTAATAGCAATAACCAATTTAACTTAATTTGTAACTGTTTATTGTTGAATAAAATTACTTTCATAAAATACCCTGACTTACAAAAACAACTTATAGTTCATTCCCTAAAGTTTCCATCAGGATTTTTTGTAAATCTATTCCCTTTCATGTTTGCTCTTATGGGGTTATTAGTGAAGAATTTTCTTCATCCTCAACCCTTCAGTGAGAACAGAAACCCTTTGCTGCTTCTGTCTTTGCCAATGCGGGAGCAAAGAGAGGATTAGACCCTTGCCACCTCTTCTCCTTCCCTCTTAGTGCTCACTCCAGCTCTCAACTCCCAAGTCAGTCTATGGTGAGTGAGGCAGAGCAAGATTTGACAGCAAGATATGTGCCAGAAGCAACTTGGGGACAACATGCCTGAGCAAGGCCCAAAAAGCCTCCATGCAAAATGTGAGGAATAGAACAGCCTAGCCCAGCCCCCTCCCCTAGACCAAAAAGCAGGATGGGTAGTGAGGGAGCAAGTCAGGACTTTCCACCCAGAGCTGCTCTCCTGACAGGTCCCAACAAGAAGCCAAGTTTGGAAAAGGAATCAGCAACTCTTTTACCCTTCCAGATACATCTTCTCTTTAGCCTTTTCTTTCCTCCTCAACCACCTTCTTTCCTCTTTATTGTCCCCACTGTACATCCAAAAAAAGTCTCTCATTTTCAGCTCTTGAGAAAGAGGTTCTGAGAAAAAGACCTAGGATATAATGTGATACATGAGGGGGGGAAACTCACTAGCTGAAGAGTCAAAAGACCTGAAAAGCATCCAGATCTGTCGCTTCTTAGCTATGTAACAAGGCAAGCCTCAGTTTCGTCATCTATAAAATGGGAATTACCCAAGCAGTACCTTCCTATAACCCAGTTATATGACAAAATGTAATTCATGGATTGTAAAGTGCTCAATAAGTATTTTTTTTTAAGTTTGGACTGGTATCTTCTGTTTTTATACCACTTTCATTTCAGGACATATCCTCTCCTATGTCCCCTACCCATTCACATGCCATAACTTGTTTAGCCATCCTCTCATTCCCAGTTTCTTGCTACTACAAAAAGTTACACTATAAATATTTTTGCACTCCTTGGGATTATGTGCCACATAGTGACATATCTGGGTCAAAGAATATAGACATTTTAGAAGTATTCTTAATATAATTACAAATAGTTTTCCAGAATGGTTGAACCAATTTTAAATTCCACCAATAGTGTACTAATGTGCCCGTCTTTCCACAGCTCCTCCAACATTGACTATGTCCATCTCTTGTCTTCTTTGCCAATTTACAGGCTATGAAAACGTCAGAATGTCAGAGATGTTTTGATTGGTAGCTCTCATAATTACTGATTTGGAACACGTAGTTTAAATGATTTGTAATTCTTCTGAGAACTATTTGTTCAAACCCTTTGATCACATATCCATTCAGGGATATTTGATGCAAAGGTCCCACCCCCTCATTTCCTCATCCACCCTCTCTCCCTGTCTCCAATGGGCAGTTTTTCTTCTTATCCTAGTTTTACTGATCTTGTTTATGCTAAAACTTTTCAATTCCATGCAATATTATGATCGCCTCTTGTCCAATGTTTGGTTAATAATTCTCATTCTAGACATAGCTATTAAAGCTCTCTGATCTGATTCTCTTCCATTTTTTTAATAACACAACCTTTATATTCTATTCATTTATCCATTTTGACCTGACTGATACATTACGTAAGCTCTTGATGTAAACTTCATTGCTGCCAAACTGTTTTCCATTTTTTCTTTTTTTTAAATTTAAACTATTTTATGATGAACTTAATGATCATCTTGTCCAACTTTCTCAGCAATTTTCATCAAATAGGGAATTCTCCAAGAATTTCTATTCCTAGGTTTACTAAACAGTAATTACTGACTTTGATTGTCTCCTTCTATTCCTTCCCTAATCTGTTTGACAGGTTCACTTCTCTATTTTTAAATCAATTTGGCATGAAATATTGTCATTACTGACATTGGCCTTAAGCATCTAAAATTCAGCCTTGGTGTATAGAATGACCTCAGTAGATTTTTGGACATTGCTGACAGACGGTGGAGCCCCAGTATAAGTGGTTCATTTAATAATAGTAAATAATAATAGGAATGCTAATAGCTTGCATTTTAAGCACTTTCTCATTCATTATCTAATGTAATTTTTATGGCAACCTCACCTACATAGAAGACCTCCAAGAACCAAGAACAGAACTAAAATTCAGTCAAGACAGATATCCTGTACTTTATTCCTTCAGGATCCCCTTAGACTATTTATATGTGATTCTAATACACCCAATTTTCAGATAATTTCAAAATACTTGTTTTTTTAATTTCCTGTTCTACCAAAGATTAGAAAGAAAAGAATTAAATAGGAAAAGGAGAATCTCAAGGGCAGGGGCTCTCTCTTACCTCTCTTTGAATGCCTGGCATCTAGCACTCTGCCTGTTGTTCACTGTTCTCTGTTTCAGTCATGTCTGACTCTTCATGACATTGTTTGGGGTTTTCTTGGCAAATATACGGGAGTGGTTTGCCATTTCCTTCTCCAGGTCATTTTACAGATGGGGAAACTAAGGCAAACAGGGTTAAGTGATTTGCCCAGGGTCACATACCTAGTAAGCAGCTGAGGCTGGATTTGAACTGAGGTCTTCCTGACTCCAGACCTGGCACTCTATGTCCACTACACCACCTCTAGGTGCCCACAGCACAGTGCCTAGCATTTAATAAGTGTTGACTAACTGACTGCTGAAGTTAGAGCCACTAGTATAACAATGAGAAGAAAAAAAGTGGAGCCCAGGTAAAAGACAATGTGTTTAGTGCCAAGAGCACTGGTTTTAGGAATGAGAAAATCTGGATTTGAGTCCCAGCTCTCTCATTTACTACCTTTGCTACTGACTTTCTAGTCACCTCACTACTTGGGCTCTCATGTAAAACATGCTACATATGATCTGAGTGCTTATAATATGCTAATGTCTTTAAGGTCCTTTCAAGTTCCAAATATGTGATCCTGCGATTCTGAAAGCCATATATGACAGAATCCCCTTAAAGGATATTATTAATCCCCTCTAGCGTGTGTAAACCAGACTACCAATTGCTGTTAGACCCAAGTATTCCTTTCTTCTTTCCCCCCTCAGAAGCACAGTGTGTTCAGAAAGCACATTATATTTATTTAATAATAGTAAGCACATTATATATGTGTTCAGAAAGCACAGTGTGTAGCAGAAAGATGTGAACCTCTTAGTATATGTTCTGTGTCTGAAGGTGAGGGTTGGAATTTTCCCTCATCCCTTTCCTGTCGGGTTCTGCAAGATGGAAATAACAAGTCAAAACTTGATTCAGAGCTCTCTGAACTCTAATTTCCTATGCTGGGGCAGGTTATCTTTTAGTAATGTAGCCAACCATCATATTCAACTCTAAAGGGGCAATGAGGAGCAAGTATGGAAAAGGAAGTCCCTCTATCAAACCCCATCCGGTTACCAAAGGTAGAAAGACTGCAAGAAGCAGGAAGAGGAAGAACTGAGCTGAGTAATTTGGGGAATTTCTAGGAATGAAATGAATGAAGAATATTCAGTGAAATCAGCACACCCCAAACTCCCTATCCTCTTAAAACACTCCACAGCATAACCACAGCCTCATAGGGAAATTCTAACTCTCTATCACTCACATCATGGTGGAGGAAGAAACATGATTCTTACTTCCTCTGAGCATCATCAAGAGATGATCTCTGGAGGACCAGAGTAGGAGAAGCTCAGGCTTTACCTGATCTCTAAAGATTTCCCAGCAGTAACACCTCAAACACCCCCTCTATTATCCCTGCAACAAGGGAAACTAGAGAGGCATGGGGCTAAAAGAAAGATGGGACTCAAAAGAAGAAAGAATAGTGGCATTTGCCTGATCCTAGAAACAGATTTTTTTGTAGTTTTGTAGAAAGTCTTGTGTGGAGAGTCCAGAGACCCATGTCCTTGCTACATATGACTGACTTATAATGTGCTAAGCATGGCCCAGAAACATTCCCTGCCTTTTAGATATTGTGTACTTTTAAGACCTTCTGCCATTTGTTTTCTCCCTGTATAAGTGAATCCATCCTCCTCCAGAAAGTTGGGTAAGACAAGTAAGATCCTAAATGGGAAAGTGATCTATAGCCTTTAGGAGACTCCTAGAAACCATGAAATGACCATCAGAGTTCTCTTACCCCCTGCAAGAATCCCCCTCCACAAAGAAAATCCTCTTAAGTCTTCATCTCTTTAGGCAAAATCTCAAGAATCTTAGATTTGGAAGGGACCCCAAAGTTAGTAAGCCCAATGACCGTCCAACAAGCAGAAAAGCTCTTCCATAATATCTTTGACATATATAATAACCAATCAACAATCATTTATTAAGTAACTACTATATGTTATTCTCTGATAAATACAAAATAAATACAGCTAGTCCCTGATGCTTAAAAGCTTCTTTTCTACTACAAAATCGTTGATATTCCATATATTTAGGATCATGGGATCATAGGCTCCTAAATCAATGTGATTTAGTTATTTTCTGGCAAAATGGAAACTCCTTGAGAGAAGGATCTAAATTTATGAAATGTTTACTATTTTCTAACAAAATGTAAAGTCCTTGAGCATGGGAACTGGCTTAATTTTGGTTTTGAATCCCCAGAACTCGATCCTTACTGAGTTCTTTTTGAGGCTGCTTAATGAATATATTATGAATTGCTTAATGTATATATTCTCATTTGATCTTTTGTATGAATATGCATATATTCTCATTTCAGCCCCCTTGACAATTCTGTGAGCTATCTATTATAAGTATCATTATCCCCATTTTACAGATGAAGAAACTGGTTCAGAGAGGTTAAGTGATTTGCCCATGATCACACAATTAGAAAATGTTGAAGACTGGATTTGAACCCAGCCTCTCTTTTGACTTCAAAGCCAGTATCCATTTAATTATCCCATACTGCCTCTGAATATCACTGACCTGTATGCATTTATGTAGCCTCTGCTGGACAGTTTCTAGTGACAGAGCATTTCTTGCCTAACAAGACAACCCATTTTATTGATGGGTAGTTCTAACTATTAGAAAATTCCTTTGTTAATCTGAACCCTCCCTCCCTATGGCTTCTACCCAGTGGTCCTAGTACCTAGAGAAATACAAGATAATCCTAATGCCTATTCCACTGGTCAAAAATCTGAACTGGTCCTAGCTTTAACATTTCCCTCCCTCCTCCACAGTCGCTCATCCCCACCTCACATATATACTTCTTATCTTCTCCAGTAGAGGCATTCATTCAGCTGAGGTACAAGACATAATGTCTAGACTCTTTGCTCTCCAAGTTACTTTCTCCTTGAGGATTAGGACTATTTTTTGACTCTTTGTATCCCTAGCACTTGGCACAATTCCTGGTATAGAGAAGGCACTTAATAAATATTTATTGATTGAGTCTCACTATAATTTGCCAACACCCCTTCAGAAATATGGTACCCAGAACTCTACACAGTACTCCAAATATAACCTGACCAATGGACAATAACACTTCCATTGGTCCGGACACTCTACTTACGTCAATACGAGCTTAGAACACATTAAGTCCATACTATAGCCTCATCACGTGTAGCTTGTACTTCACTAAAGTCTTCCTCATGAGCTGCTGAGTTAGATCCCTCACCCTGTATTGGTTTAGTTGATTTTTTTTTAATCTAAGTTCAGGAGTTAACATTTATGCCACTTAAATTCCATTCATCTCTGCCAAAGTCCCACACCAATATTTACCTAGCCATGATGTGGAAATTATTCTGGGTTCTTGAAAGATATTCTAGTTAAGCATAAACTCTGATGGCTTCTACACCAAAGCAGAAAACCTATGAAGAAGAGCCAATCGTCTACCATCCAAGAAACAGCTTAGCTAAAGCTATTGACGTTTATCACCAGATGATCACCACAGCTAGCCAGAAAACTCTCTATTAAGGTACAGGGTGGCTGCAATCACGTTGAAGAAGAAGTGTCCACCCCTATGAAATCACTGATCGTTTCCAGTAAAAGAATATAATTGTCACTGAATTAGATAGCATTGTGGATACAGAGCCAGGTCTGGAGTGAGGAAGACCTCAGACATTTACTAGCTATGTGACCCTGGGTAGGTCACTTAAACTCTGTCTCAATTTCCTTATTTGTCAAATGGGGAAAGTAATAGCACTCTGCTTCCTAGGGTTGCTGTGAAGATGCAATGAGGTAACATATGTAAGAAGTGCTTATCACAGAGTCTGGCACATAGAAGTACGAGATAAATGCTGGTATCATTGTTGTTGCTAATTTCTTCCCATTGTTCTAGACTGTAATGGCCTTTTTTTGAGTTTTAATTTTGCCAGTCAACTCAAAAGGTCATACGACTCTTCCTATACCACATCTAGAGCCCTGAGGTGAGGTAATAACCCAATGTGTCAATGCTTGTGGGAGCCAACATAGTCACCCCAGAGCAGAGCTACCTTGTTGGGACTTATAGAGGGCAACTCTTGTGCCATATGTACTTGGAGTGTTCCAAGACAGCCTCTTCATCTTTGGTACTGCTGTCTCTGTCATGCTGCAGGAAGTCTTCAGATTTGCCTACTAGAACTTACTTAAGAAGGGTACATGAGAAGTTAGCATCATGGAGTGAGAACAGAAGATTGACCATCACCCTCAGACAGATGGTGTATTTTTCTGGTCTAGCTTTCCCAAGGGGCAGCTAGACAGCACAGTGGATAGAACACTGACTCTGGAGTCAGGAGGACTTGAGTTGACACTAGCTCTGTGACCTAAGGTTTGTCACTTAACTCTGTTTGCCTCAGTTTCTCCATCTGTAAAATGAGCTGGAGAAAGAAATGGAAAGCCACTCCAGTTTCCTTGCCAAAAAAACTCCAAATGGGGTCATGGAAAGTCAACCGTGACTGAAAAAATAGCAACAAAGTTTTCCCAAATCCTAGATTTCAGGGTTATTTTCCCTCTCTTCTGTTTCAGACTGCAGTTGCACAGTAATCTGTTTTCTAGAATCTTTCTTAGACATCTGACCAAGTTCTTTTTCATACCTTTTGGGTGTTTGAATATTTCAGTGGTGTGCACTTTGCTGCAAATAGTCAAAGTATGGGGTTTGCATCCTAGAAGTCCACTTAGAATACACTCTGGTAACTCACAAAGATACCCTCTTTTTTCTTCTTACTTTCAATCAGTCCTAGATTGCTTACCTATTTGCTAAATAAATTCATCTAAGTTGTCTGCGATCCTTTTGGGTTACACATCTATAGGAAGAAGTTTGTTTACTGGCCTAAACCCCTCCATGTAGTCTACCAGAAGTGCTTAACCACTTTTAGAGGAGGCTTACATCTCTTCAGCAGCTTTTTCTAAGCATGTTTTCTTTAAGTTAACCTGCTTGTTCTAATAAGAGGTGACTGAGAAGCTCCATTGGGTTTATCCTTGCTGTAGCTGAGACCTACTGGGAAGAAATTTTAAGTTTCTTTTGGTTTAGAGATTTCAAGGAATTTGCTGGAAACTACAAGAAAATGGCCTATGCCTACATGGACCTTTGGAGACATTTTGGTGTGCTCTTATAGAAAGGGTCATCTAAGATTTCTGCTGGAGCCAAGTTAGATGACCTCTTGCACTTGCCATCAAGGGAAACAACATCTTCCCAGTAATCCAAGCTTACAACCTAGGTGACCTCCTCTCCTCTTCCCTTTATCTCACCTTGACCTGCCACCCACAACCACTCTTTTACCTTCCGAACACGTCTCATAACATCTCTCTCCTGACACTGCCACCATCCTCATCACTTTATACCTAAAGTATATGTCCAATCATGTCACAAAACACACACACACACACACACACACACACACACACACACACACACACACACATTCTTAAACTCCAGTGGTTCCTAGTTACTCCCAGGATCAAATGTAAAATCATTTTTTTGGCATTCAAAGCTCTTAATAACCTGTCCATCACCCCCTCATTCTACCTTTCTAGTCTCATTATAACCGGACCACACCTGCACACACATACACACTGTTCTTCTGTCCAGTAACACTAGCTTCTCCTTGATGTTCCTCCTACAAGGCACTCCCTCTCCCATCTCTGGATATTTTCATTGGCTGTCCCACGTGCCTGGAATGATCTCCCTCCTTATCTCTGCCTCTTGGTTTCCTTATTTCTAGTGCCTTCCCTCTGTCAATTATATCCAAGCTCCCCTTTTTATAGCTTTTTTGGTACCTGTTTGTCTGCATGTTTTCTCCCGCCACTGGATGAGCTCCTAGATGTAGGGACTGTCTTTTGCCTTTCTTTGTAACCCAGAACTTAGCATGGTGCCTGGTATATGGTATACTCAATAAACATTTACTCCCTGACTGACTGATGGCCTCAGGTAAATGTTCTCACCCAGCACAGTTTGGCTTCTCACTTGAAAGATGAGGGAATGACTTTGAGTTAACTCCAGCTCATTGATCCCTACACGTAGAGTCCTATGTATCATGGGAAATTCTGTAGGGACTATGTTTTTCTTTTTGAACTAGGAAACTTGGTTTTGTTTTTCTTTTTAAGTTAGTCTGTGATTAAACCCAAACTCTGTTTATGGTTCCAGAGTAGAGAAGCCCTTTAGTGGGAGAGGAAAAGGGTGAAGTATCTCAGTCCCCCTTAGACCTGGTGCAGGCTTTGTCAAAGTACTTGGCAGCTGAATGAACCCCGAGAAGAAGGAAGAAGAAAGGATGAGGAGCCCAGTCCCACTTAGAACCATCGAGCCAGTTCTGCTACACAAGCTCCAAGTCAAATGTGTCTGGTTTCCCAAAATTAAGGGTAAAGGGTGTGTTCCAGTCAACATCTGGTTCCTACGCCCTGTAAAGAGAGGCCCCTGTGTTCAAGGAATGCTGTAAGGGATTAGACTTTCCTCTGATAAGGGATGTTTAATTTCTTTTCTTTTTTCTTTCCTTAACTGTATTAGTTAGATGAAGGCCTTTTTGCAAGCACCAATATAAGTGTTAACCTATTATAATGTTGTAAAAAAAAGTATTTGCTAAATTATACCACCATGTATTTGAAAGAATAAAAGACTGTTAATTATCAAATTTTATTATGAACTGTGCTGAATAGACTTCTCCTGAAGCACTGCAAAAGTCATTTGAAATAGGTGATGGAGAACCTTCTCAAGTCACTAAAGACCTCTCCAGGATTTAGGACTATGGATTTTTCCAAACATACTCAGGTAGATTTGCTGGGGACAGCAAATATTAAAACTGAGGGGAGACTTCAAAGGTCAACTGAGTAAATCAAAATTATTCCACTCTACCTAAGGTAAGTGATAAAATGTCATACAGCACCTTAACCAGGTGGAAATGATTGAAGACATTCCAGCTACGTATGAAAAGGCCTTGATCATGCAAATGTCTCTGATGAACCATAATGTCACTAGAAATGACATTATACAGGAAGAGTGTTCAGGCTGACTGAGGAAATTTAGTCATATTCTAAGATTATCTCTAAACTATCAAGCTAGTTCAGGCCTAAGGAAGATTCAAGAGATCCTAGCAAGTCAGGATATAACTTTCCAGGAAAGTCACAGAGGCAGAGCTGTTTAGGGGGAAAGAGTACCTTGCCTTGAGCTTTGATACTAGGTCCCCTGAGGAAGGAAACCTTGACCAGAGGACTTCCCATCTTCCTATCTGTACTGAAAGACAAGAATGATGCACATTTCCAAAGAGTCCAGCAGGAAAAAAAAAAGAGTAGACTACACCTATGGGGAATATCTTGAGGATTTTTGCAAAAGTACTTCCAGGACCTGTGAGTTACCCCTCTGGAACATGTGATCCCTAAGCTTGAGCCCACTTTCCCCTAGACTCTATTTGTACCAGTGAAAGGGTATGTCACAGACTTTGGGGGAAATGTTTCAGACAAACCATCCTTACTATACAACCTTAATAAACACCACTTTCTAAAAGCTACTTAAGTCTTATTAATTGATAATCAACTAATAATCATGGTGGGAATTATACCAGTGGAGGCTCATAAACCAAATAGCACTTGAAACCCCTCAGGAATAATCATAGAACTTAAGAAAAGTATTAACCATTGCTCTGGACTCTCAACTCTTCTCTTCAAGTAAATTTGGGACAGTCTTCTGAGAACACATGATATGTAAGTTAAAATGTCATCTATGCAGAAACAACCCTCATGATCTCCCCAACCACCAAATATGACATCCTCAACTGACCTCACCCCATGCAGCTTCCACCACCACCCCTGGCCCAGACAGTTTCTAACACGATCTCACTTTGTGGTGGGAGAGGTGAACAATTTGGGGAGACCTCAACACCTTTCCCAGTACTCATAGGACCCTCCCAGACTAGCAACTATCAAATTAAGAGATGACATAATCAGAAATGAGGATGACTTAAAATCTGCTCACTCAACATGTGTCTTTTCTTTCTTGTCTTCCTCCAATTACTAACAACTAGTTTTGACATTTCTGAAGTGCACCTAGCTAATTCTCCCCATGAACTCTCCTTTGCCCATTTATAAATCTAACTCTGGTGTCCCATCTTCTGTGAATAATGTCTACTAGTCATTCCCTGTACGCATTTCCTACCTTCCCACTCATGTGATATGGGAGAAAAAAATGAAGGGATCAGTTACTCCTTAGTGTAGTACTGGGGACTTTTTAAAGGGTCCTTCTCACCTATACCCCAAGCCGGAATTACCTGTCTTAAAGTGAACTGCATTTAATGTCTGCCTCTCCCTAAAATGGCCTCCAATACATTACTACAAGGTTGCCAGGGACTACTGGTCAGACAAGAATCATTTTTCGTGGTATGGTATATGGGAACATATTATACTATATATAAAATGTTGTTTGTTGTTGTTCAGTTGTATCTGACTCCTTGTGAGCCCATTTGGGGGTTTCTTGGCAGAGACACTGGATTGGTTTGCCATTTCCTCCTTTAGCTCATTATTATAGTTGAGGAACCGAGTAAAACAGGATTAAGTGACTTCCCCAAGATCAACCAGTAAGTGCCTGAGGTTGGATTCAAACTCAGGAAGATGAGTCCTCTTGATTCCAAGCCCAGTGCTCTATCCACTGTGCCACCTAGCTTCCCCAGAAGAGAGGATTTCTAAGTCACCTTCCAGTTCTAGATCTAAGAATCTATGAAGAGTGGGGGATTTGTCCACCTTAAATTTAAATTTTTTTAATTTTCTTTTTCTCAGCTTTCTCTTGCCTCAGTTCTATAACTTTTCTACACAGATGTTTCTATTCTAAAGAGATAGGGGAAGGAAAGATTTATCTGAGTCACTGTACACATTGGTAACACAAATCAACCTACAGTGGTCAAGCTCCATTGTTTTTTCTTAAGCCTTAGTCAACAAATGGGCTCCCCAGTAATGTCACTGTGGCCTGGATCTACAAAAATACTCAGCCCAGGGTTGGCCAGAGTAACCAGGAGCTCTGTGTCTACCAGACCCCAGTCATCAAGACAGTACAGTGAAGGCATAAATTTGTTTCTCCACCACCACCACCATTGCTAGAACCATTTTGATCTTACAAATCCAAAGTGGTTGAGTGGGGAATTTTGCTCAGAGCACAAAAGACTGCCCCAAGGTCATGAAGCTAAGGCAGCATTTTAGAACTACGACTCCTCAAATAAGTGATTGATGAAAATCAGTGTCATGGCCCCTTTCTACATCGGACTCTACATAAATCATTTCTACACAAAACTTTGGGAATAAAAGGTTTGGAGAAGCTATGTGTTACAGTGGAGAGAGCATTGGATTTAGAATCAAAGATCAGGATTCAAATCTTGGCTCTATCTGCGTTACCTGGGACAAATAATTTTTCTCCTTGGCATCAATTTTCTGATTGTAAAAGGTAATTTCCTTTTAACCCTACGAGATTTTAGCTTGTTGTTGTTCAGTTATTTCAGTCATGTATGACTCCCCATGTCCCCTTTTGGTTTTTTTTTGGGGGGGGGTTTGTAAAGACACTCAAGTGTTTTGCCATTTCCTTCTCCAGTTCATTTCACAGATGAAGAAACTGAGGCAAACAGGGTTAAGTGACTTGCCCAGGGTCACACAGCTAGAAAGTGTCTGAGGCTATATTCAAATTCACGTACATGAATCTTCTTGACTCTATCCACTGCTCCACATAGTACCAAGAATCATTACCACTATTTTATAGATAAAGAAACAGGATCACAGTTTAAGTCACTTATTCATAGTCACATATTCACTATAAGGACTCAAATTCACATCTTGAGGTTCTAATTCTAATGTTTTTGCTTTTAACTTTGTGAGGTTCTGAATGTTGGCAACAGAGATACTAGGACCTTCCAGATGGCTTTCCTTTCCTGTGTCTGCCTCCCTCCCTTTATGTCCCTAATCATTCCCAAGAACCTTGAAAGGAAAAATCCAGTAAATCTTGTAGCCAGTGGCCAGTCCAAATGATGAGAGGAGTCTCACAGATGCTGGGAGGAAGGTATGTAGTTTTAAGGATGTAGAATTTAGAAGGATTTAATCTGCCCTGAGGGTCAATAGTCAGGTGAAGAAGGGAAAATGAAGAAATTCAGCCAAATTCAAACACTATTTGAGTGTGCTGGGCATAGGGAACTTCCTATCATTATCCCCAATCCAGTGTTGTTATGGAAACATGGAGATATCACTTTCTACTCTATATTTCAGATTTTAGCTCCAGCCTAGGGAGTTGTACAGATGTCATTATGAACTCTTCTTTCACATGACAAACGGGTTGGTATCCTATTCTGAGATTCCTCATTACTTCTGGGATCCCAACTTCATGGAGGACACCTGGCCTCAAGAGTATGGTCTATTCCATCATCCCTTTACTGACTTCCTCTCCCACAGTCAACATGAAAACCAACAGAATCTGGGAATTTCTTGAGGTCTAGTTGGCCAATGTACACTCTGAGAAGTATTTGGTGCAGTGCAGGAATGGTGGCCTCTTAGTCAGGGAAGCTATGTTCAAATCCCAACATTGCCACTGGCCCAAGTTAACACCTTTAGGCCTTGAGTTCCCTAACCATAAAAGGAAGAGTTTGGATAGATGAGCGCTAAGGTCCCTTTAGCTCTGATTCTATTACCTTACTCCTCCTAGAATTGAGAATTAGAATATTCCTCCCTTTTTAAGTCAGGCCCTAGTACCAAAATCTAATGTCTAACTCCAAACTCCATATTTTATCTAGACTGGTTAGATCAAATCCCTTTGCTCAGAGAGTAAAAAAGATAGGACATATGAAAAGTGATACTAGAATGACTGACGAATATTCATGAGTGCAGTAGCTCCTGACTCTGAAGACATTTGACCAACCCTAGGGTTTAGCTTTATCTGGCTTACTCTTGAATGATGAATTCAAAGGTTTAACCTGGGCTAACCCATCAGTAAGAGGTTCTAGCTCCCTTCCTCTGATCTAATATAAAACATCACAGCTCTTAACACCTCTCCAGCACCCAGGATAGGTGTGGTGCTCTGATAAGTAGATTCTAGTTACAGATATCATTTCATATCCACGAGCAGACCCTTTCTTTATAAGGTATGAAGTCCACGAAGTTGGCTAGTATGCTAATAGTAAACCTTGTAGGGAGGTCAAACAAGGGAAACTTGGTCTCTGTTCCTTGAAATTCCGGACCTGATTAACACAACATACCTGAACATATATGAAAGTCCAGATACTTAGATTTTGCTGTCCAGGAAAACCTGATTCAGCATCATGTTTATTAAATAACTACATGGCTTTTAACTTAGCCCCAGGGCTATTGTCTGACTTCTGGTTCTCCACAGTTTTCAGTTCAATTTGCATTATTAACATTTTTCCCGTAACTTTTTCAAGTCTAGGTCAGAGGTGTCAAACTCAAATAAAAATGGGGCCACTAATACATAATAAGGATCTTTGTGGATATTGACTTAGTATTTACATGTCATTTTACTTATGTTTTATTGTATTTTTGTTTATTTTGTTATGTATTCCCCAATTACAATTTCTTTTCATTCCAGTTCATACACTAGAATGTTGCTGACTAGACCATGTGTTCTGTTCCTCATCTCTGGTCTAGACAATCAACAAAACAATCAATTAAGCCCTAATTTGTAGCATTTCCCCAAATTCTGGTTCCAGCACAAGTCTGAAAGCCTCCTATCTGGTTCCACTTACAGGAACCATAATTCCTTAACCTAAGAAAAAGCAGGCATGGGGATTTTCAGAAGTTTTCTGGTCACTTAAAAGATTACTATAATTGAGGACAGCAGCTTGGATTTTTTTCTTTTTTTTTCCTTTTCATTAAATAATGATTGAGAAAATGTGATCAAAGATAGACATAAAGTGTTACTTCCTTACCCAGAAAGGCACAGGAAGGAGGTGGTTAGTGAGACTATGAGACTTCCTATTTAAGATGTCCACATGAAGAGCTGCCCATATGAGAAGAGTTCATAATGACATCTGTACAACTCCCTAGACTGGAACTAAAATCCGAAATGTAGAGTAGAAAGTGATGTCTCCATGTTCCCATAACATAAATAGGGGCAGGGAAAAATATCCCCATTGTCCAGATGTCAAAACTGAGTGCAGAAATCCAATTAGATAAGGAAATAAAGAGGACAAAATAACATTTGTGAGGTTACAAAAAGCTCTCCACAAATGAGCAAAGGTTGCCCATTTAATAGATGTATTCTTACTCTTCCAGTCATATAACTTTTTATCTTGACCTATAGTCTAAAAGAAAGAACAATGGCTGGGAATTCAGAGACCTGGGTTCTATTCTTGACCACACTGATAACCAGCTAAAAGACTTTAAACAAGTTCACTTAGTCTCTCTATTTATCACATAAAGCAATAATCTTTTCCCACTCCATGTTATAAGACTACTTGGAACCCAAGATTCCAAATATGGAAATTCTCAGAGCAAAAGGGGTTGGTCTACCCACCCCCAGTTTCACAACATCCCAGGATGTCTCCAATTACCTCAAATTATCCAATCAAGATTAATTTTAATAATTCGCTTTAATTTGCAAAATAAATATACGCAATTCCGGGGGGAGGTGGACAGAACTGGAGAGCTGCTATGGTGAAATCAGACAAACAACAGGGTGTCGCAACTCTAAAAATCTGGGAATCTCCAAATTAGAGAAATGCAAGGCTCATTTTCACAGCATTTATCTTGGCTCCCCTTTTCTTTCTTGCCCCTCAGAGAGGTATCATTGCCGGAAACTCCAGCTCTCCCACCTGGGGCTGGGACCTTGGGCCCAACTTCACAAATGAAGCATAGATAGGTTTGGAGGGAAACATTCTCCCTCCAAGGACCCATACTTCAGGGAGTAGAGTGAGCTTGGTTATTCGATTCCTTTGGAGGCAGCCAGCACTCATTTCATTGTCAAAGAATCCTTGCACCAGAAAGGTTCTCTGGAGGCCATCCAGTCCAGCCTACTAATGCAGCATAGGAACAATTCAAACTATCCGCTCCTGGCCCTCCACGGATTTTTCAACCCACCCATCATTCCCCAGGACCCTGGCAAGATAGCCTCTTCCCTAGTGCAAACAGATACAGTTTCTCTTCTGTTCTCTTCTCTCCAGATTCTTTCCTCTGTGGCCAACTACCTCTGTTAATGCTTATTGACAAATAGTCATTTGTTTTAAAAATCGTTCAATTTGTCAATAATATGTTTAAAATTTTTTTACAAATCTCAGTTCTAAATTTTCAAGGGACTCACTATCATTGTTCTTAATATGAATGTGTCTTCCCAGAATCCTGGTAGAGCAATAAGGAACAGGGACATATTCCCCTATTTTCTAGATGGGCAAATTGGGGTCTCGAGCCATGAAGAGAAAAGTCAAAGAGAAAATGAGTGATGAGCAGAATTCAGTTTCTTGATTCTACACTCAGGTTCAAGGACTTCCAGATAACATGGTCACCCTGAATTTAAACTTCTTGTGAACAATAAAGATGACGAAAGGGAAAGAGAGAGGGCAGGACAAGGAAAGGGAATAGTTTATAAACTGATTTATACGTAGGGTTGGAGCTTATAGTTAAGTTCACCAGCCACAAGGAAACTGCTTTCCATGATTGAGAGAATTCAAAGACACAGTCTCTTTGGTCACCCCCTTGTGGAACAGCTGGTGTAACCAGACTCTGGCATGTGACTGATATGTTCAATAACACAGTCCACCCACAGAGTAGATCATTGATTCAGATCGATGAAGGGAGTGATCCATAAAAAGTAGGGTGGAAAGGAGGAAAGAGACCTTGCTATTCATTGGCTAAAGTTGAACCCAGAGATTCTCAAATTTACTGGGTGACTAGCATTGCTTTTATATCATCCCCAAACTTTAAAAGAAAACCTCACCCAGTGATAGCAAATAAAACACCCAAATTCCAAACTATGTGTGTTAGTATGTGCAAGTGTGTGGCTGGATATATGGAGAAGACTGAGCTGGCATCCAAGGTAAATTCCAAACTGGTTAATGATATTCTCCCAACCCATATCCCCCTTGTTGATATATACTCCATTCCATTGTTTTCTCCCGGTATTTTCTCTGAGTCCTGGTCATACCCTTTAGTCAGGATCTCAGCCCACATCTAGAAAACACTTCTGGAATCATCCCCAATCATCTCTCTACTGGGTGGTCACCTATACCTGCATGGGAGATGAGAAGGGGGAGGAAGAAAAGGCAAATTAACTAAGAGTGACTAGCTCCCCCCTTTTATCCTCCATTGCCTTCCATTCCCAAGTGTTGAGCCCTCAAATATCCCATTCTCCTCATCCCATGAATTGATTTCTGTCTTAGCTGGCACCTGGATCCCAATTCTGCAATGCACTGCAAATATTTTCAAGACCCACTTATCAAATCTAGGGAAAACCCTGGCCTACGACTGGCCTCTCTTTCAGTCAGATGTAAGACTGTACAGATACATACTTTTATTGCTAGCCTCAGGGTTCAAAGGAAGCTCTATGAGAGGTAACTGCAATTCCTGGCCATCAACCCCTTTAGACTTCAGATCATTAGTCACTAGACATTTGTGACAATGCTTAAGAACTCAAAGTCTCCCTATGGTGTGTGACACAGGCTAAGTCACTTTCACTTCTTCCATCTTGGAAATGCAGGGGTTGAACTAAATGATAGCTAAGTCCCTTCCCAGGTGTCAGTCTAAATCCTAAGTACAGAGCCTTGCACAATTGCTGAACTGAAATGAATCCTGTGATTCCTTTACCCAATCGGAGTAATGTTGTTATTGTTCAGTCTTTTCAGTCATGTCTGACTCTTTGTGACCCCATTTGGGGTTTTCTTGGCAAAAATACTAGAGTGATTTGCCATTTCCTTCCCCAGCTCATTTTAAAGATAAGGAACTGGGGCAAACAGGGTTAAGTGATTTGCCCAAGGTTACACAGATAGTAAGTGTCTGAAGCAAGATTTGACCTCATAAAGATGAGTCTTCCTGATTCTGAGCCTAGTGCTCTGTGCATTAAGGTGCCGCCTAGTCTTATGGAAAGCACCTTTGGCTGAGAATCAAAAGGACCTGGGTTTTGTATGGTTCTGCTACTGACATAGGTGTATTGTTTTATCCAAGGAATGAGGGGATTAGAAGAAATGACCTCTAAGGATCCTCTCACAGGTAAAATTCTACAAAATCAATGAGCCTTCACTGTTGTGCACCAAGTCTAACTGGATCATCTTCTGTCTCAGTTTCCAAGAAAGTAACATCATCTAAAATTATACTTTGATGTGTCCTTTGAAAGGGTCAAATATATACATACACCCATATTACACAGATGCATATGATTCACATACACACACTCACGGATATATGTTTCAAGTTCAGACTTGCATAATCAAACCTTATACGTTCATATACAAACACAAAGAGAGAAGAAAGCCCTTCCTGGCCCATACTCTACTGAGGCTGCTGTAGAGTATATTTATCTCACTGTAATCTCAGTCACCCCCTTAGGAAGTTAAATATGCCAGCCATCTCAGGAGCCTCCCTGCCTGGGTGCTCTCCAGATGACTGCTCTATAAACATCAGAGTCATTCCTGGAATTGGAAGGCATGGGGGTGGGGGGGGGGTAGGGGGTGCTCGGGCAGGGGTTAGGAAAGGGGTGGAGATTGGGTCATTTGGGAAAACAAAAACAAGCTGGTTCTGCCAAGGTCCTCTCTGGCTTTGTGGGCCTGCTCTGCCCTTGAGGTGCTGGGAGAGATTGATATTGAGATGGTAAACGGCACTATCAGCTTCGATGCCTTTCAAAGAATGGGAAGGGGGATGTGAGGGAGGGAGAATTTCCCTGCCATTCAGTTCTTGTTAAAGTAAAGCTCTCCAGGAACCCTGGCAAGGTGACCTGGTGCTAGAGTACTGAGCTGGTGGGTGGTTCAGACCTTTGGTGTCTTGTCCCCAATATACTGCCCACGCTCTGTGTGACCTTAGGGAAGCCTTACTTGCCATCTCTATCCCACTCCCTCCACCCCCTTCATCCACCTCTCCATCTGTCAAATGGGCAAAGGGGGTGGGTCCCCTTTTGGCTAAAGAAGGTGATCCCTCTTGGGTCCTCACTTCCTGAATACCAAACCCTATGAGGTCCCTGGAAGCTATCAGATAAAACATTCAATCCCATCATTTTAAAAGGTGAATACAAGCTTGGACTGGGCAAATCAGAATAGAGCAGACTGAAGAAGACAAGTCCTCCTTTCTTTATTTTCAGTCCCACATCAGGGTTACAATTGTGAGGCTAGTCTTCTGTGACTTTCTAGAGGCGAGGGAGAAACTGAGGAAGTAAGATCAAAATAAAAGCTCAGCTGGAATAGAAGGACTAAGTCATTGGACTTGGGAAGAAAAATGAGAAAAAGAAATTGTGATTCAGAGCGAAGAAGGATCAATCTTCTTGCATCGCCAATTATCACTGACAGCGCCTACTAAGTGCAGAGTCAATAGTGTCTGAAAGGGGAAGATTCTAGAGCAGATCATGCTGACTCTTCTCCAGTTCCACAGCAGGCAAGGAGAGGAAGCAGGCTTAAACTGAAGCAAAGGAAATCCAGGTTAGACGTGATAAAAGAATGTCATGGCAGGAATCAGAAGGAGTATTGGAGAAGGAAGGGAAATCTCTTTCTCTAGGGGTCCTTGATAAGCAGAACTGACTGTCTGTCTGGGATAGTGTAGGAAGTACTCTTCATAGAAGCAAATAGACCTTTGGTGGGACCTTATAGCATTATGACACTATGAAAACGCAAGTAAAATATTACATTCTTATTAGTATATTAATAATTTCCAATTCTCTGTAAAGACAGCTTGGTATAGTGGATAGAGGGCTGGACTTTAAGGCAGGAAGGTCTGAGTTCAAATCCTAATCCTGAAACTAGCTATGTGACTATACATTGCACCCTTCTAAGCCTCCATTTCCTCAGCTGTAAAGTGAGCATTATCAAATAATATATTTAAAATAAAGCAATATATATAACCACTTTGCAAATCTTAAGTACCATATGTAAGCATAAAATACATATGCATGCATGTATTGTGTATACATAGATGTATACAATATATATATATGCACACATATACTATATACATGTGTATATATTTATCTATGTTGAGAGGAAAAGGGAATCAGGACCTGGGATTTTATTTGCATAGGGAACTGAGACAACTCTGTGCCAGTTCAGGTAGGAACTTTTCCTGCAACTTGGGAGTCTTAAGAGAGCTGTTTATACTATTAAAAAAATCAGTTATTATTCTGTCTTCATTGTACCAAATGCTCCATCTTCTGTGGGTCCGTATCTGTTCTTCCTATCACAAGAATGGGGGTAAAAAAGGACCGAGGTTTCCCACTGCATCTGGGGCCATCTCCAGCCCTCTTGATCTATATCTGGCCATTGGACCCAGATGGTTCTGAAGGAGAAGGTGAGGCTGGTAACTTTGCACAGCCCTGCCTCACTTTAATCCAATTTACCTGCAAATCATGGCGCCATCTTGCTGATGTCATGGTCCTCTTTAAGAGTGAAGGACAAGCAACAATATCATCACAGGAATGGAAGTTTCTCAAGGGGAGAAAATGTCTTAGCTTCTACAGAATATTTGTTAAAACACTGAATGTGAGCACCTCCCCCATTGAGTATTTAATCCTTATGAATGGATTTCAATAACAATTTAGACATTTATAAATATCCTTTCTGGATATAAAGTATCCTTTATCCTTTCTGGGATACCAAGTGACTTTATATCTATAATCTCAAGTGATCCTCACAATATATGGGGTGCATTTTACTATCCCCACTTCACAGATGAGGAAATCAAGGAATTATACAATAGCACTAAAATCAGGAGTTGAAGACAGAAGGAGGGAGACTATTTGGTCCTAGAAAAAGAATCTGAAGGAATTTTAGAGGCGCTTTATTTTACAGACAAGGAAACTGAGGCAAAGAGGGGCTAAGTGACTTGCCCAAAGTTACACGGGTATCAAGAAGCAAGCCAGAACCCAAACCCAGATAGATAACCCAACTCCAAACCCAAAACACTTCCCATTACACAATGCTTCCCACAGAGCTAGGCTAAGAATGAGAAAATAGAGCTGGAAGATGCTTTAGGGGAACATCTTAACCATCACCCAACCTTCTCATTTTCCAGATGAGGAAACTGAGACCCAGAGAAGGGAAGTTATTTGACCAAGGTCACGTAGGTATTAAAATAGTAGAACTAAAATTCAAACTCAGGTCCCCTGGTTCCAGTTCCAGCATTCTTTCCATTACAGCATCTTATAGGCAACACCCCTATCATAGGCCATACAGCATTATTCTAATAGTACAACCCAACCACCAAGAGTTTCAAAAACATTAAGGGAAAATTAGATCCATCTTTCTGTCACTCACATTCCCCTCCAACAATCTTCCCTCCCTCACCCAGGGAGCTTCCTTCATGCCCACAAACAAAGAGGAAGGTTGCTCCCGGATGCCCTGGTCTGACTGAAATTAAATGGAGAGAATGCAAAGAATCAGAAAACTTGCAAAAATGTTCAGGGTTGCACCCTCTCTCTAACCAGCACAGGGAGCATCCTGAATATAAATAAGTGTCTTTAAATGGGTCACCACTCTTTTTCCTTTCTTCTTGGCTACTAAGAGTTCACTAATTTTCTCTCAAAATAATGAACAAGGCTAGTTGCCTCACCCATTTCTACCCTCTTGGCTGAAGAGGCATCAGAAAAGAGACAACCAATATAGCCTCTTAACTCTGGGGAGAACTCTGACCCCAGTGGGACATAAATTAGAAACTGCTTGCAATTAGCTGCTTAGAGACTCATAATGAGAATCACTCGTCAAGAGAGTGTCTTCTATCTTGGTGTCCCCTTGAGCACTCCTCAGCTAAGGACCTCTTCTGGAAATTCTCCTCTGCAATCTTTAAAGCCTAATTGGCATGAATAAAAGCAGAGAATCCAGAATAAGGGTGCCGCTGCTCCTCTTGTACGCTCTGCCCTGGTCAGACTACATCTGGAGCACTCTGCTCTTCCAGGCTCATTTGAGGAGGAATATTGGCAGTTTGTACATTCAGGAGGTTACCCAAGGTAGGAAAGCACTCAAAAATGTGCCTTACAAGGACTGGCTCAAGGAGTCACCATCTGCCTAAGTGGTTACACTAAAGCAATTGTCATGGAGTTAGTTAGTTCACATGTATCTCCAGTACTTGCCTGAAAAAAGAGATTTACTGTCACTTGACCTGTTAAAACTCAGTTTCCTCATTTGCAAGATGAAAGGGTTGAAGTAGGTGACCCCAAAGGCCTTTTCATTTTTAAATCTATGAAACTTGGACTGAAGATGATTAGCCTGGAGAATAGAAAGTTTAGAGGGGCCCCATAGCTATCTTCAACCATCTTAAGGGTAATCATATGGATAAGAGATTAGACATATTGTGCATGGCTTCAGAAGCAGAACCAAGACCAATGGGCAGATGAAAGTCACTGAGAACTGGGTCAATATGAAGGGAGGAAAACTCCCTAAAAGCTAACAAATAAGAGTTATACAAAAGTAAAATGGCCTGCCTCATGAAATATGACTTGCTGGCATTGAAGGCCTTTTAAGCAGACCAAATGACTATTTGCTGTATATGTTTTTAGAGAGGATGTGTCTTTCAGTTTGGGTTTGGACCAAATGATCTCTGAGGTACTTTCCAGTTTCACAATTCTCTTAAAATCGAATGGGCCCATAATGTCATGTATGTTCCTCTTCCTCCTCCTCCCCCTCCCCAACAAACCATGCAGATGTTGGAAGTAAATTCAATGGGCACCTCATTTCTTTCAGAGAAGGTCAAAAATTTTCCCATTAAGTCATAAGCCAGAGGGAAGAAACAAAGCATGTCTAGAAATGGGGACTTTCATCATGCCATACATTGATAAATTGAGGTGATATTTAGCATGGGAAGATAACAAAAACATGAAGAAGAGACAGTCGTAGCTTCAAGTATTTGAAAGGTTAAAGAAAGATCTGAGGACAGAACTAGATTAATCTGCTGAGTGAAAGTTGCCAGAAGGAAGATTTTGTCTCAATATATGGAAAAACTTGCCAAAGATCACAACTGTCCAGTCTGGATGATCACTTTCAGGCTGAGGAGGGGAATGGGCCATGGGACACTGCCTCATAGAGGCTAAATGCTCTCCATAAGGGTCTCTTCAACCTCTGAAATTCTGACACTCCAAGATCTGATAACTGAGTAAGGGGAAAAGATTTGGTCTCTTCTCCTTCCCCTCACAACAGATCCTTGATCTCCACCTTGGCCCTCTACATTCTCTCAAGCTCCTCTTCCCCACCTCCCTCTTCATGCCAATCACAACCTCAGCAGGACAAAGAACAAACACTCCAGTCATCCGTCCACCAGCTGGCCCCATCCAACTTCAAAAGCTTTTGTGATCCACAAGACCTTCTACTACTCCCCCCAACACTGTACCCCACACACCTCCTGCCACAGTTGCTATGGAAACTCTACAGACTGATCTGGCTGCTGCTAGGGAGTTGCTATTTTCATATTATCAGTCTCCAGCACTGAGAGAAAGAGCCCACCCTCCAAAGGCCACTTGGCTTCCACACTCAGAGGTGGTGGAAACAGACCCCACAGACACTTCCCAGAAGTGGAGTTTACATGAGGAAAGCTTCCTTGAAGTTTTGCCTCAATCATTCTTTCTCCAACTTGAAAGAGTCCTTCCAGGGGGAAAGGACATAGAAATCAAATGTCTTTTGCCTATATTTAAAGTCAGAAACCTTAGCCTTGGTCACTGTTCTTCTCCTAACTTACAAAAGCACACAGTCCCCTGCCAGCCCTTCAGTTTCTACCAAAAGAAAAGAAAAGAAAAAGAGAGAATCATAAGAAAGATGGAAGAGACATGAGCTCATTTGTACATAAACCACTATAACCATGAGTTGTTTATTCATCTTTAGAGATACTATCACCTCTCACCAGCACTAAGCAAGTAGGGGCTGCAGTCAGTTCAAAATCCCCTTTCAGAGAGAAGCAGCAGAATATGTCAGATCAAGCCTGGCTGCCTGCTGATGTTCTAAGCTACCTAACTCCCATGAGCAAGGCACTTACCTGTCTGTACGGGCCTCAATGGGGATAAATGTCTGGCCCCCAATTTCCTAGTCAGTAATATGAGGAAATTGTTCTTAATGACCTCCAAGGTCTCTTAAAATTCTTCATAAATGACCTTAAATAACTTATGACCACTTAAGAAACTTACCTGCCTCTCCCCAGGGAAAGTTCTTTTCATATGTTAAAGCCCAAGAGAAATCTTAGCTTTTTATTAAAGAAATTTTAGCTATAATAACAGCATAAATATAGGTAGTTATGATAATGGCCTAGCAGTTTTAACATTTGATAATTTTATGATCCAGGAAAACTTTTCCCCAAATTTGATAAAAATTCTTCCCTTCAAAAAAAAGGAAAAAGAGGATTTCTCTCTCATTTCTGGCCTGAGCAGAGATGAAGAAATGGCATCACTAGAATGCCATCCCAAACTTGCAACCATGATGAGAGGAGTGCTGTTATTATCCTCATGTTATGGATGAGGAAACTGGGATTTGGGGACCTCTCAAAGCATCATCTTATCCATCACTCCAGAGCTCGGCAGAAAATGTTTGGTCTTAAGCCCCTTTCCCCTCTTAAGAGTCTATAAGCCTGGTTACTTGAATGAATACAGCCTGACACACCTACACCCATCCACTAATTAGAAACCTCCTCAGGCTTCTCCCAAGGAGAACTTAATGGGAGAGCCCATGGGCCAGTTTTTTCCCCCACCCCTCCACCCACTCCCCCTTCAGAAACTTGGAAGGATACCAAGCCTTCCCCCTCTCTCCAATCTCCCACCCTTGCCCTACCTCACAACAGCCAGGAAGAGATGAGATGGCTCCAAGCCAAAAGACGGATATGGGCTGCCAAACACCTCCCCCAAGGAAAAAAAGAAGGGGGAAGAATCCCTGACTGCAGCCGACTCTGTATTCCTTTCCCGGGGAGAAGGCTTTCTGAGCAAGATCTCCCTCTGAGCTGTGACTGACATTCGGGATCAGAGCCAGAAGAGACCTACTCTGGCTTTGTTAAAGAACTAGAGACCCAAGAGGAGGAGGAGGAGGAGGAAGAGCAGGGTATGGGTAGTATGGTAGAGAGTGGGAGAGAGAGGAGAGGAAAATATGGAGAAGGGAAAAAAAATTAAGGTGGAAGATTAGTGTCTATATCCTTGTGAGAGGGAAATAGAGGAGATATCAGCTCTGTCCAGGTTCCAGTGAGGGGGTAGGGATGCTTGGAGGGATCAGTCAAAAGAAAAGGGGCAAACCCCTGACTTGGGCAAGCTCCCAGTTCTTTAAGACTCCCTAAGATTGGACAGTGTGGTTGAGTGGAAACATCTCTGGCCTATAAGTCAGAAGGCCTAGTTTCCACTACTCACTTGTGGTGTGTCTATGGACAAATCACTTAATACCTTGGAGCCTCAGTTTCCCCATCTGTAGAAGGGGTTTGGACAAGATGCTCTCATGGGTCTTTTCTGGCTCTAATAGTCTATGTTTCTACTACTCTTCATCCCCATTCCAACTTTTGAAGGTGTATACCATGCTACAGACTGGTGGTCTTTTTTTTTTTTGGTGGGGTATAATCAGAGTTAGGTGACTTGCCCAGGGTCACACAGTTAGTAAGTGTCTGAGATTTAAACTCACTGTCCTCCTGATTCCAGGGCCAGTGCTCTATCCACCTGACCACCTAGCTGCTCTTTTTTTTTTTTTTGAGGGAATTGCCCAGGGTTACGAAGCTTACAGTAAGTGTTTGAAGTATCTCCTGAGGAAAGCAGTCACATGCCTCCATATTCTTGGTCCTGCCTTTTGCTCCCCACTAAATTCAGTCCTTGGCCTGCTTTGCCTCCTGAATCTCCCTCCAGGCAAATCTGATGAGCTTCTAAAAGGCTGAGAAGCCAGCAGAGCATCCAGTGAATAAAAGTCCCCTGTGGAAGTGTTGATGTTACCTGGGAGAAGGAGTTAGCTCCCTAGGACAGACTCAAAACTTCATCTGAAAAAAAAGATGCTGCCACCCTAAATCAGGGAGCAGCCCCTGAAACTACTTTGGAAAGCTTACTTTACCCGGGAGTCAGCCTTATGACAAAATCTGACTTTTAACGGTTTATAAAGTTTATAAAAACAGTTTATATTGATAAACTTTATAACAGCTTATCAGTTTGTAAGTCTTATTATTATCCCCATTTCAGAGGAAGAAACTGAGGCTTAGAGAGTTTAAGGGATCTGCCCATGATCGTACAGTCCAGTGCCCTCATTACCCAGAGGCATGTTATGTAGGCTCTCCCTGTAGCATCCTTCTTCATCCGTACGTAACGTTCCTCATATCAGAGACACAAGAGAAGGAATTGTTCATTTCCATTTTCCTAGGGTAAGAAATAAGGGCACAAGGAGCCTTTCCAAGATCAACTCTAGCTTAGCCATGGCCCCAGCACCCTCCCTCAAATGGTCATGGTTTCACTCACTACTACCTCTTTCCACCTTCCTATTGTCTGAATTCTTGGGGACATGTCCCTTTTGTGTGTCTTGTCTCTCCCTGCCAGACTGAAAGGTCCTCTGAGCAAGAAGTCTTCCTTCTGTGTTAAAATTCTGTCTTTGTACTCAGTGGGCACTCAGTGTCATCTAGGTCTGGGGGCAGGAAATTTTTTGAGACCACTCAGTAAAATAGCTTACATCTCTACCTACCTACCTACCTACCTACCTACCTACCTACCTATCTATCTGTCTGTCTGTCTGTCTGTCCGTCTGTCCGTCCAACCATCCATCTACCTACCTATTTATCTATCTACCTATCTACCTATCTCATATGTATGTTTATATTATGTATCTATGTACATATGTGGAGGCAGCTAAGGTGTACGGTGCATAGAGCACCAGGCCTTGAGTGAAGAAGACTTATCTTCCTGAGTTCAAATCCAGTTTCAGACACTTACTAGCTGTGTGACCCTGGGTAAGTCACTTAACCCTCTTGGCCTCAGTTGAAGAAGAAGTCAACTTACTTGGCTTGGTCGGAAAGAAAAGAAGTAGGAAGAGGCAGATTTCTGATCAATGTAGAGAAAAGCTTCCTAATACATCTTTTTCTGCCGTTTACTAGCTGTACGTCCTTGAGTAAGTCCCTTCTCTTTGGGCCTCTGTCAAACGAGGGGATTGGACACAATGATCTCTAAAACCGTCATTAAGATCTCATGTCATTCTAACACAATCTAGCAACCAAGACCTGAATGATCTCATTGGAGAATCTTCAAACAGAGGTTAGATAACCACACTTTGGGAATGTTGCAGAAAAAAAGAATTCCTGCGCAGATAAAGATTAGACAGCTAAGCTCTTGGGTCACATCCAGCTCTCGAGATTCTGTGATTCCATCCTATTATCTTTGGACTTGTTACTCAGTTCTAACAGCTTACTTCCCTGGGTTCACTGGGCTAACAGGGACCATAAAGAACCTTTAGTTTCACTCGTGTCCTTTTATAGAGGAAGGAGCTTAGGGTACAGAGAGGGAAAATTATTTGCCCAAAGTCAAACAGCTGAGTATCAGTTAGAATTCAAACCAGGCCTCTATGACCTAGTGTTCTAAAATACAAAAACGATCACCAGATAGGCACTGACTTGGCTTCAGCAGAAGAGGGTCTAGAACTATGGGCTCAGACCCCACTATGGGGAAAAGTCACCAGCTCCCAAGAGTCCCTTTTCCTTGAAGCTAGCACCTTACTTCTTATAAAACTGTCATGCCTACCAGTCAACAACCTTCTCATTTAAGAATTAGGTGTATATTAAAATAAAATAAAATAAAATAAAATAAAATGAAATAAAATAAAATGAAATAAAATAAAATCAACACCCCCCCCATCACCAAAGTGCACTTCCCTATTGGATCTTTGAAGCAAATTGGGGTAGGAAAGAAGGGGCCAAGGGGCCCAGCCCACCTAAGCAGAACCCAACCAGCTGCTCCCCAGGGAAACTGGCCATAGCAGTGGCCACTGTGTATTTAGGACGGGTGCCAACAGGGGGAGGAATTGAGGGGAGCTGGGAGAAAGAGAGGTAGATTTCCATGCATCCTGACACCCACTGTATCATTCAGAAATCATTCTTTCCTGTTTCCTTTTTTTAATGTCAGTGCTTGAATTGCTGAGTAATTTTAATGACCAACTTGGCACCTCCCTCCTTTTCCAATGGAGGAAAGAGAGACTACCAGTCTGTAGGGTGGCATACACCTTCAGAAGTGAGGGTACTGTGTTGGTGGGTTTTGCTTAACTGGTTTTCTTTGTTATAAGGTTGGGTTCCCTGAGTGGAGAGGGGGGTGGATATATACGAAAATGACAAAAGGCATTGATAAAAATAATTCAAATAATGATAATAAAGTCAATGGCAAAAGCTTTACGGAGGTGAAGTCTACATTACATTCACTCCCTTTTGAGGGCATCATTGGGCCCTATCCAGGGGCCCACATTCCTCCTCCCCTCTCCCCACTCCAAGCAAATTCCTTCATTCTCACAACCTTCCATGACCTCTCACATATCAAAACTTACCTTTTCAATGGGTCTCTTTCTAATGGCATCTCTGCGAGATGACAGTTAGCTAATCTGATAATTCAGGTAAGAGAGCATCAGATGACTGTCAGAAGACCTACATTTTTTTTAAAAGCCTTCCTTTGCCATTTACTACCCTTGTGACCCTCAGTAAATTTCCTCACTGTAAAATGTGGGGATTGGGTCAGATGGCCTCTGAAATCCAATCTAAATGTAGGTGACCTACTGGATGAAGGGCCAAACTCAGAGCCAGGAAGAACCAGAGTCCAAATATGGCCTCTGGCACTTACCTAGCTGTGTGACCCAGGGCTACTCACCTAACTATTCTGACCCTCAGTTTCTTCAACTGTAAAAATGGGGGAAATAAATGTAACCCCACAGAAATGTTATGAGGATCAAGTGAAACAGCATAATCATGATGTTTGCAAACCTGAAAACGCTATATACATACGGTCTTTTATCATCATTATCACTTTGCCTGTTTGGACCTCTTCTGTAAAACTGGGGGAGGGGGAATTGATCAGCTCAGGTGCCATCCCTGGAAAAGCCCCCAAGATGTTTTCCCTCTTCCTCTCCCTCTCCCTCTCCCTCCTTCTCTCTCTCTCTCTCTCTCTCTCTCTCTCTCTCTCTCTCTCTCCCTGTTTCTTCCCTCTCTCTTCTCTCCTCTCTCTCTCTCTCAGTCTCTCTCTCTCTGTCTCTCTCTCTCTCTCCCCCCTCTGTCTCTTCTCTCTCTCTTTCTTCTCTCCTCTCTCTGTCTCTGTCTCACTCACTCCCTCTCTCTTTCTTCTCTCTCCTCTCTCTCTGTCTCTCTCTGTCTCTCTCTCTCTCTTTCTCTCTCTCTGTCTCTCTCTTTCTCTGTCTCTCTCTCTGTCTCTCTCTCTCTGTCTCTCTCTCTCTCTTTCTTCTCTCCTCTCTCTGTCTTTGTCTCTGCCTGTCTGTCCCCAAATTATCTGTATATATGCTATATAATTCCAGAACAATTTAAGCTCCTTGGGGGAGGAACAATTTTTGGGTTTTATCTCCATATCCTTAGATCTAACACACTGTGTTGTACATAGAAGGTGGTCAATAATAGTAATAATTTCATAATAATTAAAAATTTCATAATAATAATTAATCACCTACTATGTGCCAAGCCCTGTGTTTAGTGAACTGGAATATGAATGGAACTGACAGGAGGTTAAACTAGCTTACTTCTAAGGTCCCTTTCAACTCTGAATCTATGCCTCTATAATCTCCCATTTCTTCCCAATAACCGTGGTAATTAATATAAATGTTACTATCCCCGGTTTACAGATGGACAAAGTGAGGCATAAACAATCTGTGCAAGATGAAACATGCATTTACCTCCTGGAGCTGTCTCGGACCCAAAGCACAGAATTTTTGTCTATCCCAATGGAAGGGCCATGTGTTGGGCAAAGGGTAGACCAAACCCTGGGGCTCTCCTGCCATAATTCCCAGGTGACCTAATCTACCTACTCAGAAAAGAGCTGGCTCTAGATTGGAACACAAAGTATCCTAAGTGGAAAATCAGAACTTCTCTACCCTGAGGCTGTGTAGGCAGGGATGCTCTCCCTGACCTAAGCCAGCCCTGGAGTGCACCAAGGCCACACCCTGGCTGTCCTTTCAGCCCAGGAACTCAGTGTCTCTCCAGTGAGCAGCCTGCTTCAGCTCCGCCCTCTCTTCCAACCTGCAGTGGTGAGTCAGGGAGAGCAGCAAGACAGAGTTCGGGGCATCCTGTCTGGAGACCCACTGTGGGGAGAAGGGAGATGGTAGGGGCTGAGGGAGAGAAGAGAGGGGAGTCAGTGGTACTGAGTTTCATTCATTCACATCTCTGAAGTCCTAGGAGCTCCAGAAGTCGGTATGCAAATTTATGCAAGATAGGATGTAAAGGAGCATTCTAAGCCAAAAGTCCGGGTGCCTTTTTTTTTTTTTAAAGAAAAGCGAGGCTGCAGCCACTGTAAATCAGAACCCTTCCCTTCCCCCCTTTATTCTCCCCCAGCAACCGCAGAAGTGAAGGCTGGCCTGGGGACTTTGAATTACTTAGCATTTCTATAGTACCTTTATATCAGCACCGGGCCAGACAGCTACTTCGCTTGGCTCCTCCCCTCAGCATAATCCCCCCCATTGTACACTGAGGCTAGGGAGGGAGGGAGGGAGAGTGAAATCACCCAGCCAAGCCTGGGGCAAACCCAGGCCCCGAACTCCGAGGCTCTCCCAGACACTTCCTGCCCCACCCCTCCCCCACACACCTAAAGGAGGTGACCCCCCCCCAAAGCTCCCCAGTTTCCTTGGGGTGGTGCTTTACTTCCTATCACCCTCCAGTAAGGACTGCCTTTCCTTTTTCACCCCTTTTCTCCTCCCCTTGACCCTTCATTCTTTTCTATCAATGCCCCCCCCCCAGCCCTGCTCTCTCTTCTTGAAATCTCTCCCTTTCCACTATCTGCCCATCCTATCCCGTCTCATCGCATCTCCTCCTATCCCATCCTGGCCCATCCAGTCCAGTCCTGTTCCAGCCCCAGACCCAGCCAGACCCATGCTGTCCCATTCTGCCCCCTTCTTTCAGGCTTGGGATCCGGAAGCAAGCGCCCGCAGCCCCCAGTCCTGGGAACAAAGACAAAAGAGCCGAGCACAGAGCCGGAACTGCTGAGTTTTTGCTGCCTGGAAATAAGAGGGTATTTTTAAAATTCTTGCAAGCAACCTGCTCAGAGAGGAATTTAAGCTCCCAGGGCTTGTTCTTCTGAGGGGGCAGGAGAAAGGATGAGCCGGCTTAGAGCTGACAAGTAGTGTTTAGGGCTAAGCCCTGCAGCCTTCTCAAACTCACAGTCCATCCTGAGTTAGGAAGTCTTTGGAGCCTTCCATCCAGCCCCCTAGACCTTACTACACTCACAGTCAGTGTGTATGACCCCCCTCCACTCCATCCTCCCCCCTCCCACAGCCTTCTCTCCCCAGTGCTCCCCCATTCCCTGTCTTTCCTCCCCAGTCTCAGCCATTCTCCCCTTAGTTCCAGCCCCTCTACCACAATGTCCCTCCCAGTCCATCTTCCTCCAGTATTCCCTCCTCCATCCCCAGAACCCAACCAGTGTCCCCACAGTCCCAGTCCTTTTCCCTTCCGTGTTCATCTCCTCAACCCTGCTCCTCTGCTCCTAGATCTCTGCTCAGATCCAGCTCTTCTTCCCCCAAATCCCAACCCCTCTATTCCAGTATCCATTCCCCAACTCTTCTCTCTCCAATATTCCCTTTTTATCCAATATTGCCTTTCTCCACCCAGCGACCCAATAGTCCCAAGACCCCATCCCTCCAGTGTCGCCATCAGCCACAGCCCCTCTCCTAGTTCCACACTCTATGCCAGTCTTTTCTTCCCAGTTAAGTTTCACCCCTAGCTGCTGCCTCTCTCTCCACAGCCTCAACCTACCCTGGGATACGAACACCCAGGACCAAAAGGCAATCCCAGGTTGGGTCTCAGGGTTAGGAGATGGGTGAGAAGGCAGCAGCTGGAGTTCTCTGGCAGAAGGGAGCCCCATAGCCCAGACAGAAAGTCCAGAGCGACACTCTTCCCATGAACTCACCCCATTGTCCCTCTTCCCCTTCCACCCCCATCCTCATCCCCTCCCCCTCCCTGCTGCAAGAGAGGGCTGAATAGAATTAGCCTACATCTGTTCCCTTCTCAACACCCTAACTTTTATGGCATTTGGGGGCAGGGAGATCAATTTTAAGGATTAGGGTAAAGGTAATATACTTTATTTTTTAATTAAAAATTTAAAAAGCAAAAAACAAAATACTTAGTACACATCATTAAAACACAATTAAATTCCAAATAATTCTTTTCATTCAGAGTCCTTAGTAAAGCTCAACCTGCCAATGAAAATGTTTGGTTTGTCCAAAAGCGCAATTCATAAACCACAGTGCCTTCACCCCAACTGCAGGGAGCCGGAGAAATGAATGAGTCAGGGGGAGGAGGGAGGGGAGAGAAGGGAGGGCAGGTGTAAAATGTATAGAAGGGTAGGCCTTTTCCTTTCTTTTTTTAAAGAAATACTGTACTCTGAAGGGTTCATTTCAATTACTTGAAGGCTGAGGCAAAGAAAAGGAAGGGGGAGACATTTTTGCAACGAATAAGGAGAGAAAAGGAGGCACCCTGGTTCCTCAACCAAGATCAAAATGTGTTATAGAAGTAAGAGAAAGATTTCAACTCTGACCCGTAATTCCTCTGTAATTACATTCAGAGAGGGAGCCGGGAAAAATATAAAACAATAGCAGGTGGAGGATGTGGAGGGGGGGTGGAGGAGGACTGCAAAGAAGGGGAGAGATTGACTGGAAGGAAAGTCTGGGAAAGTTAGCCTGCATGGTCTCATGCTCTTTAAAGTTTGAAAACCTGATCCCACTCTGTTTTAATGCAGCAGACATGCAGGCACTGCCTAATTTTCATCTACAAGAGGAAAGAAATGAATTACAATTTCCTAGACATCTTACTCCAGGCAACTACAGCAGGTGGCAACATAATAAAATAAAATGAAATAAAATAAAATTTAAAAGTAAGTCAATCTAACTTGAGCATGTTGCTGAGTTTCATCATTTGGGGTGGTTGAGGACTTTTTATAAAAAGTCACACTTATAAATTGCTTAAATGAGGTTTTAATAATGAAATGCCTTTTCTACCTAAGGAAGGAAGATAATGACTCTTAGAAAGTGTGTTTCCCTCCCACCCCCTCGCTAAAAAAAAAAAAAAAGTTATGAGTTACTCTCATTCTTTGAAAGAAACTTCAAGGACTTTCCCAGTTGAACAATAAATGTAAATTGTATGAGACTTAATTGCACCTCTCAGACTTCTGAAATGTGGGAAGAGGCACAAACCACATAATGGAATGGATAAGAGTTGGGGGAGTCTTGGAACTGCAGAATTTGAGAACTAGAAGATGACACTTGAAATCAAAGGGAGGCTCAGAAAGGTGGAGTTGCTTATTTCCAAGGTCACACATCAAATTGAGCAGAGTGAGCATGAGAATACAAGTCTTCAGACTCACAGATCTTTCCACTAAGCCACATGGCCTCCCTGAAATATGCCTGAAAGCTAATCAGCACCCTCCCCCACTCCCACAGAATATAAATGCCATTCTGGAAGGGATGGGCTTTTATTAAAAAGTTAGATTGGTTCTCCTTACTGTCCAAGACACTATATCCCCCCAGTAAGAGTGTTCAACCGATTATCCAGAACAGGAATGTTCTTTGACTTCCATAAGAACAGCATTTCTCTTTCTCCCACTTAAATGTTTCCTCCTTTCTATGCTTCCAACATTGTAGGAAGTATCCTCCCTGTTCCCTCCCAAAATAGAAGTCTTGCCTTTTTTTTAAAGCAATTCTCCCTCCAAAATAATAGCCCATGTCCTTTTCTTCCTGCCTCTATCATCTTGGTCGATGATCTAGTCCCATCCCTTTCATTTTACCAAATAATGAAAATAAGGCTCTGGGAAAGGGAAAGGACTTTTCCAAGGTCACACAGATGGTAAATAGCCACAACCAGACATCAGGTCTTTTGACTCCAAGTCCAGGGCTCTGGCCACTAGAACAGAAAATGGTAAAGTGGTAAGTGTCCTTGCCTTCCTTCATCTAGGTAGGACAAAGAGCAAAGTGTATCTCATGGTGGACAGAGAGCACCAGACTCTGAAAACCTTTGGAAGTGAGAAAACCTTTAAAAGAATAGGAAGTACCTTTGTCCCCTTTCAATACCCCTTCCAAAGGAGGTAGGCAGGAATCTTTCCTCCACCCACACAAGCAGTGTATTTAAGGTCCTTCCTCCCAGGATCCGAGAAGGTTCTTTCCAAATTGTATCCCAATTTCTCTATGCACCACTCCCCACATGAGGAGGAGGACTCTTCCTCGTCCTACCACCCCCCCCCTTCAAATAGCAGTTCTTTTTGCTTTGAAGAATCCAACACCCTTATTGTACAGATAAGGAAACTAAGAATGATACCGAGTGATTTGTCTAAGCATAAGGAATTTAATCCAGGTTATATTGTGAAAAAAACAAAACAAACAAAAAAAAAACCCTACTCTTTCCACATCTCTACCAAAGGAGATATTTGTTAAGCACTTAGCCCAGTGCCAGGCACGTAATAGGTGCTATAGAAATACTTATTCTCTCCCCTTCCCTTCATCCTACCACCCGAACTTCTACCCACTCACCCACCCTCCCACCCAAGAGTGGCTTTAAGTGTCCTCGTCCTAAGCAAAATTTCTTTTAAAATCGTGGAATTTTTTTTCCCTCGTACCTCCCCTCCCAATTCTCTCCACAAGAGTAGAAAGGCAGCTTCTCAGTTCCCTCAAGTTTCCCTTGCAAAATAGTTGTCCAGGTTTCTCCACAGCCCCCTCCCTCCTTTACCTGCAACCTGCTCCTGGCTAGTGCCATATTCCGCGTCCCGTCTCTTGGCGCAAGTACCCTCGCCCTGGACCAGCGCTTGGAGGGGCAGCTCGGAGCCCGGGTTTGGGTAACAGCGGAGTCCCTGGGCGCATCGCGGGGTGTAGACACCGCACGCCTCGCCCTCCAGCCGGGCGCAGACCGGACAGCAGCCGCAGCCGGGCTCCCGGACCAGTTCGGTGCAGGGCAGGACTGCGGCGCCGGCGGCAGCTGGGGGCACCGCTGGCGGCGCAGCTGGCCCTGCGGCCGGAGGAGCGCAAGCGGCCAGGCGCTCGGGGGTGCAAGGGGGACAGCGGAACAGCACCTCGGCTAGGGCGCCGTGGCTCCCTACCCCAGCCAGCAGTGAAGGCAGCAGAGGTAGCAGCAGCAGCAGCGCGGGGCCACTCAGCCTCGCCAGCATGTTGGCAATTGTGACAACGAGGGCGGGGTGGAGGCAGGTGGCAACCTCCGGAGCTCTGGAGCCGCCTCCTTCTGGTCCTTCTTCTCCCCACCCTGAGCTGCCGGGTCCTAAAGGGCCCCACTTCTCCCCGCCCCCCGAACTTCTTCCCTCCCCCTTTTGGAGACCACCCCCTCTTCAGCAGAGCTATGCGAACCTTCCTAGAAGCGCACACATACCTTCTCTGTAGCGTCAAGCCCCAGTCTCCCTCTTCTCTCCACCTATGCAGCTCCTCTGTCCACGTATTTGTCCCTTCTATTCTCTGCCCTCTCCTGGTCTGCTTCTCCCTCTGCCTTCCTTAGGGTTACTACCAACAGAACCTAGATCAAGAAAGAGAACAGGGAATAGACATAGTCTTCTAGGAGACCCAAATCTGCCATTCCTTTTCTTTTCAAAATCTACTCTCAACATAATGCTCCGTCACAAATCTGGAAGCTGCCTCTAGCTTCCAAATAACTCCAAACTCACTCCTTTGGTGGGTTCCCTTCTGTCCTTGAGTCCCTAGAGCTATATAGGCAGAATAGAGTTACTCTTAGACTCTACCCTGGATCTTTAGTATAGAATGAACCAACTTCATCCCCCTAAGCCACCTCCATAATGGCATCCCCAAGGACTGACTCTAACTGACCACGAATTTCAAATTCCTAAAATCCATGCTTTCCCCAGAAGAGGAATGGAGGCTCCTGAAGGGAAGAATTTGTTTCGTTCTTGTACTTTCAGCTCCAAGCACAGAACTTGGCACATAGTAAGTACTTGATAAATGCTGGTGGAATTCAAATGAATTCTGGCAGGATCAACATTCCTGACCTGCCACACTCTTTTCCTGCTCTTTTCCACACTCCTGCAGGGAGATTTTTCGGGGTAAGGGGACAATGTCCTGCTCCCTTTCTTTGAATGGTGTTTAGTAGTCCCTCTATTTAATTAAGCATAGTCTTTCCCGGAGTCCAACCTCCCTTCCCCTCTGCTCTTGGGCTGTTGTCCTAAGTGCTACCAAATTCAGAAGTGATTGGTGTAGACTCCAGAGACCACAGCACAGGAAGGGGTCCTTGAGAGGTCATCTCTATCTACCAGGTGTGAAAGCCCAAGGGCTCTGTTCTTTAAGACTCCCTCCCTCCCCCCCCCCCATAGCAGATAGACAAGGATTGTGTCCATTCATTGTACACTTTGATTTATGGAATCATCCCTCCTACTCTCCTTCCAGGCAAGACTCCTGCTTAATTACTTCTCAGACTTCCTGGGAATGACCCAAACAAAGACCCTTGTCAGGAAGAATTCTTGTTCTAAGCCCTAATATCTGGAGGCCCATTAAATTGTTCACTACCTAGGTTTAATATCCCAGTGCCCTACAACCTCTCCTCCTTTTCCCATTAAGAACCCTTGCCTTTGTAAGGTTGTGTTTCTCCAACCTCAATTACAGCCCTCCCCCCTCACTCCCACCCTGACAAAAAATTAAAAATTAAAAACAACTAACAAGATTGGGCTCCATGTACCAACAGTCTGATTTACATTAGTGAAAGAGTTTTTAAAAATGAGACTCTCCCCACCTATTCTCTTTACATGAATATAAAATCTTAGAAATGAATAGAAGGGGCATTAATAATCATTTAGTTCATTTTGTAGGTGATCAAAATGAGGCAAAGCCCGGATTTTGTCCTCTTACTCCAACTTCTGAACAAACATTCTATTTACATCATCCAACTCTCTTGACTGAACTCCTTTCTGGTTATTGCTTTGCCCACCTTTTTAAAAGGGCTATTAATCTTGGTCTCAGATTTCCAGAAATGGGGGTAAGAGGGTGAAACAAAGAGGTAAAGAATTAGTTCGTGTTTGTACCAGACTCATAATCAGAAACCCTGGAAACCAGAGACTTGGGTGCTGATCTTAGCTTGTTTTTTTTAATAATTGTAAAATATTGGGTAAAGTCCTCAGATCCTCAGCTTCATTATCTGTAAGTTGAGGATAACAGTCATTGGTCCTAACAACCTCACAGGGCTGTAGAAATCACTATAATTATATGTGTAAGCTGCTTTGCAAACCCAAAACACTGTATATACATTATTCTGATGGTCCAAGGCAATTTTCCAAAATCCCTTCTCTCTGTCTTTGTTCATATTCAATAAACTAACCTCAGTCCCCACCTTGTGTTCTCACTTCAAAAAAGTACTGGGTTGTACTACACGTAAGGTGTTATAGCTGAGTTTTTAAAAAATCAGTTTCACAAGTACAAGATGAGGAAGGCAAAGAGAACTTTGGGGAAGGGAATCTAAAGGAAGTAAGAGAATAATAATAAAATAAACTGAAAAAAGTAAACTGAAAACCCGATGTGAGTCAACATGATGACCAAAAGAACTAAGAAAATCATGTGTTGAATTAATAGAAGCAGAGTTTCCATTAATTAAATTCCAGTTTTCCATTATAAAGAGGTGATAGTCCATTAGTACTGTACCTATTTAGACAACTAGCACAATTCATTTATTTCTGGGAACCAATTTAAGGAAGAGATTGTTAAACTGGAGGGTATACAGAGAAAGGCAACCAGTCTAATGAAGGGCCTGGAGTTTATGCCAGATGGGAACTGGTTGAAAGAAATGGGACTGTTTAGCCCAAAGAAGAAGACTCTGAGGAAATATGATAGCTGTCATCAAGGAGGTGACGGGCTATCATGGGGGGAAAAGATTAGGTTTGTTCTGTTTAGCCACAGAGGGCAGAACTCGGAACAACTGGCAGAAGTTATAAAGAGACTGGATTTCAGGAAAACTAGAGCTCCCCAATACTAGTGGGTTTGCTTTCAGTGGTGAGGACTTGGGGCAAAGGCAGAAAGACCACTTATGGAAGAGTTTCTTTTTCAGGTGAGACATGGAACCGCTAATATCCGTTCCAATTCTGAAGATTCCTTTTTAGCTCTTCTGCTCACATAAGGGATTCTTGCCTAAAGGATATTTTCCAGAGTTAGACTGTGACTGAGGGTCCATTCTGAAGGGAGAACAGCTTGCTTAGACTGTCTCCTCCTTCCATCCAGTCACTCTCTCTGCCTTTCCCTTAGAAAACAATGAAGAGCAAAGTTCAGGGAAGGGAGGGATGAAATGAGAGTAGGCTGATGGTGAAAACATTTACCACCACCCCCCACCTCCCCTCCTCTCTCTTCTCATAGCTAGCACTTAATACCTACCTTCACTGATTTCTTTCCCAGCCCCCAGTGTCCAGAGAAGCATAAAGTTGAGGAGAGCTAAATCCCACTAGCCAGCCAATCAATGTTCTGAGCCCATGTCCTGATTGAAAATTTTTCTGCATAAGGTTGGGGAGCATCACAACTTGAAGTTTAAAAATAAAAATGCAGGCACATGCAGATACACATACCTGGGATGCTGGGACAGTTACACTTTGTGGCCATCTCTTGAATGTACTCCAGGCATTTTGCCAACATTTTTATCTCCTCATCATCTTTGTTGTCAAAATGTTTTAATGAGCACCTATTTGCATGTGAACCAGTGCCAGGTTAGTGTGGAGTGATGTAGAAAGACATGGAACCTGCCCTCTAGGGGCTTGCTGGTTTAAGTAACGTGGGTGTGGTGTGGTCAGACATGCAGAGGACACAGAGGCAAAAGAATATTCTGTGTAGACGTGTAAGAGAAGCATGTTTGACTAGTTATGGGCCTATTCAAACAACCCTCTTTACTGGAACATCCTCTTAAAAGTCAATGTAGTTTAGGAACACTGGAATGAAAGTTGAAGCAGAGGGCAGGAATAGGAGAATCAAAAGCTTGCATGGCATAGTGGCAAGATTGGAGTTAACCGCCCTGGGTTCAAACCCTGGGCCTGGAGCCAAGAAGACCTGAGTTCAAATCTAGCTTCATAACGCCTAGCTGTGTGACCCTGGGCAAGTCACTTAACTTCTGATTGCTTGAAAAAAAAGATCCATTGGAGAAGGAAATGGATCCCAGTATCCCAAGAAAACCACAAGGACAGTTGTTCTATGGGGTCACAAAGAGTTGGGTATATGACTGATTGATTGAACAACAATGAGGATTCTGAAACTGACCCATCTAGACAATGGTGGGAAAGTCCTTAATGGCCTTTAAGTAGGAGATAATAATAATTAATATATAATAATATACAAGGAAGACAATGTGAGCAACAGAATTCTGTTGTAGGAATTTTGTTCTCCTTGAGGAGAATGATTCTTCACTGATCTAGAACTAGAAGGAAATTTAGAAGTCATCTAGTCCAGCCTCCTCATTTTACAGTTGAAGATACTAAGTCCTTCAAAAGTTAAGTGGCTTGCTTCCCCATCATCAGCGTGGCAGTAAACATCAGAAACAGGATTTGAACCCAAGTCCTCTGACTTTACAATCAATGCTGTTTCTACTATACCATGAGGTTGTAAGGAGAATGTCAATTACACTTTGTATCATGGACCCCTTTAGCAGTCTAGAGAAGCCTATGGACCCCTACTCAGTATAGTTTTATCATCTCCATTCATAATTAAAGGAAAAGCTAAATTTCAGTTAGAGGTTAATGAGAATAACAATGTAATATTTTTTTCCTATCCTAGTTCATAGATCTCCTAAAAGCTATTTGGATTCCTCTTGGGGTCCACAGACCCCAGATAAAAACCCCTGCTCCAGCTGGAGTTGTACCAAAGCACCGGAGGGAGAAGAGACTAGTTTATGCCTGAGGTTTGTGAGTTAGCACCCCAGCAGCCATGCTCCAGTCAAGCAAATCTGAAGAGAGTGGGTGGGTCTTATGGACCTTCACAGATAATTCTTTATAGTTCTATTCATACCTCAGCTCCTTCAGGAAGTCTTCCATCTATTGTCCCTTTCACTTCATATTTACCATCAACAGCCCACTATTACAATCTCACAGGTAGGTATGGTTGAGGGGATGTTTGAAGCTTTACTATGAAATTTCATTTAGGCAGGACAAAACTTCTCAAATTGTGTCTAGGGTGATGGATATGGAGAAGAAGCAAGTGGTGGGGGCAGCATGGCAGAGCAGTAGGATTATAGACAACCTACAGGGAATCTGAACCATGTTAAACAAACTCCTCCATCTTCTGTGGGTGTCCTCCTTTCCATGCCTCTGACCTCTCTAAATTCTGCTTTTTAAGAGAAGAGGGAGAACAAAACTATGAAAGAGCTGGTAGCTGTGTGGTGGTGATGGTGCTACCTATGAAACCACCCAAGATGTAGGTGGTGTTGTTAAATCTGAGTAGATAGTGTAGGGTTATGGGGAAGGGTATGTGTGCATGAGAGGAGAGGAATTATAAGAGTCCTTGGGGAAGAGATGGAGGAGGTCATCAGATTCCTGCTTGTAAGCCTGGGCTACAATTGGGCTACAATTTAGCCCAAATTGAGCCATGAGTGCAGAAAAACACACCCCCCCAAAACAAAAACGTAATTCCTACCTCTTTCTTCTCTGTGTAGACCATGTAAGGATTCAGAAAAAGGAAATGACAGAAAGGCGAGGCATTAGATTAGGGAGAAGTGGCCAAGATTAGAAGGAAAGCAGAAAATTGGGATGGGGGGATTGATAGTTTCTTGAATAAAGGCCTCATATCTCAAATATATAGATAACTTTGTCAAATTTATAAGAATATGAGTCGTTCTGTCAATTTTAAATGGTCAAAAAATAAACAGGCAGTTTTTGGAGGAAGAAATCAAAGCTCCAGTATATAGTCATATAAAAATGCTCCAATTCATTATTGATTAGAGAAATGTAAATTAAAACAACTTTGAGATACCATCTCCTACCTATCAGATTGGCTAAAACAATAGAAGGGGAAAATGACAGGTGTTGGAAGGAATGTGGGAAAAACTGGGACACTGATACCCGGTTGGTGGAACTGTGAATTAATCCAACCATTTTGGAGAGCAATCTGGAATTACATTCTTTGACCCAGTAATGCCACTATTAGGTCTATTCTCCCAAAGCGATCAGGAAAAAGTAAAAGAACCTATACATTCTAAAATATTTATACCATCTCTCTTTGTGGTGGCAGAAACAACAAGTGGAAATTGAGATGATGCCCATCAGTTGAGGAATAGTTTAACAAGTTGTGGTGTATGATTGCTATGGAATACTAATGTGCTGCAAAAAAAAAATGATGAGCAACTTGATTTTAGGAAAACGTGGAAAAACTTGCATGAAATTATGAAGAGTGAAATGAGTAGAACCAAGAGAACATTGTATACAGTAACAGCAATATTGTTCAAAGAGTAAATGTGAATTACCAAGCTATTCTAAGACATATGAATATTCAAATCAACTACAAAGAACTTATAAAGGAAAATGCTATCCACCTCCAGAGAAAGAACTGATATATGGAAATATGGATTATATAGTTTCATATATAATCTGTCAAATGCTGGCCTTCTCTAGTGCAGAGTTGGGAAAGAGGGAAGGAAACAGCTTGGAACTCAAATGTAATCCAAAAATAAATATTGAAAATTTCAAAGATTAGGGGAGAAGCACATCACTAGATTTTGTGGTGCAGTGGAGCAAGAAGACCTTAGTTCAAATCCTATATCAGACACTTCTATCTATGTGACAATGGGCAAGTTATTTAATCTTCCTAGACCTCAGTTTTCTCATGTGTATGAAGTTAGATGACCTTCCAGCTCCAGGTCTGTGATCTTATGACCTGAGTGGGTCATAAAGTAGGTTACATATGTAGAATTGGATGGATGGTTAAATAGTTCAGTGGATAAAATGCTAAGCCTGGAATCAGGAAGACTCATCTTCAAGAGTTCAAATACAACCTCAGCCTTATTAGCTGTGTGACCCTGGGCAATTCACTTAACCCTGTTGGCCTCAGTACCTAATCTGTAAAATGAACTGGAGAAGGAAATATTTGCCAAGGAAATCTTAAATGAGGTCACAGAGAGTTGACTATGACTGAAAAACCGACTCAATAACAACAAAGCATAAGTAGAGGAAAAAGGGGGGAAATGAATTTAAAATATGATTAAGAGTTCATGGAATTTAGCAAAGATTTAGAGATCATCTCATTCAACTCCACCATTCTGTAAGTGAGGAAGCTGAGACCCAAAGAGTTTCAGAAAGGAATAAAGGAAAGGGAAAGAACAGTGGGAGATAGTGGAAGGAAAAAAAGAAGAGATGAGGAAAAGGGGGGGTGAGAAGGAAAGTGGGTTTTATATGATTGTTGGAAAACCAGCCACTGTTGGTGATTGTGAGTTCAATTCACCAACATCCATGTAAACTCAGCTTGCCTGAATGCCATGTCCAGACTCCATCCACTGTAATCTGCTTTAGACTTCAAAGACCAGTCTTAGCCTAGTACTAATAAGTCTGCTAGAAGGTGCTGAGGAAGAGGTACTGTGATGTGGTAGAAAGATTTTTCCATGTCCTAACACTTGACACAGGATTCAGACCTACTTTCTTCTGGTCTCGGTTCTGCCCCAACCGGGTCATCTTCAACAAGAAATTCTCCCTCTCTTTGTCTTCATTTCCTCATATGGAAAGAGACAACATGAAACTAAAAGGTCACTAATGTTCCTTTTGACTCTAATATTTTAAGGTTGTGGGATTTCTAAATGCTGGTGAATGCAAGTGGTAGAAAGGCCCCCTCTGTTTTTATTTCCCCATGTATTAGCAAAAACAGAATCCGACTCAACCCCAATCAGCTTTAAGGAGACAACATGGTAAGGGCCTTGAAAGCCAAAATTAAATCTTGTCTCTAATGCTTCAATACTTCTATAACTTGGAACAATCATCTGACTTCCTTGAGCCTCAGTCTCCACATCTGTAAAATAAGGCGTTTGGATTAGATGGTTTCTGAGGGCTAAGTAAAGGACCAAGAGGAAAAGGAAAAGCAAACAAAGAGAGCCACTTCCAATGGAATTCAAGTCAACAAGGAATTGTTGAACACTTCCCTATCTGAAAGGCACAGTTTTAAGCAAAGGGACATATAGAACATATAGAAATATATATATACATATTTATATATATATATATATACATTTGTAACATGCACATATATTTATGTCAAATCTATATTTTGTAAATATGTACATATATGAAATATAAATATATTCATGTAAAATATAGTTTAGGATATATACATATGTTTATATAAAAACCAGTATTTTGTTAACATATACATAAATTTATGTAGAAATATATTTAGGTAAATATAGTTTAGGATATATACATATATTTATATAGAAATCTATATTTTGCTTACATATACATAAATTTATGTGGATATATATTTATATGAAATATACCTTATAATACATACATTTATATAAAATCTATATTTTATAAGCATATTCATATACTTATATAAAATATATTTTGTATATATGTTTATACAAAATATATATTGTAAATATATACATGTATTTGTATATGTATAAGCAGTATATGTCCTAAAAGAATTTTATCTTGGGAGAAGATGGTTCTCAGGGAGAAGGGATCAGGGAAAGGAAAGCAACATGTGCACAGATGAATAAATAAGAAGAAAGAGTTTTTAATAATAATATTAATTAATTAATAATTATATATTATATATTAGTGTATATTATATATTATAATTTTATATTATATGACATAATTATATATTATAATGCTATTATATAACAATCAAAATTAATAATAATTTAATAAGAAGAAATATTACAAAGTAATCAGGATGGGGGAGGGATTAATCAGGAAAGACTTTCTATAGGAGGTAGAGTCTGAACCAAGCCTTGAAGAGAGGCACAGCCAGAAAGGAAGATCAAAAGCATTTAAGGATATCCTGTGCAAAGACGCAGAGACAGGAGTTGGAATCTGGTGTACAGAGAACAAACCAGTAGACCAGTCTGTTCAGATCATAGGTAAATGAAAGAAAATAATAGGAAATCAGTCCACAAAGACTGGCTGGTACCAGATCGCAAAGGACTTTGAGTATCAAACATAGGGGTACGTAGTTTATCCTAAAGACACTAGGAGTCCCCTGAAGCTGTATGCACAGGAGAACGACTTGATCAGCCCTAACAGTTTAGGAGCATCAGTATGGGAAGGATGGATTAGAGAGAGGAGCGGAAGACGGATCAGGGGAGGCTGCTGTGATAGTCTAGAAGAGAACTGATGAGAGCTTGGACAGAAGACCCAATGAATAGAGAGAAGTGGATATAGTAATAGATCACAGAAGGTCTAGTCCATATGTTTCTGTAACTGTTTTCTGTTTATTGAGTGGTAAAGTCCAGCAAGGGAATACATGCTATAAGCCTCTGGGAAGAAGAGAGACCTTGAGCCCTTATTACCCAACCCAGGCCACACATGGCCAGATGTTTTCTTGTCTTTTCTGTTTGTTCTTCCCATTCTATCTCATGAATGAGTGTTGGAGGAAAAAAAGAGAGCCAAGCTATGACCTTGAACCCCAAAAGATCAGAAGAGCCCATGGAAGACCACGTTCTGAAGCTGACATTGTAATTTGCCAGCAGGCAAACTCAGTGAGAAGTGAGACCCTAAAGGGCAACCTGCCTGATACAGTCTAGCAGTGAACAGACGGGGCAATGAAGACACCACATCCTACAAGGGAGGAAATAGCTCTGTCTGTTTCCTATGCCATATTCATAAGTAAAATAGACAAGGCAAATGTTTGTGACGGCCACTTTAGTTTGAGCCCACTGTTCCCAGGGACCAAAGTGGTAGAGGGGAGATTGTGCCCCAATCTTTACTTTAGTTCTTGCTACAGATTTTTAGTAGACGTCTCTTAGTAATAATTAATTGGTGTTAATTGGTTAGTAATGATATCAAAGAGATATCAATGGATTAATTGATGTTAGGTTGTTAGTCATTGGTGCTCATATTGGGGAGAACAGACTGGGATGAATACTCAAGCTCATAGCATTAGAAGAATCCCATGACCTCTCAAGAGTATCCCTAGAACTTTGAGGGGAAGATATAATCAGCCACATTCTGGAGACCCAGTCTGCTAGTGGGAATGTAGGTTGAGAGAGTAAGTCTAGAGTATTAATACATAAGTCCACCTCAGTCCTCCTCATACCCATAGAGCTCTATAATCAAGAAGTATTTATCCAAGAGAAAAGACCACTTTCTTCCTAGTGGAGGCCATTTTCCTGGCATTTGGAATTAGTTTCTCCGTGCAAATGAGATTGCCAGAATTTACATTGTTGGTAGTAGGATTGCTTGAACCAACATTATAGTTGTCTCATATCCTTGTATCTCTCCCTAAAGGGTCCGGTTCAAACTTCCTCAACTTCTGCTCCCAGTTTTTGCTGACTAAATGACCTAATTTGTAGAGTTTCTTGAATCTCTAACCCCCAGGGGGCAACAGAGTGTAATGTTGAAAAAGTAAACCAATTAACAATAGGAATTTTAAGTTGGGTCCCATATCTCCATCTACCCCCCCCCATTTCTTTATCAATGAAGCCCTCAGGATGCTCAGATCCTTAGTTTATAAGGGATATTAGAGATACATTTTAAAGGATTTTTAAAATATTATTTTTCATTTGAGTGCCAGACATCCATATCTTCTACTTGATTAAGTCAACTTCCCAGGCTTGGAAGTTTATTTATTTTTCTTATTTTTAATGAGTTTCACTTGCCAGATGGGGGATACTGAGCTTGTGGAATTTGCAGGCATAATCTAAGGATATTCTAAGGAATTTGGAGAGCAAATCTTCTAACATCAGAAAAAAATACTTCTATCTTGGGGGATAGAAGTTGGGAGATTTATACGTGGCCATTGTTGAATGACAAAATGATAGCTGACCATTGCCATTTGAATGGTCGTTTAAAAGTTAAAGAAAATGGAATAGGGGTGGCTAGATGGCACAGTGAGTGGAGCACCAGCACTGGAGTCAAGAGGACTTGAGTTTGAATCTGGCCTCAGACACATTTACTAGCCATATGACCTTGGGCAAGTCACTTAACCACAATTGCCCTCCAAAAAAAAATAAAAGGAATATTGGGGGTTAAGGAATATATATCTCAACAGGAACAATACAATTATCCAAATAACATCATGCCTAATTATTGCTGTATCATATTACTTATAAGAATTTTCTAGCAATTAGAATCTGTACATGGTGCCTCCTGCTGTAGCATGTAAGCCTTTGGCCAGCAGGAGCCTCATTTTTGTCTTTTTATCTCTAATACATTGCCTGCTACATAGTAGCATTTAGTATTTTTGATGGGCTGATTTATTAGAATGTAAAATTCTTGAGGGCAGGGACTCTTGTGGGGGTTTTGTTTAGTTTTGATCATTCAGCTCTTAGCATATAACTGGCACATTGTAGGTGCTCAATAAATGTTTATTGATTGATTTCATCTAATCCGTAGCTCCTGGCACAGTGCTTAGTGCACAGTAGGAGCTTAATAATGGCTTTTTATTGAATTGATTTGGGTGGAAACCTTTCATAAATCGGAATGGACTATGTAATACAGCATCCATCATTTTCCTCCTGTGCCATTACTGGTGCTATTAAAAGTGGATGAGAGATGTCAGCAGTTGCAAAGTGGGGCTGAAGCCTGAAGTGGAGAACAGATTATGTGATCACTTAAGTAATGAACCTTATTTTTTTATTAAAAAAAATCTGAACTTAACAAATACCAAATAAAGCAAACAGTTCCATATTCAAAGTATAACAGAAAAAGAGGGTTCTAGATGGAATTTTGATCGAACTCTTCATTTACAGCTTGCTTTCCTTTCAAAGAAAAAAATAAAATCATTGTTTAACTTTCAAAGCTGTCCTGCTTGTCTGTGTTTCCTTCTGGCCTTCCTCCTGTTCTCTTCTGTGCATTTTTATATGCTTCCATTACCTTTCCCTTTTTGGGGGGGAGAGGGGGAACCCAGTCACCAGTCCCCTTCTCTCTTTTACCTCTTCTTATAGGAAGACAGACAAAGCTAATCCTTTCCAACTCCAAATAGCCACGATTCTAGGTCATCCCATCTCCAGGAAGAAGGAGGTTCTCTTCTTTTGTCCTTGGGTCACATTATCTAGAGAGGAAGAAGTCTGGTGTAATGAAGAAAAGCAGTAGACAAGTTTAAAGAGAAAGGCTTCCAAGACCCAACTCTGTCACTTAATAACTTTGTGACTTTGGGTAAGTTTCTTTAGCTTGCTGGGTCTCAGTTTCCTTATTCATAAAAAGGAGAGTTTTGACTGGCAAAGGATCACTTAAAGTTCTAACAATAAAAAATAAAAACAAAATAAAGGAGATGTTCCTGGAATAGGAGCTTCTATTAGTTCAGTTACAATCAGGCTAGAGCAATCCTCTCTCGGACCATCTTTGAAAGTACAAGGGGTGAAAGGACTGGGAGGAGGGGAGAGAGAGAGAGAGAGAGAGAGCTCCCTGCAGATTCTTAGAGGGAGGGAGATAGTGACCCGGAGAGGAAGAAGGCGAGGAGGGAGAAGGGAGGAGGGGGGCGTTGCTGACTACAGGGGCAGCGAGAAGTGACCAGAGGGAGGGAGGGAAGGAGGGAAGGAGGGAGAATTGGCCTTGAAAAGGTTTCTAGAAACCCTGGAGCATCTGTGAAAATTTTGAACGCGGCTGCTGCCTCCCAGAGCCGTGCTTGCTCCCCTCCTCCCAGGCAGAGCTTTTCTTTCGAGGAACAAGACTACATCTGTTTGGCGATACCCTATCTAGAATGCTGAAATAAACCTTTCAGACCCTGCCGAACAAGAGTCCATCTTATACCGACCCGAGAGGTCCTGAAACAGAGCCGACTTCTTAATTCTAAATCTGTCCGCAACATCCCCCCGCCCCCACACAGTCCAGCCAAGGACTCCACTCCCAGCTTCCTCCTCTCTCCCCATCATAGAAAGAGAAGATGCAGCCCCACTAGAGTGCCAGAGTCAGGCCACCTTATCTTCCCAGCTGCAAGAGACCCTCGATCGACGGTTGGGGAGTTTACATGTAGTTATTCCTGGGTTTGGTGCCCCTCACACCTTTTTGGTCTTTCCTTCCTTTTTTTCTATTCCTTCTTGCTCTCCCTTTTCTTTCTTTTTCTGTCATTTTTCTTTCTATTCCTCTCCACAGTCCTTTCCTTTTCTTCCTTCCCTGATAACTTTTTCCCTTCCTGCTTCCTCTCTTTCTTCCTTCTTTCTCTTCTTGCCTTTCCCTTCTTTCTCCCTCCCTCCCTCCTTTCTTTTCTTTCTTTTTTCTTCCTTCCCTCCTTTCCTTCTTTCCCTTCTTTCCCTCCTTTCCTTTCTTTTCTTCCTTCCCTCGTGGCTTCCTTCCTGGCTTCCTTTCTCTCTCTTTTTTCTTTCTTCCTTCCTCCCCTCCTCCTTTCTTCCTACCTTTCTTCCTTCTTTTCCTTCTTTCCTTCCTTCCTTTTTTCCTTCCTTCCTTCCTTTCGTTTCCTTCTTGTTGGCTCAATGAATGCTAGCCACACAGATTACTTACTGTCTAAGTAAACTAGTCCTACCCACACACACATTATCTAGTCCCTGCCGGCTGGATCCCCCAACTCCCAAGATTCTAGTCCCAAGCAGTAGTAGACAGAAACCGAGCAAAACCCTGCCAACTTCTCCAAGGAGAAGAAAATGTAAGATCCCAAGCAAATTTACTCTGCTTGCTTTCCTCTCCACCTCTCCCTTGTCTCACTAAACTGGGCCACCAAACACACAAACCCATTGCCTCTGTCTTCCTCACCTTCATCACTATTTTAAATGTAGAAACCCCATGCAAGGCTTTTTTTTTCCCCCAAAGGCACTGTCTGCAGCTGTCCCTGTCTTAAAAACAATCATACATGAGGTATGGAAAAATGATCTGTGCAACACTGATATCCATGGATAAATCTCATACCTCCCCCTGCCACACTCCTGTCCCCAAGGCATCCTTTCCCAGGAACCATCAGAACAGTCTAATGGCATGCAAGGCAGCTGCTACAAGCAAAATGCTTTCTTGCAAAACTCTTCTGCTGTGAAAAATCAGTTCTGAAACGCTACTAAGCTTTCTTTGCTCCTCTCATCACCTCCACCCCCACCTCGACCCTCCCCCCATCCCCAAGCTATTTCCCGTCTAGGAGAATGATCTATAGACCCCCATTCTACAGGCAAGTCTTGTTCACTCTGTAATTAAGTTGGAACCTCTCTGCACAGATCCTATGCCAGCCTGGGAGATTGCTTCAGCTCTGAGACTGGGGGAAGGGGAAGAGGAAGACTGGAGGAGGACCTAGGGACAAGCCAGGAAACGGCACAGGCTTGTAGAATCCAATTTGAAAACTGGACCCTGGATGGCAGAATAACAAGCTGGAAAGTCCTTTAGAGATCATGTCCTCTCATTACAAACCAGGCAATAAACAATTATTAAATGCCTACTGTGTGCATTTGTTAAGTGCTGGGGAGTAAAGAAAGATAGAAGACAATCCCTGGTCTTCAGGAACACAATCTCATGAGGGGAAGCATGCCAGTAACTATGGACAAACAAGCTATATGCAAGATAACCTGAAATCATCAACAGAGAAAAGACACTAGAATTAGGAAGGACCCAGAAACTGGAGCCCAGAGAGGGAAGGACTTAAGCAAGGCTATGGAGGTTTGTCTTAGCAAAGCCAGGATCTGGACGTGAGCCTACTGACTCCAAATTCCCTACTCTTTCCACTACAGCACTTGGAAAAATGAAATTTTCTCCTGAAGGTAATACGGGATACTTCCCCAGCCCTTCCCCTCCTGACTCCTCCACTTTCCCCCCCCTCCCCACACACACACACACTCAATTCAGCTCATTTTTCAAGGCTGGATTTAGGAAGATTTCTTCATAAAAGTGTATTTTTTTTTCTACTCTCCAGAAAGTCACCTCTTGGAGCGGCTAGGTGGCACAGTGAATAGAGCACTAGCCCGGAGTCAAGAGGACCTGAGTTCAAATCCAGCCTCAGACACTTAACACTTACTAGCCATGACTAGTAAGCAAGTCACTTAACCCCAATTGCCCTTCCTTCCCCCTTCAAAAAAAAAAAAAAAAGAAAGACATCTCTTCTGTTAAATCTTCCCAAACTAAGTAGCTTCCATTCATTTACCATAATGAGCTCCAACATTCCTTCCTGCCCATTTATGAAGTGAGAACACTTTTGTTTGTATATTAACTTTGTCCCGATTTATGTATGTTTCACACACTTCAGACTTTAAACTCCCTGAAGGCAGAGGAACCAAGCCTTTTCTGTCCTCAGCAACTTCCCATAATGTTTTTGGATTGTCTTCTTCCCCACCCACTTATCCTTAGGAAAAGCTTTGAACTTGGAACCAACAGAGGTGTGGTTTCAAGTCCCGTGTGAACATTTACTGGTTGCATGACCAAGAGTAAGTAACTTCATTTCTTTTGGTCTCAGTTTCCTCATATGTAAAATGGATAATATTTGCATAACTGACCCCACAGTGTAAAGTTTGCCTTCCTTTCAAACTACATCCTGTAGAAATGTGAATTGTTGTTCTCACCATGGAAACCAATAATGAACTCTGGTTGTCTTCATAAATCTAACCCTGGACACACATGATTTATGGAGAGAACTTTAGATAAATGAATTATTGGCCTTGGTCATCTTTAAGGTCACCCTTTAAGGTCCATGACCTGGAAATATTCCTGGGATCTAGGACAAGGTGGAGAGGAGGTGCTCTAAGATCCCTTCCAGTTCTGTATCTATAAATCTAAATCAGGGTGTACTTTCAACTACAGTCTGTTGGGTAACTAACTCTTTTTTGTATTTTTCCAAGAAGTTGGGAAGGAAGAAAGAATTCAATTCTATCAGTGTTTCTTAAAGGTCCATTCTTCTGTGGTAGGTGGTATAGGAGAGAGACAAAAGAATTACGGGATGAGTTTTCAGACCCTAAGGAACATACATTGTAGAATAAAGACCAGACTTACACACAGAAAGCAATTAGAGAACAGAGCAGAACAGAATATTTATTGTCAGGTGCCAAGATTGGAAATACAGATGGTAAGCAAGCACAAAATGAGACCTATCTTCAATCCATTATGATGTCCAGTTGACAGATAAGGTAATTGGAGCCAGGAGCTTAGTTCCCTCACCCAGGCCACACAGTTACTATGTTCCAGAAGGTAGAACCAGAACCCAGATATCCTCCCTCTTACAGATTTTGAAGGAAAGTTAGGGTTTGGATTTGCAAAGAAAAGTAGGGAAACCCTTTCTGGGGGCTTGATGGGGGAAAGGGGGGTGGTAATCCACTTTTAGAAACTCTATGATTGCTGAGTCATGGAAAAATAGAAATTTGACCGGTCTTCATTGGCAAGATAAACTAACTCTGTTTGCCTTTTCCTAAGCTTCATTTTTCCCTTTTCCATGATAGCAACAATTCCCTATCAGAGCTTATAGCTGCTCTCCTTCTGGAAGATAATCACAAGTTTGTACTTTGAGCATAATTGAAAGCATTTTAATGAGTTTTAGTGACTTGATTAAGGAGGATCCTTTTGTACCCATAAGGAGAAGGGGGCATGGGAAATTGGAATTCTGTTATTTTCTAGATAACGCATGCTCAGTTCTGAAAACCACATTGTAGGAAGGGTGTTGACAAGAACAATCAGAGGAGGTTACCTGGGATAGTGAAAAGATTGGCAACCATGCTCTAAAAAGGCTTAGTTGAGGCATTAGAGATTTGTGGAGAAGGACAAGCTAGAGAAGAGAAGCTTAGGGGGGAAACCTGATAAGTATTTTCAGACATTTGAAGAGTTCTCATAAAGGATATGGATTTAAAATGTTCTCCCTAGCCCTGGAGAGTAGAACTAGGTACAAGGAAAAGTTGCAGAAAAATCAATATTGGCTAAAAAGAAGGAAAAAATTCATAACAATTAGAACTGTCTGATAAAGGAATGGGATGCCTTGGGAGGTAGTGAGTTCCCCAACCCCGCCTTTGTAGATTTTCAAATGAAGGCTGAAGGATCACTGGTCAGAAATGCTATAGAACAGCAGTTCTCAACCTGTGAGTTATGTTCAATTTGTAACAATGAAAATACATCCTGCATATCAAATATTTACATTATGATTCATAACAGTAGCAAAATTATAGTTATGAAGTAGCAACAAAGATAATTTTATCATTGGGGGTCACTACAACATGATGAACTGTATTAAAAGGGTCACGGCATTAGGAATGTTGAGAACCACTGTTATAGAAGAAATTTTTTGTCAGGTATGGGTTGGACTAGGTCGATCAGTGGATAGAACACCTATCCTGGAGTCAGAAAGACCAGAGTTCAAATTTAGCCTCAGATACTTCCCAGCTGTTGTCACCCTGGGCAAGTCATTTAATTTCTGTTTGCTTTTATCCACTAGAGAAGGAAATAGAAAACCATTCCAATATCTTTGCCAAGGAAAGCCCACAGAGGGTATTGACATGCTGCAGTCCATGAGGTCACAGAGTCCAGCACAGCTGAATGTCTGAACAACAACTTGGATTGGACTAGATAAGGAACAGGCAACCTGATGTAGTCAATGCATTAATTTAATGACATTTTTTAAAAAAATGCTTACAATGAGCCCAACATTGTACTAGAGATACAGATATTTTTTTAAAAAGAAGATAATATCTTACCTCAAGGAAGTTTGGAGGAGACAACACATCACATGCAGAGGGGACTGGTGACAAGGGAGAGTCACTTTGGTCTGGAAAGTTATTGAATTTGTGAAGTAGGTTGATATATACCATTCAAGAACAATTACAAAGTCAATTTTATTATGACTCATAGTTCCAAACCTGGTAAGAATAAGGGGGGAAAGGGGTGCTGACAAGGCTGTGGAGGAGATGGCCAAAGAGTCAGAAGCATGACTGAAAATTTTCCTGAAATAATGGTCCAAGAAAGGCAGTCAACCAGGGGAGAGGGAGCTCCAGGGCACAAGTTTCACCAGGACTGGAGGTTAGGACAACGGTTGTCCAGGAGGAGGAGAATGCTAAAGGGTGAGAATAAAGTGAAGCATGGATATTTCTGAGATTGCAAAAAGAAAGCTGGATTTGGCACCAAAGAATCCGCGTTCTAATCCTGGCTCTGCTATTTGTTACATGTATGACTTGAGTCAGTCACTTGACCTAAGATTCCTCATCAGTTAAGCAAAAAAATTAAACCAGAGGCTCTTCAAGATCCTTTTTATTTCCCAATCTGTGCTCCTGGGACCTCTTGAGTTCCTTCCAACTCTGAAATTCTGTAATTCTGTAAACTCGTGTCTCCCATTGCTTTCAGCTATTGGTGCCTGAAGAAAATCTGCACAGAGACTGTCTGGGGGTACCTCCCATTTGTTCTCATCTCTGTGCGTTGTTCCCAAGTCCTCCTCCTCTACCACCCCCTCCAGTTCACCCACTCACTTCCACAGCCTTGCTGTGCCTGCTCCCCTCCCACCCTGCTCTCTCCAGCTGCCACCCCCAATTCAATTTCTCTTCTGCCCTCCTGCCAAAGCATTTGGGTCCCCCTCTGGACCTCTCTCTCCCTTTTTCTCCTTGGTATTTGTTTGTCATCGATTCTTTCTGTTGAATTTTCTCCCTCCTCTCTCTCCTTTTCCTTTCATGTTCACTATTATCTTTTTTGGCGTTTTTACTTGCAGTCCCTTCCTCTCTCTTTACATCTAAATGTCCCTCCTAACTTCCCTAAAAATGGTGAAACTGGGATTTGTTCAGTGATTCCTACTTTGGAAGAGAATCTATGGGATGTGGGAGACTTTGGATTATCACCTGACTCGACCGGTACTACTTTGATCATCCTTCCCATGATCTCATCCTCAATATCTCATACACACACACACACACACACACACACACACACACACACACACACACACACGCCTGTACCTTCGATATAGTGTCATTAACCAAGATATCTCTGGATCCATTCCCACCAGGTTTGCTTATTCTAGGTAACCTTAGGTGAGTGCATACACTCTCTAGTTTGTAAATTTGGCTGCCTACCCATGGGCACTAGATTTGGAATCAGAATATGGATTCAAATTCCAGTTTTGCCACTTCTAGTTCTAAATTCTAGGACCCCATGATCCATCTTGGACAATCTATCCTGGACCTTTCCCAATGTCATCCCTGATGCACTACCAGAATCACAGAGTCATCAGAGTCATCAAGAATAATCAGGGTAAAGGCCTCATTTCTAAAATATACAGGGAATTAAATAAAATTTACAAGAATGCCAGTCATTCCCTAATTGATAAGTGGTCAAAGGATATGAACAGGCAATTTACAGAGATAGAAATCAAAGATATCTTTAAGCATATGGAAAAATGCTCTAAATCATTATTGATTCATGAAATGCAAATCAAAACAACTTTGAGGTACCACATCTCACCAGTCAATTTACAGGAAAATGACAAGTGCTGGACAGGATGTGGAAAAACTGGAACTCTAATGCATTGTTGGTGGAGTTGTGAACGGATACAACCATTCTGGAGGGCAATCTGGAACTATGCCCAAAGGGCTATAAATAATTGCATACCCTTTGACCCAGTAATACCACTTTTGGGGTTGTATCCCAAAGAGAGCATAGAAGTGGGAAAA
>CM053600.1:153602043-153625061 GCA_028646575.1 Pseudocheirus occidentalis | reverse complement strand
AGGAAGGAAGGAAGGAAGGAAGAAAGGAAGAAAGGAAGGAAGAAAGAAATTAAAGGATCTAGATTCAGATTCCAGCCCTGTTACATATGACCTATATGACCATGTTTAAGTCACTTGCCCTCTCTAGGCCTCAGGTCCTTATCTGTAAAGTGAAATGGCTGGACCAGCTGGGCTCTTAGGTCCCTTCTAACTCTAAATCTCACATTCTATGGCATATGTCTATTTTAATTCATCTTTGCTAACAGTCACTGACAACTTTATTTTCCCCTAGTGCTCTTTACCACCTTCCTTCCTTCCATTCCAGGAACAGTTTTGTGCTCCCTAGTAAGCTAAGCCGTCCATCTGAAACCATGGAGAGAACATCTGTCTACTTAATGAGTCAGGAGAAAAAAATCTGTAAAAATGAATTACTTATATTTTCTACAACTCCTCTTAATTCCAATGCCTTCCCTCCTAATTATTTCCTATTCATTCTATATATAGTTTGCTTTGCATATGTGTGTTTGAATGTTGCCTCCTCCCCCCCCATTAAATTTTTAGCTCCCTGAGGGCACAGCTTTTGCCTCTTTTTGCATTTTGCACTTAACACAGTATCTGATACAGAATAAATAATTAGTAAATGCTTCTTGAATTAGATAGAGTCAGGTACCAAATCCAGCATAAGAATCATATGGGGGTTCTGGGTTTGGAGGTTGGAATGCCCAAGCTATTGACTCAAACATTCTAGATTCACTCTTATCAGACTTTGTGTATAATCTTCATCTTGTGCTCACGATGATGCACATAAATCTCTCAGCTCCGAGGTCTTTATCCCTCTGACCTCTCCAACCCACCTCCTCTTCCACAAATCAACATTCTCAGAAGCTTCTGTGGAGATAGCTCATCAGCATTAAAATAGTACTTTAATGCTTACAATATATTGACAAATATTCTTTCATATTTTTCCATAGCAACCCTGAGAGATGGGTGCTATTATTATGGTAATTTATCACATCAGAAAACAGGCTGAGAAAGGTTAAGTGACTTGCCCAGAGTCACACAGCCATTACGTGTCTGTTCAGTCATGTTCAACGCTTTGGGGCTCTATTTGGGGTTTTCTTGGCAAAGATACTAGAGTGGGGTTTGTCATTTCTTTCTCTAGCTCATTTTACAGATGAAAAACTGAGGCAAACAGGGTTAAGCGACTTGCCCAGGATCATACTAGTAAGTGTCAGAGGCCAGATTTGAACTCATGAAGATGAGTCTTCCTGATTCCAAGCCCAGTGCTCTATCTACTGAACCCCCTAACTGCTTGTAAGTGTCTGTGGCTAGATTCAAACTCAGGTCTTCCTGAGTTCAAGTCCAATACTCTATCTAATATATATCACCTACCTACCTCTTATGCCTTTCATGTCCCAATCTAGAAAACACTCTTGTATACTGGACCTCAAAGGCAGTGCTAATCTCATAGCATCATAAAGTTGGGTTATTGGGTTGTTGTTGTTGTTGTTTTATCTTTTGTGAGAAAGCTTCCCTGTACAGCATACTTCACTCTAAAGAAATAAATTCCCTTTCCTTTCATTTTTTTTCCTTCTAGGTCATGGGAGGCCTTGAGTTGCAAAGATTCCCTCTGCAGAGAAAGCTGGAGCAATGTATTTGGAAATATTTAAAGATCTAGATTGGCATTAGAGTGGAAGCAACAAATATATTTAGCCACCCATGGCATGCCAAGGCCTTATCGAGACAGAAATAGACATTGTAGGAGGAATTTCAATTGAATATTTTCTAAGCAGTTGTTTTGGGCTTTTGTCTGCACACTGGCATGGAGGTGGGGTGAAGCAGTGGAAGGTAGAAAACCGTGAGGATTCTGAGTCAGGGGAGCAAGCCAACCCAGAACCCCACTGCAAGGAAATGAAACTGGTAGCCTCAAGAAGAGTGACCAAGGGAGGGTGGAATGGAGGACCCCCATGGTCTGCCACAGAAAGGAATGGTATCCTTGTCCTCTCTTACTCCTCAGAGGCACATTTTGTGTTTCCCTTTCACCTGGTTTGTCTATTCTCCCCTCCACACTAAGCTGCTTCGAATGTCTGGAAGCCCTGTCTACAATGCCCACCTATCAGTTTCATTTCCATCATTTCCATCAACAACTTGTGTGAAAAAACTCTGCTCCACCAAATCTTCTCAGATGGATGAGAGGAAAGGTGATAGCTTACTTCAGTCCCATCCTTTCTGGGTATGGAATTCTCATGCTTTTTCTTTCCCAGTCATCAGCCCCAGGATAAGCTTATTACTTGACCAAGTACATTAGAAATGCTTAACACCCAGGAACTGGGACCTATTCAGTGCAAGGAATGGGGTTAAGGTAGGTAGACCATATAGGGAAGGATGAGAATAGATGAAGACACTGGGAAGGATGCTGTCATGTGGGAACTTTGAGGATGACTCATATGTGAGGGTGCAGATTTTAGCAAGTCACCTGAGCTCTGTTTGCCTTAGTTTCCTCGCTTGTAAAAATGGAGGTAATAATAGTACCTACCTCCCTTAGTTGTTGTGAAGATGAAATCACATTTGCAAAGCACTTAACAGAGTGCCTGGCACATACTAAGTACTATGTAAGTGAAGAGGAGGAAAAGGAGGAGGAGGAGGAGGAGGAGGAGGAGGGGGAGGAGGAGGAGGAAGAGGGGGAGGAGGGGAGGAGGAGGAAGACATATTAATTGTACATGATGATCCTGTTCTGGGCAGAGGGAGAAGGTATCCAGTTATCTGGGGATTCTGTAGAAATATGAGATCAAGCATTAAATTCCACCATTCTATCAGGTAATTTTTGATTGATAGAAAATCAACGTGGAACTGTGGAACACATCAGTGAACATGGGTCAGAGGACCCAAATGTTCCAGGACAAGAGAAGACATTCTCATCTAGTCATAAAAATTTGGACTATAAGAAAATGATGGCCCCACTGAGGAATTACTGTTAGAGGAATAGGTTCATAATTAAGTCTACTATGAGGCTGGGTAGCTTTCTTTTAATTCATACTTGTGATTATCTTACCCTGAGGTACAACTAAATTTTCCCTTGGAAATATATTCTAGAAAATGTCACTCTTTTGGTATGGTTTGTATGGTAAGAAGAGGAAAAAGGAGTTGATCCCCAAATCAAGCATCTAGTTACAGTGGTAGCGCTAGAAGGAAGGAAGAGAATTATTGACCAGCTGCAATTGATCCCTAAAGCCACGGAGCCAAAGAGACCCAGGAACGGAGGAAGTTCAGGAAGGCACAGGGCCTCCAGCTGGGATCGATCAATCAGGGAGGTTAAGAAAGTGATGAAAGGTGAAAGCCCCGAGGCCAAATGCAAAGATATCCTGGGTTTGAGGTCTGAATTGACTCCAAGGAGGATCTGGTGTCCGGAAAAGCAGACCTCTTGGCTTGACATGGCCTAAGGTGCTGGGCTGGAAGATAATAAGCAGTGTTAGAACTGTACAAAAAAAAAATACATGTTTGCATGTAACTGTATCTAATAATATATGTCCATGTCGTGTATCTGTGCATAAGAGTGTATTTCCAACCTTTGGTCATAAGCATGGTATTGGTGAGGAGTTCCTCTAGACCAGATCGGGGACCCATCTTGACCTTAAGTAGATTCAACACCATTATTCATCAAAATAGACATTCTTAAGATTGAAGCTCAGTCAAAACTCTATCCTCATCCCTCTGCTTAAAAGTTTACTTACTGAGTCTGAGCATGTCTTGTACCATGGTTCCACATCAACCGATGTTTGGTTTATGCATGAACTTCTAGAGAGCAGAAAGTCTGGTTATCTGAATCTCTCTATACCATACCCAATAAAACTGTGAGCAAGTCAATTCATGGGTTCATACTGTAGGTAGAGAGTTGGAAGGAACCATCTGGTTCAAACCTCTTATTTTAGGCAATTAAGGCCCAGAGAGATTAAAATGACTTGCCCAACATCCCATGGAGAGCACAATTTAAACCCAGGTCCTTAATGCTAAATTTGTTGTTCAGTTGTATTTCAGTCATGTCCGACTCATTCTTCATAACCTTTTAGGGGTTTTCTTGGCAAGTTTTCCAGTTCCTTCTCCAGCACATTTTACAAATAAGAAAATTGAGGCAAATAGGGTTAAATGACTTGTCCAGGGTCATACATCAGATACATGTCTGTGGTCAGATTTTAATTCAGGAAGATGAGTCTTTGTGGCTCTTCTGACTTCCCAATTTGTGTTAATGCACCTATCACTCACACTTAAAAATCTTTGAGTCCTTTTCAGAAAAAAAAAGTCCTTTTAAAAAAAAGTTCTTTAAAAATCTCTGAGGCTCTTCCCTCTCTGCCTAACCCTCCCCAACTAATCAGTTGCCAAAATTCTTGACAACTGCCCGTTTTCAATGTCTCTCTAAAACTTTGTTCAGAAGTAACTAGGAACAAATCCAGCCACAGACACTTAACCCAAAAACTAGCCGTGTGACCTTGGGCAAGTCACTTAACCCCAAATTCCTTGCCTTTCCCCCTCCAAAAAAAAAAAAGAAGCAGCTAGGGGGTACAGTGGGTAGAGTGCTAGACCTGGAATCAGGAAGACCTGCCTTCAAATTAGACCTTAGAAATTTAACTCTTCGACTCCAGGGAAGGTGGCTTAACCACTCTCTGCCTCAATTTCCTCATCTGTAAAGTGAAAATAATCATCACTCCCAGGGTTGTTGTGAGGCTCTACTGAGACAATATTTGTAAAGCACTTAGTGCAGTGACTGGTACATAGTAGGAGCTTAATAGATGTAGATGCTTCTTTTCTTTCTACTCTCACTATTATGGTCCTAATTCCAACAGCAGCTGCTCATTGAAGTCCTTATTTCTTGTCTGGATAACTACAATTGCCCAATTTCTCTGCCTCTAGTCCTTTCCCTCTCCAATCCACACTCTGAGCCAGATTTTGCCTTCTACAACCCTGTTTTCATCATTTCCTACCCCTTTTTAAGAACCTTCAAAAGCTTCCCCAGCACCTACAGATAAAGTCCATACTCCTTCAGCTGGCACCCAGTGCCCTCAAGTTTGACCCCAAAGTACTTCTCCTTTATTTCCTACTGCCTGTCTACCCGAACCCACTGCTCCAGTCAGATTGTTCCAACTAGTTGCCCTATAAACAGGCTTTGTCTTTCCCACTGCTATTCATGCTTTTGCTCATCCCTTTCTCCCAGTCTGCAATGCTTTCTTACTCCCTCTCTTTCTACCCAAACTATCTCCATCCTTCAAAGACTGATTCAAGTCTTTGCACCTCTGTGAAGCCTTTCCTGTCCACAGTGGTCTGCCCTCCTCTAATTTAGTACCAATAGTATACATTTGACACATACTCGTATCTTGCCATTTAATGGCAAATAATCTTGTTATTTCTATACCGTTGGTTTGAAAAGTGTTGTAATTTAACTTTTCTTATACCTATACCTGTCTCCCAAATGGGGAATCTATCTGATTCTTCTTTGAGTCCCATCCCTGACCTTCCTATGCACACAGTCTTACTACCCCATAACCCAGCACAAAACCTTGCTAGTAGTAACTGTTCAACAAACATGTTAATTTGATCTGATCTGATTTATTGCCAGTGATACCCTAATGAGAAAAGCCCTCCACCACTTAAGATTCCTCTACACTGCCTAGCTTCTGAGGTCTCTCCCAGTGTGTCCCCATGATGCCCAGTAATTTATAGTTTTAAAATGGAGCTACTGTCCACAACCAACAAAGTCTACTGCTGACATAAGATCTCACCTGGACAGTGGGACAGATTAAAGTCTTACTTTCCCTATTTACGGGCAGGACTCATTGGGCTCTAGACCTGATGCTTTTCTGTGAGTGAAGAGAGTGAAATGACCCAGTCCCTTACTGTTCCTGGATTGCATCGGAAGAAGTTTGTGAAACATGGTACCCTATGCCAAAAGGCCTGGAAGAGATCAGAAGAGAAGAGAAGGGAATGGCTCTTCCCAAGGGGCAGTCTGACCTGTCCTATTGCCAGCATAGCTTGTAGCACCATCTGTATTGACTGCATTCTCCCCCTGGACACACCCATCCCTCATCTTTTGCAAGTTATACTACATGTGGCTGATTTTCTACAACAGATGGCTGAATCCAGTTGGCCAGGAAGGGAAAGATAATCAGGAATTTTGTTCTCCTTTCTGTCTTTGCTGACAGCTCTCCTCCTTTGAGGTATCTGTCCTCAGAAATCACTCCTTAGACCAATGACCATCTAGGGTTTTCAACTTTTTGTGTCTTGGATGCCTTTGGCAATTTGGTAAAGCCTAGAGATCGTTTCATAGAATAATGTTTTAAATATAGACAATAAAAAATAGCACTATAAAAGAAACTAAAGATTGGTGAAAATACAGATAATATATTTTCCCATCTAAGTTCACAGACCCCTTGACATCCATCCATTAATCCCTACGGAGGTCTGTGGACCCCAAGTTAAGAACTCCTGGTCTGGGCTCACCCTATCCTTCTCCTAGTCCAGACAGAAAGATCTATTCCACACTAGAACACCTCCAAGGAATGAGAAGTGTCTGTGTTCTAGGATAGCAATTCTGCTTTGTCTTGTCTTCCATTTCCCTGAAGAGTAATCAGCTTGCAACCCTTTTCTTGAAAACTGTAACTGGACCATACCCTCAGGTTTCAGAGACAGCTTCAGTATAACAGAAAGAGCCAAAGAGATGAGAGAGGTCTGGGAGACCTGGGATCTAGCCTGAGTTCTGCTAACTGGCTGTGCAACCTTAACCTGGTTACTTTTTCTCTCTGGGTCTCAGTTTCTTTTTATATAAAATGATTGGTTTAGATCTCAAGGGTCTCTTCCAGTTCTCTGACTCCACCAACTTTCTCAGTCAGTCTGGACAGAGCTTGTGGTATGTCTTTCCTTTTATTTGGTTTTCCAACATGACTCTTGGGGCATTCTGTTTCTAGTCATTCTCTTGAGAAAAGGGGGCTATTCACCATTTTAGGTCATAGTGCCACTCAGAACTCCTGTAACCTCTGCCCACTCACTTGCATCTGGGTTTCTTCCAATATTTCCCAGAACACCCCTGCCCCAGGCCCCAGGGACTCCATATCCATTCATTTTCTTGACTCCTGCCAACATTTCTTGCTTCTAGAGCCAGGTAAAAAAAGCCATTTAGAATAACCCATGCTGGCACTTTCTCAGCACCTCCCCTGCCCCTGGCACATTCCAGGCATTTGGGCAGGACCCTGAGAATTCCTCTCTTTCTTTCCTTAGCGTGGTTCCCCGTGTTGGCATGCCGACAGTCCAAAATATTTAAAGCAATCATAAATCTGAGTGAGTGAGCAAGTACAGACGCTCAGGGCCAGGGCCTGGAAGAGACTGAGCTAAACTCTAGGCAAATGAGGAGGTAAAGCCAAGTGGAAAACACCCCACTAATAGCACTCATCACTGTCAATATCAAAAAACCTCTATGAAGCATCTATCTGTGTGTACAACTGGACTGGGTGTGGTATGGCATGAATTAGCCATCGAGTTTAAAACAGACATGGGCCTGTCAAAGCTATGTAAGTAAAATTTAAAAGCTGAATCAATCAGCAAGCATTATAGTAAACTGTCAAGACCCTTTATAGTTTGTCAGTCCATCAATGAGCATTTATTCAGTGTCTACAATGTACTAACCACTTGACTAAGGAGATAGAAATACAAAGAAAGGCTAAAGACAGTCCCTGTTCATATGAAGCTCATAGTCTAATGGTGGAGACATCATGTAAGCAATTATGTACAAACAAGCTATAGACAGAAAAAAATTGTAGGTAATCTACAGAAGAAATACACTAAAACCCAGAAAGGCTATGTGCTAAAGCCATGACCTGAAGCTAGGAGGCAGAACAGAGACCCTAGATGGTGTCATGTCCATAGAACAGTGGTTCTCAACCTTCCTAATGCCACGACCCTTTAATACTCGTATGTGGGCATATCTGCATGTGGGCAGACCTGCCTGGAGACAGATAGAGGAGCGGTGTCTCAGTTCCTAAGATCATCAGAAATATGTGTTTTCTGATGGTCTTAGGTGACCCCTGTGAAAGGGTTGTTCGACCCCCAAAGTGGTTGCTACCCACAGATTGAAAACCTCTGCCATAGAAGACAAGGTCCTAACCTGGTGGTCTTTGAACAGATTAGATTTCAGGGGGTCCATGAACTTCATTAAAAAATCCATCTTTATTTTCATTAACTTTTGCAATCCTATATATTTTATATCATGGGCTTCAACAGACTGATGAAAGGGTCCAGGACACAGAAGAGGTTAAGAATCCTTGTCCCAAAGTAACACTTCCCCTCTGATGCCTCTTGAGGATGCAAGATCCCACTGGTCATTTGAACTACAGCAAAAAGCCATCTTGATAGGCTATGGGGATTGAGGGCATTCTGAATTTGAAAGAAGGTTCTAAAGTTACTGTTGGGTAACAGGACAAATGAGTGATGAGCACAGAAGTTCAAGAGGAATCGACAGGTCATCTTATGGACTAGCCAGAGACAAGAGAAGTGAGTCATTGGAGTCACTGCAGTCAAGGACTTCATAGGGAGAATCTTTGGTCTAGCAGCCTGATGGCTAAGAAGTCATTATTAAGATTAAGGGACAGGGGTGATAAAATGAGTAAAATGACTCATGGATGCTACATAAACTAACACCCAGTAATAATGGAAGGCAGTTTGATTATGGGAAAAGAACTACTGTTATGACCAAGAATGTTTGTTTCTACAATCGCCATTCAGTTCTTAGGAGGTAGAGTGATAAAGTGAAATAGAATGCTGTCTTTAGAGTCAGAGAACATGAGTTTGAGACCACATTTAACCACTGACAATCTGTGTGACCTTAACAAATTACTTTCCCTCTCCAGGACTTAGTTTCCTTGTCCTTAAAATGATAGAGATCAGGCTAATATGGAAATATGTTTTACATCATTGCACATATATAACATATCAAGTTGTTCATCATTTTAGGAAGAGAGGAGGGGAGGGAGAGAGAAAAATTTGAAACTCAAAATTTTGTAAAAATGTTAGATTATCTTTATATATAATTTTAAAAATAAAAATTCTAAAAAATTGTCTTTATATGTAATTGAAAAAAACTATTAAAAAATGTATAGGGCTCAGCTAGAATGCTATCTAAGTTACTTCCTAGTACTATGATCCAGGGAAAGAATCACAGAATCAAAGATTCAAAGAATTGGAAGAGCCCCCTGAGGTCCAACTTACACCCAAGCAAAAATCCCCTCTGTCATATCCCTGACAAGTTTGACTGCTATCATGGTACCCAACAGGTAATATCCCTCTGTCAGGAATATGACAAGTGGTCTTGATTACTACTGCTACCTGTTGAAGACTTCAAGTGATAGTAAGTTCGTTAACTCTCAAGGAAGTCCATTCTACTTTCCTTATTGCTAGAAAAAATTTCTTTACATGGAGTAAAAATCTGCTTATCTTCAACTTCCACACATTGGTCCAGTTGTGCCTCAGTCTAAAAAAAGCAAGTTTCTTAGGATTATAAATGTAGAGCCAAAAGGGCCATTAGAGGCCATCTACTCTAATCTACCCATTTTATAAATGAGTAATTTGAAACCCAGAGAGGTTAAGTGATTATTCAAAGTCACACAAGTAGTGAAAGAGACCAAATATGAACCCAGGTCCTCAGACTCCAAGATGGTCCTCCAAACACTTCAAGTCATGCCCCATCAAATCTTCCAACCTCAACTTCATGGATCATTCACACTCCTTGACTTCTGCTTTTCCTTCCTGATTCTCTTGCCAATTTTTCTATTCATCATGCCTTATCCAAAGGGGCTTAGGGAAGGAAAGCAGAACTGATTTAAATCATTGGCAAGAAAATTTCCTTGTCCCAATATATCTTCCTAACTCATTGGTCTATCATGAATGCCTTCAATTCTATCATTAGCTATTCACTCCTTTGGTTTAAACAACATTTCTCAGAAAGTCTGGGTTGAAATCCAGAGTCCTTAACATCTTAATGAGAATTTTTCTTGTCAGGTAGATCTCCTTTGAAGGTAGAAGACCTAAAGCAGTGGTTCTCAACCTGTGGGTTATGTTCAATTTGTAACAATGAAAATACATCCTGCATATCAGATAGATTCATAACAGTAGCAAAATTACAATTATGAAGTAGCAACGAAAATAATTTTATGGTGGGCAGTCACCACAAGATGAGGAACTGTATTAAAGGGTCAAGGCATTAGGAAGGTTGAGAACCACTGGCCTAAAGTATCATGAAAGCAGGAGGAGATTCAGAATAGGATCTCCTCCCCACTCTTTCCTATGCAAAAGAGACAACACAGAGGAAAAAGTTAATGCAAGGCACAAATGTGCCCAAGACGAATTTCAGCCTCTTCACAATTTTACAAAAGAACAGTAAAGAATAGAGAAGGTGTCCAAGGGTAAAGAAGAATAAATTAAAATCTATCCAAGTTGTGCATGTGTGTATGTGTGTATGTATTCAGTTCCTAAGAGAGGTCTCCCAGGGAGAAGTTTGAAAGTGTGGCTCAATATTGCATTCTCAGTAAGGTTTGCTATCAGAATCAATTCTTCCCCCTCATTTGTCCAGATAAGCCAGAATGGCCCATAACCAGAAAATATTTTCACTGGGTAAATTGAAGTCAACTAGTTTTTCTTTAGTATCTACTAAGTGTCACACTTTATCTTAGGGCTAGGTGGAGAAAGATAAAAGAATAAGGCACAGTCCCTGCTTTCAAAGAACTAAAAAGAGAAACAAACCTCCAAGATTCTTATCCCCTTTATCATGGACTCCTTTGGTGGCCTGTCAAAGCCCACGATGCAGCCACATGATGTTGCTTTCAAATGTATAAAATCAAACAATTGCATCACAAAGAAAATCAATTAGATTGACATATAGTTATTAGAACATTGCAGTAATAACTAGCATTTGTTTAGCCCTCTAAGGTTGGCAAAGAGCTTTACATATGTCTATAGACTTCACGATAAGAACCCCAGACTTAGAAGATGGCTGAAATAATTCTAAAGCAACATATAAGCAAATGTGGGACAGACACTATAACTTTCAAGCCAAGGAAAGATGAGTATATACCCTAAGACCAATTAAGAAATGCTCCACCCTTCAATAGTCCAAGCATCATTTTTCAATGATGGCACTCTGGAGAGTTGCTTTTTATCTTCTCTGAATCTAGCAGTGAGTTTTCCAACACTAGAGATCTTTAGGCAGAGGCACCTATAGGAAAGAGGGTAGAGAGGAGCCTCGTTGAGCTATGGATTGGATTAGACAGCCACTGAGGTCCTTTCCAACTCTGAGACTTTGTGGTTTCACAATGAAGGGGGGAAACTGAGGGAACAGAATTCTGTAACATTTGCAGAGACAGAAGGAAGAAAACTGAGGATCCAGCAGTTCCTGGATTCTTGGGCTCACCCTTACTGCTGAATCCATTCTCCTTCTCTCTGGTTTGTAATTTGGGATTGCTCTGTGTCTTCCCAAAATTAAATAAAAATGATCTTAACCTGTAATAGGACAGATGGCAGTGAGATGTGAAAAGTCACTCTAGGTTAATGAAAGGTTGATGAAGAGGAACTGTGATACAGGCAGGGAAAGTAGGGATATATTATAAGGTGGGACCACTGGGAAGAAAACCTGGGCTCAAGGCTGAACCCTGCCACTTACTATGATCAAGTCAGTTTGCCCCTCGCAGCCTGTCTCTGACTACAAAATGAGGGTAATTCTTGAACTACCTACTTTATAGGGTTGCTAAGAAAAGAGTAAAATCTAAAATATCATATAATCTGAGCTGCCCATTATTCCAGATTTAGGTGAAGGCAGAATGAGAATAAGATTTGTATTTTTGATGACGCCCTTTGTAGAAGCAAGAGAATAAAGGTGATGTCTTCACTCTCCTGTCTTTTTAGCCTATCCTTCACACAGCCATCAAATTAACATCCCTAAAATGCAGATCTGACCATCCCACTCCACTGCTCAACTATTGCCAAAGTAGTCAGCTTTGCACTCTTTTTCAAATTTTCTTTTTTATTATTAATTTAACCATCATCAACAAGCATAAACATTTCAATATACAAAGAAGAGAAAGTATAGAAGTATACATGAAACCATGAATTTGCTATCTTCAGTTGGAATTTTTAAGTGCATATTAAATTTCACACAGTAGTCATAAAAATTGCCTTGATTGTACTTCCTTCTAATTTTATTTTTTGATCCTGTGTTTTCAATGTTTTATTTATTATGTCTTTTTCCCCTTCATCTCTATCAATATCTACTACCTTTCCTCCCCACCTCCACCAAGAAAATAGAGTGCTTCCCTTGGAAGAATCAAGTATGATTAAGCAATATAAATTAACAGTTAGTCACGTCTGAAAATATGTCCCATTCTTAGGTAAGATCTAGGACTCTCTCTGGCTCTCTCTGGCTCTCTCTCTCTCTGGCTCTGGCTCTCTGACTTTCTCTGTGTGTGTGTGTGTGTGTGTGTGTGTGTGTGTGTGTGTGTGTGTGTGTCTGAAATAATCTAACTCCCAAAGGATGATTCATTACCCCTTGCATTGTCTAGTATATATTCTCACAGGTCTACTTTCTGATTTCTGTTTCGCTATTGACTCCAATAAATAGGTTTATCTGCTATTTACTACAGATATTCTTTGCAGAACTGGTATTTGGTGGGAAAGGAGCATTGGAAATATAGCTTGGAGCTTTATTTTCCTGTTAAGGGATAATGACCAAGAGCTCAGTTTGAACCTAAAAATCACTTTCCTTAGATGAAAGATACTTAAAGGAGCAGACAGTTCTAGCCCAGCACTCCCTACCTCTAAGGAGAACGAAGTGGCCAGCCTCTGGCCTCAACCTCCTGCTTTTCTTTGTGGTAAGAATAAATCTCCCCTGGAGAAGGGTGAAGGAAGCAGACTCTAGAGATATCTTTCTATGTCTCCTTGTGAGCCATATCCAGGCAGATCCATGTCACACTTATGTGCAAAACACATACACCGTTTCACACACAATCTTTTTATATTAATATAGTTGCTTTTGAAGCTCTCCTGCTCATTTGCAAGCCTTTCTGAACTTCTCTTCTTTGTCAAAGGAGAAAAAAGAGATGCTTCAATAACTCCTTTTCCTTTCTTTCCTTTTTCTCTTCCTCCCCTGCCACCCCAGTGTGGATGTCCTAGCCCTATATCCCCTTGTAACAAATATACATAGTAAGGCAGAACAAATACCCACACTGACCACATCTGAAATGTGTGTCTTATTCTATATTTTTTCTCCCTAGGGTGGATAACATGCTTTTCCATCCATGCTCAGGAATGGGAGTTAGTTATTGCATTAATCAGTGTCCTCAAGTCTTTCACATTTTTTTCTTTATTATACTATTGTTTATCATATAAATTGTCCTCTTCGTTCTACTCACTTCACTTTGCATCGGTTCATAGAAGTCTTCCCAAATTTCTCTGAAACTGTCCCTTTTGTCATTTCTTACGGCACAAACCATTCATCTTTACCACAATCAATTTAGTTGTTCCCCATTTGATGGGCACATCATTACTTTCCAGGTTTTTCCTGCTGCAAAAAAGAGCTGCTATAAATGCATCTGTACCTACCGGTCCTTTTCCTCTTATTTGATCTCCTTGATATGTAAGTCCAACAGTGGTAACATTGGCTCAAAGGATAGATATTTCTAAATTGGGGCATGGGGGTAGTTCCAAACTGCTTTCCAGAATGGCTGAACCCATTAGAGGTGTATTAGTTTGCTTGTTTTCTCACAATCTCTGTTTTCTTTCCCCCTACAAAGTAAGACCATAAGAACACAAGCTGCTTGAGTGAAGGTACTGTCTCAGTTTGCCTTTGAACCTCCAGGGCCTGGTATTGTTTTTGACCCATTGATGTTATTGTTCTGTCATTTCAGTAACCTGACTCTTTGTGACCCCTTTTGGAGTTTTCTTGGCAAAGATACTTTGCCATTTCTGTCTCCTGCTCATTTTATAGATGAGAAAATCGAGGCAAAAAGGGTTAAGTGACTTGTCCAGGGCCACACAGTGTTTGTCTCAGGTCTTCCTGACTCCAGCCCTGGCATTGTATCCACCTAGCTGCCCATTTGGCCTATAGCAGATGCCTAATAAATCCTCAGTTTAAAAGATCAATAGCCTTGTCATATATATGATGGTATAATAAGGTACCCACCATGAGTGGATTCTTTGAAATCCTCCCAGTCTCTCTGAGCCACTTAAGCCAAGTCCCACAGACTGATGAGCAGCCTGCCTAAAGAGCTGAATTATGACACCCTGCCTCCCCCAATCATGGCAGCCCCAGATTTCCCTGAAGCTCTGCCCTAAGGAGCTCATGGCTGTGAAAGAAGATCACTCGCGGGAATTTTTTATAAAAACAAACAAAAACCCACCACGATCAGAATCTTTTCCAGTCCACAGAGTATTTCTTCTCCAAGCCCCTGTAAAAGGAGCTATCAGTGTCCAAACCGATTTTTCCACCTGGCTTGAGAATCAACAGTGATAGCCAGAGGAATTCACTTTCTCACATGAAATGGAGCTGAGCCCTAAGGAAGAACCTCTGATGATATAAAGCATTAGGATGGGTCAGTAAGCAGGTCAATCACTCCACTCTAGGCTCTTGGGTGCCTCAAGGATTCCCCCCTCCCCCCCCTCTAAGGAGTTCAAGGGAATTAATCATTGGCAAAAGAAGGGGGTGGGAGGAAGACACTTTGTTGGGTCAGATTAAGTGGATTGTTCAAAGAGTTTGGACAGAAAAAGTTTCATTTTTAATTTATGTTGGGAGTGAAGATTCTCCCTGCCTTTCCTCAGAATCATCTGTGACTAATCGTAAAGAAAGAGTCACGATTCGAGGACATAAGATAGTGGGTTTTAGAATTTGGAAAATACAAAATCTCACCTTCAAAGATCCCAGCCCATTTAGTCAAGAAAAGTCCTGGTCTTAGGGTTGGAAGACCTAAATTTCCAGAAACCTGGAAATCCTGGGATCATATCCAGCCTCTGACACACAGGAGCTAAGTACCCCTGGGTAAAGTCCCCTAAACCTCCATTGCTAGTAAATGTGGGATATTATTAGTCATAATAATAGCGAACATAGCACTTTAAGGTTTGCAAAGTACTTTACCAACATGATCTCATTTGGTCCTTCCAACAATGCTGAGAAGTGGGTGATAATAATAATAATAAATAGCCAACACATATGTTATCTGTATGTCCAGCCCTGTGCTAAGCACTTTACAATTACTGTCTCATTAGATCCATACAACCACCCTGAGAAGTAGGTGCTACTATCATCCCCATTTTACAGATGAGGAAACAGAGGTAGAAAGAAGTTTTATGACTTGCCCGGAGTCCACAGTTAGTAAGTGTCTAAGTTCTAAATTTGAACTCAGGTCTTCTAACACTCTATCCATTGCACCACCTAGAAGCCTATCTAAAGCTCTTATTCCTAGAGGTGGTAAATATGGATCCTAGGATGTAAAGGAGGAGGAATGTGAAACCCATTGAATAGGAAAGCAAAGAAGCCAGAGAGGCGTCAGTGGGTGCAGAATGGGCAAGACTAGCTAGAACAGAGGGAGCAGGCACAACAGACAAGAAATAAAGACTGAATCACACCAAATGTTGAGCCAGGGAAGCAATGAAGAGCCTTTAGAAGACTCAGCGAATTGGGGAGGGGGACAGGGACTGAAAGAAATGCTTGCTCCAGTCCCACAGGCAAGGACTAGTCATGAAAGGAGGCGAGGGCATTGGTGTGCGTGTAAACACGCAAGGGACCGTGCTTTGGAGAGAGGGGAATTCAGGAAGCACTGGGAAGGACAGGAGCTGAGAAGACAGCTTTGCCATGAACATAGAACGAGGGCTGGCTGTAACAAATGAAGCAGCCTGCTTTTCCCATCAGATTTTAAGTATAGGGCTTCAATGCAGCTGATACCCAAACTTGTATTTCTTTTTTTTTTATTGTTTCCATACCTTTTTTCCCAATAAACAGGGTGTACCATCTGCAAAATGTTAGTCAGAGGAAATAAAAAGCTAAGAGGAAATTACATTACAGTGCCATAAGTCACTATGCTACACCTGGGATATCAGTTGAGACACACGCCTCTTCACTTACATTTAAATTAAAGGCAAGATTGCTTTCAAACTGCGAATTTCCTTCATTCGGTCAGATGGAGGGGCAGCTCCAGGACCAGTTGGTGAAATGCTTATTTTCCTGCCTTACCGAGCTGCTCTGCATTGCTTCTAAATGACATTTCTCCTATGTCAAACAATTATCTGAGGCGGACAAGGACATTCAATGCAAAGTCAAACATGGCAGCATTCTTACCAGAGAGAAAGCATTTTAAGCAAGGAAAATAAAGTGCATGAACTGGGCAAGGCGGATAGGTATAAGATGGATACTAAAGGCAGGTAGTGTGCTGTGCCTAACTAAACCTTTCCATTCCTTCATCCTTCCCTTTCTGTCTTGGCCTCTGCATTTTTCAGGCAAAGTCTACATGACATTGTGAGATTCAAGGAGAGGTGAGGCAGTTAACTTGGAGGCTGGGAGTCCTCATCAGAACTTACTCAGTTTTGTAGAATACAACAAATTACTTCAGCTCCTTATGCCTCAGTTTTCCCGCTTTGTAAAATAAAACTAGAGAACTTTCTGCCTACTGAGCAAACCTCACACACCGCCCCCCAAGATAAAATGCCACTCCAGACCACTTACCACTGTTCTGGTAAATCAGTCTTGGTCATCCAGTAATACTTTCTGTCATAAATTTAGATTGATAAGGGATGGAAGTATTCCAATCTAACAGTCTCATTTTACAGATGAAGAAACAGAGGTCTAGAGAGCTTAAATGATTTTCCCAAGGATGTACAAGTAGTAGGTGGTCAACTTTTTCTTTCTATATCTTCCTGAATTTTCATCTATATCAAGACCAATGCCATCCCCCCAAACCCGCTCCTGCCCTGTCGACCCCTTCTCTACCCCTCTATTTATGTTTTTGGTGCCCATACTCCACCAATTTCTAACAAACTCTGATTTTTCCTTGAACTTTTCCATACACATACTTTCTGCTTCCCTAATTAGAAAGAAATCTGACTGTAATCTATGAGTGCCATATTCCTCTCAAACCTTTCCGGTGGAGGCCTCTCCTTCTCTAGAACACCAAAGTCCCACCTGCCAGCAGGAGAGTTGGCATTTTCCTGAATCCTACTGCTGTCCCTTTACCATTATTCATTTATAATCTCTTTTCTTCAAGGCAGTTTATTTATTTATAGTGAAATGAAATCAGCAAAATTTCCTGACTTCCTCCAGTGAGGGGTTCTCCAGTATTGAAAGATGATTAGGTCAGGGATAGGAAGGGTTTCTAGGATGGTACCAGAGAATTATAAAAGCAAGACCATGAGTTAAAGATGGGAAGCAAATAAAGCCAGAGCAGGAAATAGAGGCTTTCAGTAACTGGAGACTACAATGAAAATGTGGGGGCCATATGTACTCCCTTGTCCTTGTTGCTCACATCCTAACCATCAAGTTCCCCCCTTCTCAGTTTTGGCATCTGACTCTTCCCTTTCACATCATCATCTATCTTCATCTACACCAGTGGTTCTCAATCTGTGGGTCACGACCCCTTTGGGCCCTTTCACAGGGGCTACAGGGGTCGCCTAAGACCATCGGAAAACACATATTTCCGATGGCCTTAGGAACCAAAACACTGCTGCTCTATCTGTCTCCAGGCAGGTTCACCCACATGCAGATAGACCCACGTACGAGTATTAAAGGGTCGCGGCATTACAAAGGTTGAGAACCACTGATCTACAGGTACCTCAGTATTCATGTTAATGGCCTTCCCAATTCTTTGGCCACATAATTACTCTGTTTCCTCCTTTTCCATCCTACCTCAGCTACAGAGCCACACAGTTCATACCTTAACTCTCATCATCTCATGGACCTGCCCAGCTTCCAAGATAACAAACTTTGAAATTTCCTTCATCAGTGACCTAACTGGCTTGTATATCTTTACACCTCTCTCTGTTCCTCATCCACATTAAACCTGATCTTTACTCTTGTAACCAGAGTACTCAGATCCTGACTTCAGGCTCATTCTTGGAAGTATCTCTCAAATAGTCATTTCTCTGGGTTGTTTTTGTACCCAGCCAGAAGCCTCCCTGGAGGCTTTCAAAGGACTCCAAACCCTCTAAGAGCATTTAAACTACAGAAATAGCCAGCGCAAAGCAGGTTTTCTTAAAGACATGTAAGGAACAAAGACGGGCCATCTTATCCGATCCTTTAATTAAAAGTTATCTCACGGCTACCTTCCACTGAGCTCCATGTTCCTCCCCTTAGGAGATTCAGTGACTTAAAATTCAAAGAACCAATAATTGAAGCCTCTACCTTCTGCCCAGTTCTCACTGGTCCTAAGGCCTTTTCAGTATCTTCTGCACTCCTCCTTCATAGTCTATACATTCTTTTGCCTCCGCTCCTTGTCTCCCAAGCTTCATTCTCTTTTCTTAGCACAGTCCTACAACTCTAAACCACTTAGCCTGGCACTGCCAGATGTCATGACTCCCACAGCTCCCAGTGTGACCCTGCAACTTCTTTGTGTTGGCATGGCAGCCTTGGTCACATCCTTGAGCCTCCATCGTGCTTCTAATGACAGCTCTACCTGGAAGGTGCAGCTCTTAGTCTTGAAGCCCAAAATTGCCAAGCTAGCAAATGTGCCCATCAACTTTCTTCTACCATACTGGAAAAGAGAGCAGTTTTCCTGAATCTTTTCCAAGTTTCTGGTGCCCCTACATCATGGGTCTTTGGAGTCTATAGCCCCCACATTTTCATTGTAATCTCCAGTTCCTAAAAACCTCTATTTCCCACTCTGGCTTTACTTGCCTCACATCTTTATCTCATGATCTTGCTTTTATAATTCTCTGGTACTATCCTAAAAACCCTTGTTATCCCTGACCTAAACATCCTGCAGTGCTAGGGAACTCACACACATATACCGGAAGAAGTCATGAAATCTCGCTGATTTCATCCATTATAAATTCATCCTTCAGAACCTTGCTGAATGCTTGACAACTCTATCCTGTTCTTATTAATTCTTAATTTCTTTCCCCAAAGTAAAGGTTCTAACCTTTCTCTCCATTCAAGTTCCCGCCTCTATCCATTGGGGAGGGGGGCCTACAAGATATTATTTAGTTACAGTTGTATACATGTATGTGTTATGTGCCTCTCCTGGACTGTGAACTGCATGAGAGCAAAGTGAGCACTTTAATCTTCCTGTAGAAACTAGCTCAAGGGTTCTTACCCTGAGAGTGCAAGAACTTAATTTTTTTTATAACAATTCAATATAATTTGTTTCCTATGGTATTCTGTTTATTTAATTTTTTTGTGTATTTTTAAAATTATTTTCATTAGTTTGAGTAGACTGCCAAAGGGGTCTAACACTCTCTCTCTCTCTCTCTCTCTCTCTGTCTCTCTCTCTCTCTGTCTCTCTCTCTTTCTGTCTCTCTCTGTCTCTCTCTGTCTCTGTCTCTCTCTCTGTCTCTGTCTCTGTCTCTCTCTGTCTCTGTCTCTCTCTGTCTCTCTGTCTCTCTGTCTATCTCTCTCTCTCTCTCTCACACACACACACACACACACACACACACACACACACACACGGTTAAGAAACCCTGACCTAGCTTCATACTCCCTTCAGCATTCCAAAATTTGTGGTTTTACCCGAGCAGTTACTCCAGCAAGAATGCAAATTGAAACCTTTTTAATACCTCTAGTACAGGGTGTCATTAACAAAATTTATCACCTGGGTGTAAACCACAGGTAAGGAGCCACTAAGAATTTTTCATCAGTGGTTCCCTAGTGATGAACCCAGAATCTCCCACCAGTCCAGTACTTGAAGCCTTTTCAGTTTTGGCTCAGAGCATTTAGTGACTTATCCAAGGTCAATCAGTAGGTGACAGAGTGAAGAATCAAACCCATATCCTTTGACTTCAGATCCCTTGTTTTTTCCACAATTGTGTGTCACTTCTTCTGACCACATTAAACTCTTTTAGAAAAAAAAAAAAGATGGGAGAAGCTAGGTGGCACAGAAGATAGATGGCCCTGAAGTCAGGAGGACCTGAGTTCAAATCCAGCCTCATACACTTCCTAACTGTGTGAACCCGGGCAAGTTGCTTAACCTTGATCGTTTTCCAAAAAATAAAAAAAAAAGAGAGAGTTGAAGTCATTTGAAGATCAGAGCCAGTGTACTATCACTACAGAGAGCTGTTGAAAGTCAAAATTGCCCTTAACAAGATTCTGTGACAAGAGAAAAGCTAAACTTTGGATCACCTACTACAGTCCCTGTCCTCTTGTCATTCAAAAAGAGAAAAGTGAAGCCATACCAGTGAATAAAAGGTTTATTTCTTAATCTTAAACATAGATACCCTTTTAAAGAAAAAAACCTCAACCGTCACCTTCAACAGTAAAGTTCTGACCACCAAGTTTGGGTTTTCCAATCTGAGTTTGGCAGCTATGACCGCTTCTGGGAGTTAACCTTCCCAACTCCGGTTCTCCTTGGACTTCTGGATTTCCAGTGGAATTCCAAAGACAAAGTCACCAAGGTCTGATGCTGACAACAGAGACAAAATGGAACAGGAAGCAGACAAGCCATAGCAAGTCCAGAGAGATGAGCAAGAGATTTACGTAAAGGGATTTAGACAAAGTCACTTCAGCTTCATTAGCAGGGTCAGTCAGTTCCTATGTTTTTTGCCTTATCATGTTCAGTTCTGAAACCTCCAGGGGCTCCCAGGGCAGGGAAACACGTTGAAGCAGTTTTGTAGTTAAGGAGAAGCAAAGCTGGAAAGAGGGAAGGGGCTTCTTGCCTATCAGATCCCTTTGTTTGATCAATGTGCTCTAGGAATAGTGAGGCTGGTCTTTTCCTTTAAGCTGGTAGGTGATCTTTAAAAAAAAATTACTTTTTGGCCCTTATCTGTCTAAAAGATGAATAGGTTTAAAACAACCAGTAAGTTTCCTTCACAAATTATTAATTCATAACTTCATTCAATTATTCACTCAACAAGCTTTTGTTGAGGAGCAACTTTGCCCACAACATTTTACTGGGATACATGAGAACACAAAAGGTGCCGAGGGCCAAAGTCCCTGGCCTTAAGGTGTCAATAATATAACTGGGGAAAAAAGATAGATATAAACACCGATGTAGATATTAACATCTATATTGATACCTATGTCTATATCCATATCCATATATACACACACATATACATGATTCAACAAGAGAATGATCTTAAGACAGTTCATAGGCAAGTGCCTAATGCAAACTATGTAGTACTTGATGAAGGCAAAGTAAGGGTACATGGAAGGGTAGAATTTGGGAGATCCTGTAGATGAAACTTTTCCCAGTGTCTTATAGAGAATATATCATAGTTAACCTTTCTCCAACATGTTGATTCCAACATCATATCCGTACGATTTGGGCCATTAGATCCAGATTCTGAGGATCAAAGCTGCCCCTGAATCAGATATTAACCATGGAAATCAGTGCTCCCCCATTTGAAAAAAAAAATAGGGAATAATCAACAGATTTCAGGCAGCAAGCTATAAGGAATTAGATACCAAAGAGAAAACTTAAAAAAAAAAAGGATGAAAAAATGCTAAATTCTCTATTCTTTTCTTTATCCCATTGAGTTTGTATTTAATGGGATTCTACTACTTCTCTCTCTCTCTCTCTCTCTTTCCTCTTCCATCCTTTTTGTCTTTCTCCCTCCCTTCCTTTCTTTCATAACCTTTGTTAAATCTATTCTTTGCATCATGATTAATTTTGCAAAGCATCATGCAAGCTCTCAGTTTTCCAAAAAGATTTACATTGATTATACTCAAATTCCCCAGAGACATGTGGGCACATTTGTCCTGAAGCAGCTAGCTAAAAGGTTAGCAAAGGGCACCAAGCTTGGCTATCTATCTTTTTTCTTCTAGGGATAACTTTGAATGTTTCTGTGTGCGTTGAGCCTAATGAAGCAATGCAAACACATTCTTAATCAAAACTCTGTGACAGCGAAGAGCAAGAAATAAGCCCCTGGGGAACCAACTTCAAAGAGCATCAAACAAGATGTATCCCACAGGAAATGGGTCCAAGGGACCCTGACTTCCACGGCTCTTTACTACCTCAGGAAACTGGCTGGCTAACCAAATGAATCAACTCCCCAGAGAACAAAGTAAACAGATTTCAAGATATAATCAATGGCTTTGGGACATTTGGGAGAGACGTCTCTATCCTTAACCCTCCACCCCACAGACCTGTTCAGGAACATTTTTATCAGTTACCTAGATAAAGAACAAGAAAGTAAAGGTTATCAAATCTACAGGTGACATGGAGTTGGGAGGGACACTTAAATATGGCATATATCAGAATTAGGATTTGAAATCATCTTGTCAGGGCTGGAGTTCTGGGTGGAAACCTAGAAGATGAAATTGAGCAGGGTTTGGTTTCTATTTCGACACTTAAGTTCAGAGTCAATTTACATATATCAGCTGGAGAGATTTTGACCGATGGCAGTTATGGAGGTTGGGGGAAGATCTGCAGGCCTTCGCTTCCATTGGAGCCACCAGTATCAATTTTCCATCACCTCTTTTGGAGCTGGCTGGGGAATCTAAACATAGAAGTGACACTAGATAGGGAAGTTGCTGCTCTTTGGCTAAGTCCTGAAGCCTGGATATAATGTGCCCCCAATGACGAAAGGGGCTGCCCCTCCTTCCATCCCTTAGTGGCTTAAATTTGCCCTACATAAGGACTTTATAAATCACCAGGAAGACAAAAACCAAGATTTAGCACAAAACTGCCTTCCGTGGCTTCCCAGTGACTCCTAGATTAAACCAAAGAGATGGGGAGTGATTCTTCAAAAGTCATTCAAGCATAGGTTGAAGGCAATAGAGAGGGTGAGCTAGGGCAGTGGAGGCCTCAAGTGATTGCCCAAGACTTCGTCTTTAATGAAAGAACACAGGGTTTCATTTAGCTATCATTTTTATTCAA